>CM031237.1:672666421-673183921 GCA_018340775.1 Taxus wallichiana var. yunnanensis | reverse complement strand
AGTTAAATAACTATTATTAGTTCTTTCCAAGGCATGATACTATACCTTTTGAGATCGTTAATTAATAATTTAGTTATGAGCCAATAAAAATCTGTAGTTTTTTTATGAATGTTCATGTTTCTAATGTTGAAATTTTATTTTTACAAATTTCTATACAAAAATAAAATACAAAAATGTTTTTTTTTTGGATAAGATAAAAAGAGTTTGGTTTTAAGGGGACCAAAAAAATCCGAACATAAAGAGTCCAATTTTAGCAAAAAAACCAACAAAAAGCCATGGAGGCTAAGTCAAAAAGACTTGACAACAGACCACCACAAAAAGATCCAGACTATAAAACGTATGGTTATTAAACTTTACATTTTTGATAAAAACCTAAAACAAATCACCAATAGACAAAGGAAAAAGGGCAACCAAAGGCCAGCCATTAGTTCTCCATAACCTTACTGTGGGATCTGGTGCTCGGCCCACCATCCTTCCTACCTATAACTTTAATGATCACTCACTTAGGTATTTTATCCTCCTTTTCCATAGTTTGGGTGTCCATACTCACAGAATCCTTTAGGATTTCCTCCTCATTATCCTTATTTTGGGTGTTCTGACCTCGATGTCAGAACCCTCATCAGTCTTAGAATCATCACTGTTAGAACTGCTAAGCATGAGATTCATATTGGGCTTGTTGTCTTCCTTGGCCATTTGATCCTGAAGGATAGAGATCCTCTGTTCTTGTATAACAAAATAAGCTTGAATACCCATAATTCTCTTGTTTTGGACCTCTATTTTATGATGGAACTCCTTTAGTTTATGCATCGATTCTTATAAACAATGAGAATAGTATCAACAATCGACTCAACACACATCAATCTAGCCTCCCATTCCACAAAATCCTTATCCCTGTTACCAGAACTCTCACCCACATTCTAAACCCCCTTTTCAAATTGCACAGAACATCCGCTATCCCCTCATAAGTGTCTTTCCCTTTCCTTTTCTTCATACGTTTAAGGGCCGATGCCAGGGTTTCATGGTCAGACTCAAGTTCACTATTATGCCTAGGTTGGGCAGGGATAATGGGTTGGATTTTTTGGACAAGAAAAAGAATCAGGCCTTGATGGAGAGGGATGTCAATTTTCTTATTTTTGAAGTCCTCAATGGTGGAAAGCAGGGACTTGTAGAGGAAAAAATCCAGACTCATGGTTTGGTTTCTACGAAAGAAGTTTAAAATAGAGAGGTGATGAGAGAAAATCTTCTAGAATTTTCCTTCCAAAGTCAGGTATTTCATGACCACTAAGCAGACATCAGCCCAATGATTAGGGGAGGCAAGTACGGGCTATACCATCATCATAGGCAACAATATGCTTATCGGCCTAAAAAAAAGTGGCAATCTCATGTTTTTTACGAGTTTTATCCTTATAGATTTTGAGCCCATCCATTTTAAGACCTGTTATCTCAGCTATGGCTACCTCAAAGACCCTAATTTGAACCCCTCTAAAAATAAACCCCCATCAATCCAAGCATTGCTAAAATCAATGAAAGCATAGGGTAAATACCATTTAAACACCGAATATACCTAGTGAAGCCCCCTTTATGCAGAAATTTCCACAAGATAGAGTCATTTTTCAGGTGAAGGAAGTAGTAGGCTTAGTTCGAACCTGTCACCTCCCATAGTTTTCTCATTTTTCCTTTCCTCGAGCCCCAACTAGTTGCAGATGCCAATATCAAAAAACTTGAGTAAATTCCAAATCAAATGAATCATAACCTTTTCCAAAAGGAAGAAAGTATTTTCAAAATCCCAAGCGTGTGAGTCTTGTACTCCATCATTACACAACCTCCTAATATGTGTCATCATTAATCAATTTTTTAATGTTTTCCCAAGGAATACATGTCCCTAGCCACATCATTAGTTCAAACATGTCATTTCCTTGATTAACAAGTGCATCCGTGGGTTTATTACCATCTCTGTAAGTGTGTAGGATGTCCACTTTATCAAATGATTCTAAAATTCCACGAGCCTCCTTGATAATGTTGATGAGTTTCCACCCACACTTACTTTGATTCTTAAGAGCATTAATAACACACAAGGAGTCACCTTCAATAATGATGGATTTTAAACTCAGATCTTTACACATCATGATGCCCTAGAGCATAGCCTTTTCTTTTGCATAGTTATTGGTATGATTACCAATTGGACCCACATAGGCTCTGATACACCTGCCCATGTGATCATGAATCGGACCCCTCCACAAACCACATTGTCCTTCAGTTTGGACGAGCCATAAAAATTGAGCTTGAAGTTGTTGTTAGGGGTTTTTGACCATTTAACATTGTGGATGACCTTCTCCTTCACATGACTATTAGGAATGATGTCCATGTTACTAAGAATGCTTCTTTCCCAATCCGAGAACTTTTTTAGACTGTTTGGGATTTAAAATATGAGCATTATCTTTAAGGGATTGTCTCACCTTTTCAATAACCTTCTCCAGACTAGAAACTTTGTTCTTGAAAATCCTATTATTTCGTTCCAACCATATCCCCCATAACGTGTGAGGGAGGGAAAGTTTCTAGATTTCCTTAACTAGATCATGCTGAAAATTGAAGCTCCATTGATTAGGAGAAGGGCCACATCCCCGAGAAGGACCATGTGTAACTTAAAAAATTCTTAGGATAATAGAGAATACTTGAAAGGAAAAGGAGCATTCCAGGAAGAGATGTTGGATTGACTCTTCATTACACTTGCAAAGACCACATCTATTAGTGATGATCATTCCCCTTTTTCTTAGTCTATCCACAGTTAGGATCTTACCTTTAACAACTTCCCAGAAGAAAATATTGATTTTGGGAATAAGATTCTTATTCCAGACCTTCCTCAGAGAGTATTGGGTTCAATATGCTCAAAATTTAACAGATAACTAGACTTAACTCCATACTCCCTTGTATCCATGGTTCTCCAAATCAGCTCATCCTGAGCTCTATCATGGGGTATATGATAATCTTTAAGGCTCTTATTTAGGTCTTGAAGGGTGTAAATCCCCAAGGTAGTGGGGAGGAGGAAGGAGGGGATCCACTTCCTCTCTTCATTCCAATAGTTGTAAACCAATTCTCCCTGTTCTTGGTTAAATAATGGCCAAAGCTCCCTCCATGGCTCTTCCATTTTCAGGGCTCTGTCCTTGATCCATGGGTCCTCCCAAAATTTAATCTTAGTTCCATCACCAAGATTCCATTTGCTTCCTTTTATCAACAAATTTCTAGTTTGGCATAGATTATTCTAGAAAATAGAACCTCTAGGAAGCTCCATATCAGAGAAGAGTGCCAAAGTTCCGCCAAAGGGCTACAAATATTTTACCTTCAAGATTTTGACCCAGGTGCCCTCCTCTCTATGCAATCTCCAACCAACCTTAGCTATTAGAGCTTGATTCATGAATTGTATGTTTTTTAGTCCAAGACCACCCCTATCCTTAGGTTGAGTGACTTTGTCCCAAACTACTAAAGGGATTCTATTATTTTCCTCTAATCCCGTCCATAAAAACCATTTTGTATGCCTTCAATAACTTTCTTGACTCTAACTGGTAAGGTAAAGATGGACATAATGAACACAACAATACCCTGTAAGCAACTTTGAAGGAGCTGAGTTTTTCCATCATGTGAAAGCAAAGAACCTTTCCAAGAGGCCAAATTTTTATGAAATATTTCTATTAGTTTATTCCAACCTCCTTCCTCTAAATTTCCCCACAAAGAGGCATTCCAAGGTATGTATTTGGGAGGGCCTTGATGATTGCACTCCAGAATGTTGGCAAACCTGTTTTGTTGCTCCTCCCCACATTAATGAAGAAACATGAACTCTTTCTGAAGTTTATCCTCTTCCCTATAACTTTTTCATATTGTTTAGTGATGCTTTTAAAGGCCCGAGATCTTGACAAAGAAGAAAATTATCATCCACAAATTTTTGCAGACATTGATTCTCAACTCCATGTGCCACTTTAATACCTTCCATGATACCATCACTTTGAGCCCTAGAACATAACCTGCTCAAAGTTTCAGCAACTATTATATATAGGAAAGGTGATAGGGGATATCCTTGCCTCAAACCCCTTTCCGATTTGAAGAAACCATTGGGCTTACCATTAATTATAATAGAAAAGTCGGGTCTTTAGTGTAGGATTGGATCATTTTGATGAAGTGAGGATGGTAACCCAGTCAGATTAAAAGGGAGTACAAGAAATCCCAAGATATATTTTTGTAAGATTTTTGCATATCCAAATTTACAATCATTCCTCCTACGCTAAGAGCTCCACCGAGTGTACATTGTCTCATGAATAGTGATTATGTTGTCCAGGATTTGTCTTCCAGCACGAAGGCTCCTTGATTTGGGAAATAAAGTTACTTAGAGTCTCCCTTAATCTGAAAGCCAGAATTTTAGAGATTAACTTATACATAGTATTGCATAAACTAATAGGTCTGAAGTCCCCAAGATATTTAGCTCCTAGATTTTTGGTATGAGAGCAATAAAAGTGTGGTTGATTTTTGAGCAAGCTTCTAGATCAAAAAAATTCTTGGACCGCTAAAACCACTTCTTTCTTAACAATATCCCAATACATTTGGAAAAAGAAAGTAGGGAAGCCATCCGGCCCTGGGCTTTTATCACCTTCCATAGCATCTAGAATAGCTTTAATATCTCCCCCAAAGGAATGACTATGAGTTCACTATTCTCAGCTTGGCTAATAACTAGTTCAAAAAGATTAAGGATTTCAACTCTAGAGATCTCATCTAAAAGTTGTTCTTCAACAAACAAGTTCTGAAGAAGGAGACAATGGTAGTAGAGATATCCTTATCCTCCTAGCCATTTCACCATTATCTTTCTTTATTTCTTGAATTCTTCCTTTGTTAGCTTTAATGGTGGTAGAGATATGGAAGAATTTGGTGTTACGATCACCTTCTTTAAGCCAAGTAATTATAGATTTCTGCTTCCAATATATCTCTTTCTCGTGCAATATATTGTGGTATTCAACTAGTAGATCTCTTTCCTTTAATTTTTCCTCCATCCTCCATGCTCCATCCTCCATGTACTTCTTCCATAGCATGGAGATCTTCAACAATTCTACTTTTTGGAGAAAGATATTGCCAAAAACTTCCTTGTTCCAAATTTTAAGATTTACCTTAATATTTTTAAGTTTGGCAGCCACCTTAAACATACTATTACCTTTGACTTCCAAGCTCCACCATTCTTCTATCTTCCTTTCCAGCTCCAGATGAGTGGTCCACATTTTTTCGAACCTGAAAGGTCTTCCTATGGGCTGCTCCCTAACACTAAATTTAAGAATCAGGGGATTGTGGTCCGAACCAATGCATGCTAGTGAGGAGAGGGTATATTGTTGCTCCTAAATCTAATGGATATTCACAAGAAAAACGATTGATCTGATTTGAATCAGATTATCCCCTTCTCTCCTGTTAGATCTAGATAAATTTTGTACCATTAAGGTTTAGATGCATCAAATCATTCCATCCTAGAAAATTTGCAAGGTCCTCATGGTTTCAGTATGCACATTCACCCCTCCTTTCTTTTATGAGGGAATCTAAGGTGTGTTAAAGTCACCTCCTATGATCTAGTTAAAATTGCTAAACATCCTTATGAAGGTGGTCGATCTTCCTAGAGCATCCTTCTACCAATTGTGGTATTAGGAGCATAGATGTTAGAGAGAATAAATTAATTTCAAGAGTTTACTTTAGTGAAACAAATGGCTATATGGTGTCAACTATTGATGAGGGGGAAGCCTTCCAAACTATTCTTATCCGCATGCACAAAAGACCCCAGATGCCCTTGCAAAGGATTGCCAGTGGAATCCAACTTCTTTCCAAAAGGAAGCCTGAAAGTATTTCATCTTTTCCTGATTCATCTTAGTTTCTTGTAGCATTATTACATCCGGTTTTTCCTTAATTTTGAAGTCAAATAAAATCCTATGCTTACAGGGCTGGTTTAGGCCCCTTATATTCCAAGATAAGAAAATCATTTAGAATGGGAGGATTTAGAACCTACCAACAATGGTTTTTGATGCCCCTCCATAATATCCTTCTTTGTGGCTCTCTCCCTCTTTTCCTTTTCAAACGGTCTTCTTGGAGATGATTTATTGGCTCCAACATCCGCCTTTGATCTAGTTCTCGGGGTTGGTTTCCATTTTGGAGACGATATGCTAGCCATCTCAGGGACATGGAAAGCTAAACATACCTCAATGGGAATTCCTTTTACCCCTTCTTTATCCGTAGTGTCTTCAACTGTTATTTCATTTAGGTCATTCCTAGAAGTCTCAAGAGCATGTTGGAGATCCTCCTCAACTGTAGGAATGTCCTCCAGATTAATGTCTAGGATCTTGAACATATTACTTACCAGTAGTGATTCTACTGGTCTTTGGGCAAAAAAACTTGCCTCCATAGTATCCGAGAACTATGGATCCAACAATACTATCCTCCTGACAACAATTTGAAAACCACCACATCTTCATCTTTTTTTGGGTCTTGATCCGCTACCATATTGTTGACCTCCTCCTGACCTGCTTCAATTGTTTCTTCTTCTAGAGTATGTTCTTGGGCCTTCTGGAATCTGATCTTTAATCTCCAACAATTTGTTTATCTGCTTCCATGAAGGATTTACCTTTGAGGGTCCACTTCCATTTGGTTGCATAAATCCCTTACCTTTCATATCTTCCTTATTGATGCCTTTGTTCTTCTTGATCTGAGATTTCGAGCAACCTCCTCTTTGGCTTTAGGACAAGATTTAATATTGTGACCTGCCTTAAAACACAAGAAGCACATAAACGGTGTAAACTCATAGTCAATATTTTGGGTATGAACTCCCCAGGGTGCCTTGATCTCAATGCTTCTAGGTAAAGAGGTTTCAAGGGCCACATTAACACAAAACCGTGCGAATAGAAGTCTAGTTTTAGCACAAGTAACTGGATCTATGATGACCATGGCCCTAATGGATTTGGCTATTCCCTGCAAAATGTCCAAATCCCAATATTCCAAAGGTAAACTTGACAGCCTAACCCAAATAGGATATTCTTTAATGATTGTTTCCAAAGGATTGAAGCCAGCTGCCATTTTTGCACCAAAAACCACTATCGGACCCATAAACCATGGTCCTCCGGCTAAGATTCGTAAGAAATTCTCTTCCAAAGATAGATTGATCACAAAGAAAGCATTAACATACACTGCTATTTCCATCGACCCTTTAGGCATCCACTTCCTACTAGCCCATTTCCCAAACTCCTCAATATTTAGTCTGCTACCCGGTATCTTGGCTAAAATGGTATTGCACATTGAAGACTTCACCTAGTTGGCTACTTGTTCCGGTATTTCCAAGAAAACACCATTTTCATTGCAAACAAGGTTGAGATTGATAGTAGATTCCTGTTTCGTTGCCTTTCCAACCACTCGCTACGTCCACGTAATAGGGGGTCACGTATTTGGCTCCACCTTGTCCCTTTTTGTTGTGAAGTGTGCATCCTTCCTACCATCCTGCAGATTCTCCTCGTGAATCCTTGCAATAGACTTGCTCATCTTTTCGCACTCATTCCAAAATTTGAAATCATTCTCTCCATCCATTTCTATTGGTTACTTTTTAATGAAATGAGAAATTTCGATCCTTATTCCAGTACTAAAAATTTACAAATTTTAGATCTGAATTTTTTCAAGCTGACACGTGTACTAACATTTATTAAGAAGAGCATGCAAAAAGAAGGATGTGACATAATACCAACAAGATAACTTTAAAATTGATTTCACCCACTAAATTATTTATTATATGCATTTATTTCAACTTTTAACTCTTGAAGTTGTGAATTAAATATTTGAATTTATCTTCTACCGAATTCTAGAATTTATCGAACTATTATCCTATTACCAATGCATAATGGCATAAACCTATCTCCATCGGCATCTGGTAAGGAATGATGTAGGTACTAGATAATCCTCTCACTTGTATGCCCACAAGGCAAGCTAACAATGCATCCGCTTCAATGTCTGGTCATTTAAACGAATGAATAAGTATTGGGGAGTCGCGGTCACACCACAACTTGAACCTGAGCAGCTTTGGTGTAAGTTCCAAGCCCTTACTGCTGTGCCGTAGGCTCTAAATTTCCTCTTTTAGTGAGCACCTATGAAACCCACAGAGCTGGAGAACTTTCATGCTCTTAACTTCTTATCCCGTGGTTAAAATTGCATAAATTCTTTTCTTACGTTGCAAGAGAATGATAGGAATAGACACCCCTATTTAATTCTATGTGAGAATGTTGCAGTTATTAAAAAAAAAGAATAGTAGATCAAATTGATCTAGTTTTCATGTTACTCTGCCCTGATTTTTTTAGTGCAATTCATACAAATGAAGCCATATATGATTAGATCATTTGTTCAATCTGTGTTAAATGCAGTTTGTCTAGATGGAAGCCCACTAGGTTATCACTTTGACAAGGGATTCAGAACAGGAGTAGATAACTGGATTGTTCACGTTGAGGTAAGCTTCTTCTTTAAGTTATTAATATGCATTCCCTGAAATTCACCATAGTTCTATTTATAATATCAAGGGAAACAAAATTTTCTCATTTGAAAAGAAAAATGTTAGTTTTTGTTTATTGAAAGAACAATGTCCCATTCATATTGAATATTTTGGTCAGGGAGGCGCATGGTGTAACAATGTCACAACATGTTCTGCAAGCAAGAAAACCCGCTTGGGTTCATCCAATTACATGGAAAAAAATACACCATTATCTCTCTCTCTCTCTCGTCAAAATCCTTTTCCCATTCAAAGTGCTCTTTGATATAAATTATAGTATTCCATTTATCAAGCATTACAAGTGATTGCTTTCCTCATGTCTGAGGAAGGGGTACTGTCTGCAGCAAGTAATTTTTTCCATTTTTTAATCCTATAGGCTATTTTTGTTCCCACATCAATAGAACTTTCCTTATGAATCAATATGTGGCATTCCTCAAGATTTAGATAAAATGGTCTTTGAATCCACATAAGTTTGTAAAATGTAGATAATTACATAGGTTCTAAGTTTGAGTTGGTATTACAATTTTTTCGTACTGTCTAGATTTGGCTGTACAACCTAATGATCTTATCACAAGAATAATATTTAGTAACAGGATTGGAAATTCTACTTTCTTGCATCCACTTCGTGCATCCCTGTACTTTGTTAAACAAGTGCATTATGTGGCTTTTCCTTCAGATTATTTCTGAGATCTAGGTCATATGGCCTATGTTTCTGTACTAGCTAACTTAAATGGTATGTGAATCAAACTTCTATAATTGGAACCGCATAGAGGTTAGATACTGTGATGGGGCATCATTTACGGGAGATGTGGAGGTAGCGAATCCGGTGAGTAAAACAAAAATGGCCATCTTATTGTGTGTGTGGGTGTCATGACGAAATTGTTTCTTGGCCAATGCATGATTCTAGCCTTATGACTGCCTAAATGTAGCTTTGAAGAGTTCATATCACATTTACATTTAAAATAGGTTCATGTATGAGTAAGTATTGCTCAAGCATTAGATCTATGATGGCATGCCTTTCTAGCCTCGTATAAGTTTCAAAAAATTTCATACGAGAGATTTCTACAATATTTTACATTGTGTAGCTCTTAATACTATGATTAATTCCGAGATTTCTTCGAAATAGATTAGGTTGAGAAACTGTACTTCAGAGGGCAAAGGGTGTTCGAGCTGTCATCAGTGAACTTTTCATGAAAGGTATAATAATTGCCAAGTAGGTTTTACTTTTTTCCTTCTTTATGATTATGTACACACATGGACATTTATTGATGACATGTTGATACATATAAATGTCAATGACAAAAAAATTTCAACATTAGAATAGAGGCCTTATTGAAAAAGGTCATTTGGTAAGCATGGTATAAATAGGCATAACAGGAGTAGAACCAGATGATCTTGTGAGAGCTTTCATTTTTACTCGAGAATTTTCGGGCGCTTATGCCAAAGACTACTAAGGTCAAGTGTTTGGCAGATGCGGGATTTTTTATTGATGGGTATTACCTCATTAACTTCCTTATTCATGTTATATTCATCATTTATGAGCCAATCAAAAATCTGTATTTTTTTGTGACTGTTTAGGTCTCTAATGTTGAAATTTTATTTTTACAATATTCTATATAAAAATATAACATAAAAAACAAATTTGTTTCATTTCTATTCGTTATTTGTTAATGAAATGACAAATTTTGAGCCTTACTTCATTCCAAAAAAATTACATCCTCGATGATGACAATTTACAATTGCAATTTAAAGGCAAGAATTGGATTATACAAAGTTTTCCTTGCTGTTCTAGACAAACCACATTCTTTCCTATTACAATATACTCATCTTCACATCCTCAATTATTGTAATCTGCCATTACAATTTAAAGGTAGGAATTGGCCACTTTACGACTCTTGTTAGAATACTATTTACAACACACATGTTATAACTATCAATTTGACCTCTTGTAAAAAAAAAAATTATACTATGAATCTTTGAAATGTGGCACATAAACAATAACAATCATTAATTTTATAAATTGAGGTTTGATCTACCTAGAAAACATTGATAAACATGCCACACAAAATATCAAATCTTCACAATCATAGAGGCGGCAAATAATTTTGGATGCATGTGTAAAATTCAATGCAATAGTTTGGTGGTGGAGTTAACTTCGTTAAGTCACGTATTAAGGAGATATAACTTGAGAGATGGTTACCAATAGTGGAACAAATCAGTGGTAGATTAGAATAGCCGAGAAATAGTTTGAATAGCTCAACAAAGACATAATAGATCAGACATCATAAACCAGATTTGCGCTCTTGCTAAGATCTTGAAATTATTATGGTAGCGCGTATCACTTAGTTCTTCCTCTGTCTGCTCCAATAAAAGTAAATGCGCATGTCTAAACATTCAAGTAATGCTTATTGTTTTCACTGAGTAGCTCAGATAGGAGAGATTACCCCATCGTATATTACTATTTCTCCAAAAAACCAATAATCCTTCTCTTATAGAGTTTACATAAGAGAAAACATAATAATATTTCATTCTATTGTTTAATTTAGTGATGCAGGAGAGATATATAGGATATAAGGATCTCATTACAAGTAGGAGGTTACTTAGAAACTCAACCATCCTAGAATTGACCACCTATTTATATTACACGTGAGTTGTTACAAACAACCTCACACAAACACTTAATTAAATATTAACCCACATAACAATAAACGATGTGAGTGCTATTAATAATTCCTAATACCAAATGATGGAGTATAATAGGAATACCTACATAGCTTTCATGTCAAGCCATTCGGGAGTAATATTGATTCTTCCCTCTTCCCCAACACTCCAAAATCCCTCTCCAAAGGGGATATATGGAGAACAACAAAAAAGATTCAAACAATACAAATGCAACATATTTCTCCAAGCACTCGAACACAAGAAATAACACATTAAAATTTCATTGTGACAATAAGAAAAATTAAGAAATGTGAGGCCTACGTCACAAGCAAAATATGACCACATCCAAAAGCAATCCAATCTCCAAAAGATCCTTCCTTCTCCAAGATCCCCAAAAGCTTCAAGTAAAATGAACCTAGATGTCCCAACCCTCTCCAAAATGGAAGGTTAAGTAAGAGAATGCTAGGAAACATTAACCAATGGAATGGTGATATGTGTCACTCATACCCTTCCCAAATCCATATCACCCGGAGTCCCTTTCAATAATAACATAAGAATCATAATGAAGGAGAAGTTAAATAAAATAAAATTGCACTCCCAAATAATTCCCAAAATCAAAATCATAAATGAATATGGGGACAAGAGAGGGTCAAAAGGAGGGAAAATCCATTTTGAACCTTGGAAAGAGTCCCCTACCCATAGGTAGGGTCTAAGGGATTTATTTTGATGTAAGAAAGATCCCCAACTTTCAAAGCACCCTTCCAAAATTCCACTTTTAGCCCAAATTAGGGATTTGGGAAAAGTGGCACATTAAGAGAGGTGGTGGGGCCCACCTAGTCCATGATTAGGTGGCCCAAACCCTCTTTATCAAATATAAATTCGATTAACCCTTCCCTAATCAAGTAGACACAATTTAACCCATAAATGTGACTTAAACACATTATTAGAATAATTAAAATTGAATTGATTCAAATGGAGACAAACAAGCCAAGGTGACCAACCAAATGACTAACACACATGTAACGATGATGGATTTTATATTTACATCCTAGCCAACGACATGCAAAGCAAGATTGAATAAACAAGGGAAGAGGATTTTTCCTAGATGGTATTTTTCTTTTGTAATCTTAGAGGTGCAACCGTGAGTCCCACATTCTCTTTTGGTGAACCTATAACCTACACACTTGATTCACACATCATACCTGCTCAATGCCAAAAATGAATAAAATGATACTACATATGTAAAAATGATCAAATCAAGCATATGCTAAACCATCTAAATCAATTAAGCCACAACCATCCATCAATGAGGTCAATGACCATTACAAAATATATTATATCCTAAAATATCATTCATGTAAGTCTAAAATCAAAATATCCATAACAACATAACTACACCAAGTAATCATGACAAAAGTAGTACATTAACAGCGTATGCCTCATACATCATCCTATAAAGAACACATTAGCAAATAAACATTAATATGATGAAAAAATCATAATTATCCAAATTAAATAGACAAGATAATATTAATTACAATTCCTAAATAATGAATAATACATAGATTCAACATCATCAAAGTGAATGAAACTAGTGGGCACTACATCTCCCTCCCCTAGAAATAGACTTCCTCATGGAAGTCATGGAAGGTATGAGAATAGTGAACTCTCAAATGTGGTTGCATCATACTATGTAGTTGTTTGTATCTATAAACATGTCCCACAAAACCTAACTTGGTTCATCATCAAGTACACCTTAGGATATGTTGGTGAAATAGTTTATCACATGAAAAATTATGGGTTTTTGTCAACACTCCCTGGGTGAGGAGCCTCCCATTTATTGAATGAAGGAAATAATTAAATCTGTGGGTGGCCCTGTGGATAATTTCTTGCATGGAATACAATGGATGAATTTATTTTAAAAAGGTTAAGGGGATATTTGAGAATAAGGAGAGGATTAAGGCTGTGAGTAGGTTCTTACAAATTTCAAAAACATTAATCGATTAGGTCCATATTTAATAGGAAGAGAAACAACTATGTAACCAAAAATAAAATTAAAAAATCAAACCAAAAAAGTTCTATTGATTTATTCCTCAAAGACGCTGTTGGTGAAATACTTTGTTGTAGTTCAGATGATTGGTTATCACCAATGGTCACTGGGCTAAGCCCATCCTTCTTGTGTATGGGGAGGCTCCCATCATTGAATGTAAAATAACTAAATATTTGAGGTGGCCGTTAGGCTAGGGATAAAACATGAATACTCCACTAAACATGTGGCAAAGTTCTTGTACAGTGTGTACAAAGTAGGAATTTGTTGTGAAGGGTGATAAAGGGAGTAGAAGAAACAAGGAGAGATGGGGTTAATGTTTTGTGTGAGTAAGAGCTATCATATTCTCACAAAAATAACCATAGTGAGGTCCACATTTAATTAGAAAAACACAAAAATGTAAGCAACCAAAAATAACCATAGTAGGCCCACATTTTATTAGAAGAACACAAAAATATAAGCAACCAACAATACTAAAAACTAGAGACACAAAGTTCTGTAGATTCATTAATCAAAGACACAAATTTCCTTCTTGGTTATACAAGATCACCATGATTACAAATTTGGAGAATAACGAGGAGAGAGGAACATAGAGGAAATGTAGCTCTCATCTATTAATGTAGTAGTGATATAAAGCTCAATAACATACAACAATCCATAATTCTCAACCTTTTTAGAATGGAGAATCCATTCCAATTTACAATATTACAAATTTTCCTTTCATCCCCCTATATGAATTTACACCTTTCCTCATCACTTGTGACCTTCCATATTCCTAGGAAATGAAAATAAGTCTTTATCTTAAACTCGATGAAAAAGTATTCTTATAATATTAAATTGAAGGTCACTTAAGTTAATGAGACAAAATAGGGAAAAGTGCATTCTATATGCGGGCCAAAATGTGTCTCAACAACATGCAATCTTACTCATCCATTCAACTAGGGTATTCGAGGCAACGAATAGGATACATGCAATACCACCATACAAGGGGATATAATTAAAGGGGCTATAGGAGTGCTAGGGTCACATGTGCAGAGGGAAGTGACCCTCTACAATAGGTCTAGAGAGAGAGAGAGAGTAACTATTAGGTGGAGTAGGGGAATACCATTCATTTCTTAAACTCATTACATGATGACCCAATAGTGCAAGAAATCATACAAGAAGAGAGGTGTCCAATCCAATCCAAGAAAAATGCAAGATGAACCAAAAGCAAAACGAGCATATGAGAAGATGGCATAAAAGAGTAGGGAAAGTGGAAATTCAAATGTTTTAGGTTCCTTTTTCCTTTAGTGACAAGTGAAGTTGAGGGTATATATAGGATATCTTTAGCCGTGGGTGATGGCGTTGACCATGAGGAAATAAAACACTAACACCATCGCCCACGGGGATGGTGCCACATCCTGTAATTTTTGTCTGTTTCTCGAAAGGGATGAACTGATGACATACTTGTGTATTAGGCCTAGATCTTAATCTCTGTTGTGAGTCATGAGCATAATTGATTTTATTATTAAATTATGCTTGAAACAATGGATTAGTTACATTAACCATTGATCATGCTCAGGTATGATTGCTATGTTGATGCTGATGTCTTTATGATGCAACTAAGTTGATGGACTTGATTTAGCAGATCCTAGGTCCTAACTTGCACCTATAAGTACCCATAATATATTGCATATAACAGTTGAGAGGATAACACAAAATGTATCTTTGGATTGAGGTATAAGATGTGAAGCTATTCATGCCGAGGTAACCAAACCATGTTATTTTACTGATGCTCACCTTGAGACTTGATTATATGATTAAGGTATAAAATTTTAATTACAAGTACAAAGATAATATGATCATTTTTATTAGTGCTTGGGCTAAGTGAATAAGGTTACTTTATAACTAACATTACAGGGGCTAATGAAATGAGCATCACCGACCCCCAATGCAATAAGGTAGCGAGACTAGGTTACTAAGGTTAGGATATGTTTGAGCTAACATACTAGGCTAAGGATGATTATTATAGGCATATCTAAGGCAAAGCTAGGCTTAATGGGTATTCAAACCCATCATGTTCAAACTTGAGTTGATGGGTGTATTGACACCACCCTATGCATCTTGTACTAACCGCTCCATATTAATTGGCCTTTAATAGGCACCACTACCACTCCAATAGGAAGACAAATTTGTTAGAGGCATAACTATATTTTTGACCAGCTATAAGTTGGTGATCCGTTTTGGGAGCTAAATTGGATGGCTAATCTTGAAAAGGAAAAATAAAGTCAGTTAATTAGGAGGGAAACTATACTGGTACTCATGCATTAATTACATTAAATATTCACCCATGGATCTTGGGGCATGTAAGAAGCAATTTTGGGAAACTTCGAGTTGTTTGGGATTTTCTTGTTCAATGTTCGATGGAGGTTTTGTTGAGCTCGCATAAAGGAACAATTCCTATTTTTGAGCTCTCTGTTTGTCATGGTGAACTTTTCATGTGAGATATTTTAGGAAATATTAATAAATTGCTTTCAATAAAAGGGAATGGAGATTATTTATGGGTTTTGGTTGTGGAATCGATTCCGAGTCTTAGCTTAGAGGAAATTTGGAAAAAGAAGAAGGAATCGAGATTTCATTTCGAGCATGACATGTTCTATTTCTCCCCTAATGGATTATTCCTTTTATTATTTTTATAAATAAAACTTTTTCTATAGTTCTTGTTTAATTTGGTTGATCCGGGATTTATGCATTACTATTTTAATATGGGTATTGTCATTTTTATTTTCTATTGGAACTTGAATATATATGATATCTAGAAAGTTACAATAGTGATTGTAATAGATATTATAATACTATTTGTGATATATATTCAAGTATAAAATACTATGTGAAATCATGTCGGTATTATGCAAAATACCCGGTGATTTTGGGTTTTTATTACTATTAACATCTGTATTATCCGATTCGATCATGGGTTTCATGTGGTTTATTGTATAGTGAACACTATTAGGTATTTTCATTGAATGTGGTTTGGGGTCGAATCTTAGTTCTAAAAGAGGTTTGTTATTTTAATAAATCCCTTTGGGTTACCAAATAACTTTAGTTTTGATACAAATTTCAATATGCTCTTAAGATTTACTAAGCTTTTCCCTATTCAAACCCCTTGTATGAATAAAATGGAAACACTACTAGTTATAATGGGTGATTATTACCCTACTATTTGGTTTCCAAATAATCTATAATTACTAGATTAATATATTGATTCGTGGGAAAATCCATAGATCTAATTTTTATAATCCCGACTCTTTGTTTTGAGAAAACAATTTACTTGAAATGGCATATGTGTGTTTGTAGAACAATTTTTATGTTGGGTTGGTATCTTGATATTGATTCACCTTTTATGGACTTGTTCTAAATGAGGTATCGAGATCTTGAGATCTTCGATTCATAAAAGGTAAATGTAATTTACGCTTAAAAGCGTGAATGGCTTCATGTTTTGTTGGATATAGCAAGCCATTTTTAGTGATTTTGAAGCCCCATCTATAGGGCACATAGTTGTATTATCTTTTATACTATTATGCGGTATCTCAAATATTTCATGCTTAACTAATTTGAGTGCACTTACCTAAACATGTATTCGTATTTGATTGGTGTTGGTTTTAATTGAGAATTTTTGTTGGTTTCTTTTTTGGTAAGGAATTACGTGGACTTTGGAACCTTTCGTAATGATTAAGGTAAATAAGCTTTACCTTAATCTTGTCAAACTTATTATATCCTCTGTAGAATGTTATTGATATATCTATTATTATGCAATCCACGTTTTTGTTGGTCAAATTTATTTGAATGGTCTTCACTGTAGGATTTGGAATCATAATGTAGTTTGTACTTGAATGTAACCCTTCATTGGATAAGGGATTGTTGTATTATTATGAGATAAACCGATTATAGGTTATGATGTGAATTTTAAGGGTTTCCATAAGTTATATTTACTATGTCATTAAGTATAATGAATGTTACCATAAGACTATTAGGATATAAGTGGTGTGATTTTATACGTTCTTTATGTTTATATAAGTTAAGTTGGAATTATATGATATCGATATAATGAACTTACGTATGAGCTTATGTTGAGATGGAATTGTTTAGAAAGGCAAGCTAGTATGAGTTATGCTATTTTTAATTCTATCTTTAAGCATTTAGGTAAGAAAGAGGTGAACAATAAATGTGAATGCATGGTAAATTATCTTAAGAAGTTACTAATTTTATTTAGTGTCCTAACAAGACATTTTTATGATTTTAATTATTGCAACATTTCATTTATACAAATACTAAATGACATAAACTGTTAAGAGGGAAAGATGAATTATCATGCTAGTTCAATCGAACTGACATTTTCTAACATTTTACAGATGGCATAATTTAAGTCTTCATGATGGATGATGTTAAAAGAATTTTTTGCTTCAATTTGTTGATTTAATACTGCAATATATTGATTACTTATGATTGTAATTAAGTGAAATACTATCATTTTTTTAATCGATATAATGGGGCTAAGTTAGCCTATTCTAATTTATAATCTGTGTTGAAAGGGAAATAAATAATTTGTAACCATTATTTAATTATGTATTGTTATGAGTAAGAGTTTTTGTGAAAGGTTACTCAAGTTATTTAAGTGAATCATTAAGAACTTATTTTGATCACAATATTATAATCGTTGAGTGATTAATTATAATGTATTAAATGGATGATATATGAATACTTGCATTTAAATATAAATGGATTAAGTGCATTAAGGATTGCTGCTTAATCATTTTGATATTAGATCGATAAATTACTATCCTTGGCATGATACACTACTAGTGTAAATAGAAAAAAATTAGAAATGTGGAGTTAATGCAAAGTAAGCTAATTGAAATTTACAACCGAGATGTAAAAAGAATGTTAGAGTATAACTTTAATCTACATTTGCAACTTACATGAATATAACAACATGTTTAACTATACCTTAAAGATATATGAACACTTATTAACCACATGCATAATGTTTATTTATAAGGAAAGGAAACCTATTATCGCATCAATGTGAAAGGGATCATCATGAAAAATTATATCTCGCTGCTGTAACTCGACCATTATTAATGACGTACTTAGTGATGATAGATAACATAAGATCTATCTGTAGACCTAAATCTCTAGGTTTCCATAATTGGTTATATGATATGAACAAGATGCTATATTTTAAGGGCAACGATGTGAAATCACATTGATTAAGTATCATTCATCGTATGTACAAAACATGACGGTATAGAATGAGGTACGCATGTACTTTTAAATAATTAGGATAGGGTAAAAATATATTTATTTGTCTTAATAAACTAAATAAACCTAGTAAATAGGAATGGACATTAATGAATGTTATTAACAATGAACATAATGAATTAAGAAAGGAAAGAATCTCGATACTATGAATGAGAAGATTTTACGGTGAATGGAGGGACAAGTTTCATGTGACTAGTGTGTAGTCATGAAACCAAGCTAGCTAGCTAGTGCGATGCCCTAAACTACTTCCATGGTAATACAAATGACCGATTGCATTGTTCGATCACCATTTATTCTCGTGTTATGCCTAGTTGCCACACTAAGAAGATAAAAATTCTCTGAACCTTTTTAAAGAGGTATAACCAAATGATATACTAGCTATATCATTTCGGGAGGAACATTGAGGGGATCAAGTAGGATTTAAAACCTTGTAGTCACACATGGTTATCATAGCTTGTCTAGTTGGATTCTGAACATTAATTAATGCTAGATTAATTTTTTGTAAGTGATTAATCATTGAAGGAATCGAGATAATTAACTAATGCTGAAATAATTTAGTGGGTGCTGTAAATGATGTTACTCATTTCAGTGTATGACAACTTAAAGGATTTATAACTCTTGTGTGTTGGAATTTAATCATTGCGTGTTAAATTCATTGAAGGCCTTAACTATAATTAATGAGTTGATATAATTTTTTTTTCCTAGTTGAGAAACGTAATAAAGAGAGGTGTTACATTTTGGTATCAGAGTGAGGTTGCATCTCTTGGACTAATTGGGTCCTTACACTTACTAAATTCTGATTTTATTAACAAAATAAAATGAATGTGAGAAGGATGTACCATGGATAACGAACCAGACCAAATTATGCTTCAGGTTCGGCGGTAAATAAGTTAGATAACAATATAACAATCCTTTGTGACACACAAAGCTAAAAGGATGCTTTGGGAGCAATGGTAAAGTGTGAACATGATCAACCAAGTTAAACAACTTGAACTGATTGATAATAATCAAGTAGAGGGTTGATCAATTATTGAATGATCATGTTGACAAATTTTGGAACTTGAATCCAACATGAAATAAAACCCGTAAAGGGAAGATGAAGTAGATAGGAGAGGACTATCTATTGTAGCAACAACAATTTAAAAGGCCAACCAGGCCAAAATGAAATCTGCAATAAATTCTAACTTTAAAAGAATGGAATTATATAACAACATTAGATCTTATTCATCTACAACTTTAGGAAAAAGGTGGTGGAAATGTTATTATAAGAAATGTGGACTAAAGAGTTGAGAATAACAATAAGAACTTGATGTAATTTCTAGTAAGAAGCGAACAATCTTTGCGGTGGCTAGTAAGCTAAGAAGAGGGAACAAGTTATCCTAATGAGATATCAGGTAAGTTAAGTAGAAATTCCTATTTCTATTTGATATTAACACAATTGGGTTCCTTGTATTTAGTGATTAGCTAAAAACTAAAATAGAAATATGATTTCTCTTTTTCCATATATATTTTTTTAAAAATAAATTATAAACCTATGTTTGTCGATGCAACATTGAATTTTATTAAGCTTCATCATAGAAGTTGGAGTTGTAAGTTATCTCATCAAAGGAGTTAATACATAATGATTAAATCATTGTTCCCAACGTAAGTCAAATATTTTGACATGAAGGAAAACAAACACTTGGAAGCATGCGTAAACAACAAACCTAAAAGGTAAAGAAAGGAACCGTTTGGATGATTTAAGAAATCATTGAACTTGAATTTATGATGAAGATATCAGAAAGATGAAAACCATAACGAATTTTGGAAAAACTAGCTATAATAAAAATAAAAACATTGTTGGGTGCATTTCGGGGAATTGAGAATTGCATGAGGTAAAGTCGAAGAGATAAGTGCAATAGTAAAATAAAACAATGTGGAAAGATTTGGATAAAGTGAAATAAGTGTTTTCTTGTTTGTTTCAGTTATATATAACTTGTTTTTGACTTTGTGTTTTGTATATTAAGTAATATATCATGTTTTGACTAGATGTAATGACAAAAATTATGTCATATTTTTTATTATGAGACATATTTTTCTGATTGAAAGGCTAAAACAACCAAAAAAGTGAATTCGAGATAAACCTGAAATCTAAAAAATTCCAATTTTATGAAAAATGTAGAGTATTCTCCTTAGTTATTGGATAATTCGATGTCTCGATTATTTTGATTGCGTTAATGAGTACCAAATCATCAAGACAATGATTCATTAAGGGGGAAGTATGTCACATCCCACAATTTCCATCTACATTTCTCAAAAGGGATGAACTGGACGACCTACGTGTGTATTAGGCATAGATCTTAATCTCTCTTGTGAGCCACAACCACAATTGATTTTATTATTAATTTATTCTTGAAACAATGGTTTAGTTGCATTAACCTTGATCATTCTTAGGTAACATTTTTATATTGAAGCTAATGTCTTTACGATGCAACTAAGTTGATGGACTTGTTTCAGCAGATCCTATGTCTAACTTGCACTGTAAGTGCACGGAATATGTTGCTATAACATGTTGAGTGGATAATGCCAATCGTATAATGGATTGGCGTATAAGATGTGAAGCTATTCATGTCGAGGTAAGCTGGACCATGTTATTTTATTGATGCTCACCTTGAGCCTTGATTATATGATTAATGCATAAAATTTTAATTACAAGAACAAAGGTAATATGATCATTTTGTTAGTGCATGGGCTAAGTGAATAAGGTTACTTAATAACTAACATTATAGGGGCTAATGAAATGAGCATAACCGACCCCCAATGTAATAAGGTAAGGAGACTATGTTACTAAGATTATGATATGTTTGAGCTAACATATTAGGATAAGGATTAGCCCTTAGATCTAAACTTTATAAACTATGGGACACGATTATTATAAGCATATCTAAGGAAAAGCTAGGCTTAATGGGTATTCGAACCCATCATGTTCAAAATTAATTTGATGGGTGTATTGACACCACCCTATACATCTTGTACTAGCTGATTCATAATAATTGGCCTTTAATAGGTACCACCGACCACTCCAACAGGGAGACAAATTTGTTAGAGGCATAACTATCTTTTTGACCAACTATAAGTTGGTGATCCGTTTGGGAGAGAAAGTTGGATGGATAATATTGAAAAGGAAAAATAAATTCAGTTAATTAGGAGGGAAACTACAATGGTACTCATGCATTAATTGCATTAAATATACTCCCACAGATCTTGGGGCATGCAAGAAGTGGTTTTGGGAAACTTCGAGTTGTTTGGGATTTTATTGTTCAATGTTTAATGGAGGTTTTGTTGAGCTTTTCATGAAGGGATCCATTCCTATTTTTGAGCTCTCTGTCTGTCATGGTGAACTTTGCATGCAAGATATTTTGGGAAGTATTAATAAAATGTTATCAATTAAAGGGAATGGAGATTATTTATGGGTTTTGGTTGTGGAATCAATTTCGAGTGTTAGCTTGTAGAGGAAAGTTGGAAAAGAATAAGGAATCGAGCTTTCATTCTCAGGCATGATATTTTCTATTTCTCCCCTAACGGATTATTCCATTTTTATTTGTATAAATAAAAATTATACTATAGTTCTTGTTTAATCTTGTTGATCTGGGCTTTAAAAAGTACTATTTTAATTTGGGTATTGTCATTTTTATTTACTATTGGAACTTTAATATTTATGAGCTTTGGAAAGTTACAAGAGTGGATCGTAACAAATATTATAATACTATTTGTGATATATATACAAGTATAAAATACTCTGTGATGTATGTATCTGGTATTATGTATAATACCCAAAGTGATTTTGGGTTTTTATTACTATTAACAGTTGTATTCTCTCGATTCGATTGTGGGTTTATTATGGTTTATTTTTGGTGAACACTTTGTTCGGGTATTTTTCATTTAACTTGGTTTGGGGTCGAATCTCAATTATAAAAGAGGTTTTTTATTTTAATAAACCCCTTTGGGTTACTATTCAACTTTAGTTTTGATACATGTTTCGATATGGTATTTCGATTTACTAAGAGTTTCCTAGTTCGAACCCTTGTATGAATAAAATAGAAACACTACTAGTTATAATGGGTGATTATTACCATGTTGTTTGGTTTCTAAATAGTCTATTACTAGCTTAACAGACTCAGATTCATAGGAAAATCCATATATCTAAGTTTTATAATCCCGAGTCTTTGTTTTGAGAAAATAGTTTAGTGAAATGGCATATGTGTGTCTCAGTAGAATAGTTGTTATGTTTGGTTGATTTCTTGCTATCAATTCACCTTTTATGGAATTTCTACGAACGAGGTATTTCAGATCTTAAGGTCTTCGATTCATAAAGGTAAATGTAATTTACGCTTAAAAATATGAATGGCTTCATGTTTCGTTGGAGATAGCGAGGTCATTTTTGTAGTGATTTTAACACCCCATATGTAGGGCACAATGTCGTATTATCTTTTGTACTATCATCCGAGATATCAAATATTTCAAGCTTAACTAATTCAAGTGCACTTACCTTAGCATGCATTCATAGTAAGGAATTACGTGGACTTTGACACCTTTCGTAATGATTAAAGTAAATAAAAGCTTTACCTTAATCTTGTCGAATTTATTATATCCTCTGTAGAGAGTGCTATCGATATATCTATTATTATGCAATCCACGTTTTTATTTTTCAAATTTATTTGAATGGTCTTAATGTAGGATTTAGAATCATAATGTAGTTTGTACTTGAATGTAACCCTTCATTGGATAAGGGAATGTTGTATTATCATGAGAAAAGCTGATTATAGGTTATGATGTGAATTTTAATGGTTTCCATAAGTTATATTTACTATGTCATTAAGTATAATGAATGTTACCATAAGACTATTAGGATATAAGTGGTGTGATTATATACGTTCTTTATGTTTATATAAGTTAAGTTGGAATTATATGATATCGATATAATGAACTTACTTATGAGCTTATGTTGAGATGGAATTGTTTAGAAAGGCAAGCTGATAAGAGTTATGCTATTTGTAATTCTATCTTTAAGCATTTAGATAAGAAAGAGGTGAACAATATTTGCGAATGCATGGTAAATTATCTTAAGAAGTTACTAATTTTATCTAGTGTCCTAGCAAGACATTTTTATGATTTTAATTATGTAACATTTCATTTATACAAATACTAAATGGCATAAAGCTGTTAAGAGGGAAAGATGACTTATCATGCCGGTTCAATCGAACTGATATTTTCTATTATTTTATAGATGGCATAATTTAAGTCTTCATGATGGATGATGTTAAAAAAATTGTTGCTTCGATTTGTTGATTTAATACTACAATATATTGATTCTTGTGATTGTAATTAAGTGAAATATCATCGTTATGTTTAATCGATATAATGGGGCTAAGTTAGCCTATTCTCGATTTGTAATTGTGTTGAAAGGGAAATAAATAATTTGTAACCATTATTTAATTATGTATTGTTATGAATCAAAGTTTTTGTGAAAGGTTACTCAATATATTTAAGTGAATGATTAATAACTTATTTCGGTTACAATATTATAATCTTTGAGTGATTAATTAAAATGTATTAAATGGATGGTATATGAATACTTGCATTTAAATATGAATGGATTAAGTGCATTATGGATTGCTGCTTAATCATTTTGATATTAGATCTATTAATTACTATCCTTGGCATGATACATTACTAGTGTAAATAGAAAAAATTAGAACTGTGGAATTAATGCAATAAGCTAATTGAAATTTACAACCGGGATGTAAAAAGAATGTAAGAGTATAACTTTAATCTACATTTGCAACTTACATGAATATAACATGTTTAACTATACCTTAAAGTTATATGAACACTTATTAATCACATGCGTAATGTTTATTTGTAAAGAAAGGAAACCTATTATCACATCAATGTGAAAGGGATCATCATGAAAAATGATATCTCGCTGCGGTAACTCGACCATTATTAATGACGTACTTAGTGCTGATAGATAACATAAGATCTATTTGTAGACCTAGATCTCTAGGATTCCATAATTGGTTATATGATATGAACAAGATTACGTATTTTAAGGGCAGCGATGTGAAATCACATTGATTAAGTATCATTCATCATATTTACAAAAGACAACGGTATGGAATGAGGTACGCAAGTACTTTTAGATCACTAAGATACGGTAAAAATGTATTTATCTATCTTAATGAGCTAAATGAACCTAGTAAATAGGTATGGAAATTAATGAATGTCATTAACAATGAATATAATGAATTAAGAAAGGAAAGAATCTCGATACTATGAATGCGACGATTGTGCGGCGAATGGAGGGTAAGGTTTCATGTGACTAGTGCGCAAATCACGAAACCAAGATAGCTAACACAATGCCCTAAAATTATTCCATGGTAATGTAAATGACTGATTGTATTGTCCAATCATCATTTATTTGGTGTTATGCCTAGGGGCTACATTAAGAAGATACACATTCTCTAAACTTTTTAAAAGGTATAACCAAATGATATCCGACTATATCAACTCATGGTTGGTGTCGGAAAAGTGACTAAGTATTGGAAGGATATATAGAGGCATGAACACACATGTAGAATGGATATAGAAGGAACACACATATCAGTAATTCATGGGTGCTTGCAGGATGATAAGGATTACACGCAGAAGATGGAACAAAGAACGTGCAAGGGACTATGCAAGAAAACAGGATTTGACTATCTTTGGAAGTACGCCTTGTTGTTCTTATCATGGCAACCTATTTTGAGAGTGTATGGGCGGTGAAGGAAAGTCCCCACCCCCTATATATATGTATTACTTTGTACGGTTTAGAGAGAGACATGATGTGCTTTAGAGCTATAAAAATTTATTGTTGTATATGGAGCATGATGACTTTGTGATGTTTATGGTGTATTCATTCATATGTTTTGATGGAATAATATAATGGGTCATTATGGTTGGATATTGGTTATCATGTACTTTTCTTGGTGATTATATGGTGAATCTGATCTTGATTGTTATGTGATCTAAATGGATTATGCGTGTTTTGAGTTCATGGATTTGATGTTAGAATGGATTATGCACATGGGACATGCTAACTTTGTGGTAAGATAATAAAAAAGAGGGACTGGTACCTTTGCACTTTGGGTGAGTGCTCGATTGTCTAAGTGATGTGCCAGTGTGTATAGGGTTTTGAGTGGGAAAATAAGACTACATTTTGGTTCCATTTTTGGGACCTCTTTTCAAACAATTTACCATGATGTTGCATAATGATGGTGTATTGGTTGACTCTTGCATCCATTGAAGATTAGGTGATTGATGAACAAGATCAATTTTTACAAAGATATAGTATTGGACCTGATTTCAATGCATGCAAGTGGGTTGAAGAACATATTTATCATGAGCTTTATGTCGTATTCTTTTGCTTCTTTCCAATAGAGTTGTATGAGTGGTTGTCTATGTATGCATCAAAGAAAAGCTAGTATTATAGATCAAGGACTTGGACGTAGGAAGAGTATCAAGCTTTGTTTGATGTAAATGAACCTTGGACATGTTGTAGATCATTGGTGGGCTGGTGTTGTGCGTAATTATACTTTGGAATACATGGTGTCTACATATACTTGTCCGAAAGTTGTTGAGTTTGAATTCTTGCATGAACCAAGAGGATCTTACCTTTGTGTCATTCCTTTGGAAATTAAGATTTTAATGGTGGTGTTGAGCTTAGAGCACCTTCCTATGGCTAGCTAAACACCCCACCCATGTGCATAGGGAAGGTGTGGTGAAAGATAGTGGATTTCAGAAGAAAGGAAGAGAGGAAAACAACTTAAGTATAATGAGGCATGAGAGAGGGAATTGGTGAAGAAGCGTGATATTGAGGAGTCTATGGAGTTGTAGAGGATGATGTCTCATGAAGGATTTGAAGCTCACGTGGAAGACATGGAGTTAGAGCATCAGATCTCTCCCCACTTAGGAAAGCATAGTAGAGAATCCCTTGGCTTTGATGAGAGTGTATCTGATGAAGAAATATTAAGGACCATGGTGTGCATATGATCCCACCTAGTAACCTATCCCTTGTGCTTGGTGTTTGAGTTCCAGAAGTAACTATTGATAAACAAGCGAGTGTAGGTAATCTAGTGGTTTTAGGTAGTTATCATTTTCCATTGAATATAGAAGTGCATCAGACAACATCTATGACATCACAAGCAACAACATCTTTGTTGTTTGGAGGACCGATTGATGGAATATTTTTTGGCACATCATTAGGATAGAGTGTGGGCACGTAGAACATTGGGAACACATCTGGAAGTACTACAACTTCTCAGAATATTGGAGTTTAGTTTAGTACCACTATTGGAATACAAGGAAGTACATCATTGGTCAAACCCACCATGGGAGGTGGTTAGGTGGGTTAGGAGGCTTAGGATCAAGTGGATAGGTGGTTCTGGTGGTGGAGGAAATATTGGTGGTGGTTTTGGTTGGATCTGGAGGACAAGGCCCACATCCCTAGTAACCCCCACATCAACCCAACATTAGGTGTTTTATGAGATGTCTCTTCACTTTTCCAGAATACAGAGGTATTGAAGATGTTGCAGAACATGTACACAAGTGTGAAGTTACTATGGTACACTAAGGAATCACCACTTCAGATAGGAAGGCAAGTCAATTTTGCTACTACTCTTCAAGGGTGTGCACATAGTTGGTATAGAAAGTATGATCCATACACTAGACTGTGATGGATTATGATGCTTTACGCTCTGTATTTTTGGTTGAGTTCCATATCCTTGAGTTTGAATAGAAGAGTATCAATGTGCTTAAGGACATTAAGCAAGGAATTATCAGAAAGTGTTTGGGAGTATGACAAACACATTTTAAAACTTTTTTTCAAAGTTATCTTATGACATACATCCTAGTCTAACATGCACAGTGGTTTGTTGGTGGGTTGTTGACTCCTTTAGAAGGGTGCTATCTCATAAGAATTTTGTAGACCCACGCGATGCTTTGGAGGTAGCTCTACATGTTGAGGCTAGTTGGGAGTGTGGACACGGTGTGAGCCCATTTCTTGAAGCGCAGATTATAGCTATGGAAAAATAATTGGAAAATATCTCTGCTAATTCAGCTCATGAGAGACACGTAGTGGGATTTGGTGTATAAATTGTGAGGTTGAAGGACACACTAAGGATAGCTTCCCTCGCAAGTCGGTGCACATGCCATGTTTTGAGATATGATATTTGTCATTTAGACCATGATGTGAGTAGATGTCCCTTTTTGAATGCGTGATCCATAAGAATGTATCCATGTATTGTAATATTTTACAAAACTTATACTCATGATACAATTAACTACAAGAGTGATTGATCACATACATGAAATCCATCAAAACTAGTGTGTGCTAGAATGGTGTGAAAGTGGATCTAAGGAACAAGAGAGAACAACATAATGAAGGGGTAGTAATGGGGATAATAAGAATAGAGGATTTCGTGGTGGATATAGAGGCCGAGGTTGTGGTGGTGGAAGAGGAGGATTTCCTAGAGGAACTTGTTTTACTTATGGATCTCTGATCATTATCAGCGTGAGTGCCCTCAAAATGTGGTTTTCTCTTGGTGTGGAAAACAACATAAGTTTGAAGAATGCCCTGACTTGTATGAGCATATGAGAAAACAAACATAAAAAAGATAAGGGCACAACTATGATTAAGATTCAACATGTAGATGGAGATAAATGGATGTCAAAGGTTGGGCTGAATTTTAAATTACACCTATGTTAGTTACCTTACACATGCGCATTTGAGGTTGCACGTGCACACACCCATGAGACTCTAAAGTAAATCCACCTATAATGAAGAAAGAAGTGATTAATGCAAAGTACCTTGATGTTGAACATCAGAAAGAAGTTTACCTAGAGACTATGGATGTGATCAGAATCTACAAGGGAGATTCAAAGTTTAAAGGAGCATAGGCAGGACATTGGAATTGGAAGCTAAGAATGTTGAAGTCCATAAAAAGACATAGATGATTTGAAGGAAGTTTGCATAATGTTGCATTAGGAGAACATCATCCCTATGTTAGGAGAGTGGTTGAGAGAGAAAGTACCATGCACAGGACATGAGTGTGAGAGGAAGATCCTTCATACAAATATACCTCCCCATAATCATGAGTATGAAAAGGAGATTACATTGAATGTGGTCATTGATGGGTGGCTTTTGAGAAACATTCTTATAGATACAGGTGCAAAAGTTAATGTACTCACTTTGGATGCTTGGAATCAGATGGGAAGACCACCATTGCAGCCTTCTTTGAATGTGTTGTATATGGAAAAAAAGAACTAGGGCTAATCCTATTGGGGTGTTAAAAGATGCTACTATTATGATTCAGGAGCCAAGTTTATTGGGGAATTTGAAGTATTGGAACTTGCAGAGGTAGATAGTTTCCCAGCATTACTTGGGCACCCTTGGTGTTATGAAAATAATGTAGATTTGTGCTTCAATAAGGGGTACATTAGCTTTGAGAAAAATAAGAGTGCATCATTATCCCATTTGATAGATGCAAAGGCTTACCCCGTATGTTGAGCCATTAAGTGATGAGGACTTGAATAGGATATATGCATGTATAATCATTAGAGACCCTGAGGTGATTGAGCCATCTAAGGAAGGAGTAATATAATGGGATGATGCTCATTCAGTTAGTGATACTAAGTATTGCTTGTGACAATTGGGCACATGGAATGTATGTATGAAGTAGTTGGGTGAGGTTAAGAATACAATTACTCACATGATCAGGTGCACACATGGTTAGGCACTTGAGTAATAACTAGGTACCTCGGTACACTTGGTGAAGGAAACCTCGATGTATTTTTATGCACTATGGAAGCCTAGTGGAAGGATATTGGTGACAGAAGAAATATGCTGGTTTATACCTCTACATGGGACAACAACATGTTGGTGGGCTACACACAGAGACAACCTATTAGAATGGTGAGAAGTGAGAATCACCTTTTCTACTAGGTTTCTAAGGAGCAATGTACCTTCATAGATATGTGAATACCATGGGAAGGATTCTTTCTTGCATCATGTTTAGAAGTGTGAGAGACTCTAGATATGGAGGGGAAGGAGGCCTTACCACCATCACTTTGGGTACATAAGTTACGTAACCCTCGGTAGTTGTGCATGCGTGCATGGTATGTCCATGTAGAGTTGACACATGAGAGATAGTTAATTGGTGAGAGATGACCTCAGGTATGATTCACACTTTTGATTACTTTTCTACTAAACCTCCAGTTAATGAAGCATTATAGATTATGAAGTGCCTTACTTTGGGGGATAACACGAAGGATGAGGAACTACTTTTAGACATGTTTGGAGAGATTGGATTTAGAGGTGCACCTTGACCTTGAAGAGACTGAAGAAGAAGAAATGGTTGTGCACTGGGAAGAAAAAGAAAAGGGTAAGTGGTATGCTTGATAGATGGTGAAGATGATGAGGAAAACAACCTAGATGTTACCACACAAAGGTATGTGTGAGGTAATGGACATATAGATGAGAAGGCACACACATATCATGAGCCTATGAAAAACAAAGAAGGTTAACATTGGGATGGAGGAAGAGCCTAAAGAAGCCATTATTGGTGATTATTGGTTTGAACAAGAGGTAGTTAATTATTATTGAGCTTTGTGTGAATTTCAAGGACTTATTTCTGAGGGATATCATGAATTGAAAGGAGTACACCCTTCTTTAGGTGAGATGTGAATCAAAACTTAAAGAAGGTGTGCACCGATTAGGAAGAGGCCTTATAGGATGAATCCTAATCTGTGCACGTTAAGGTAAAGGAAGAAATTGACAAGATGTTGAAATCTAGAATCATTGAGCCCATTGAGGAATCAAAGTGGGTGAGTCCCATGGTGATAAAGCATAAAAAGGATGGGAGGATAAGGATTGTGTGGACTACAAGAGAATTAAATGCTTCATGTGTTATTGATCCTTTTCCTACCCCATTTACTGAGGAGATCCTGGAAGGAGTTGCAGGGCGTGAGATATACTCTTTTATTGATGGATTTTTGGGATATCATCAAGTGCACATAGTAAAGGAAGATCAGGAGAAGATAACTTTCACCACTGAATGGGAATTTTTGCATACATAGTTATGCCCTTTGGACTAAAGAATGCACTGCAGTCTTTTCGCATGCATTGTTGTACAAGCATTTCAAGGACTTCATTCATAAATTTTTATAGGTGTATCTTGATGATTGGATAGTGTATGGTCTGGTTAAGGATCATTGTGACAATTTGAGACTTATGTTTGAAAGATGCAGATAGTTAAGCATCTCCTTGAATATTAAGAAATGTATCTTTGTGACACCTTTTGGCACTTTGCTTGGGCATATTATTTGTAAAGAAGGCTTGTTGGTAGATCCAGCCAAGGTCACTTGTGATCTTGGGATTGGAAGAACCTAACAATCAAAGTGAAGTGCATGGATTTCTTGGTCATACAAGTTATTATAGGAAATTCATTAAGGGTTATGTAAAGATTTCCATGCCCCTGGAGGAATTATTGAAATCTAAGGGAAAATTCTATTGGGGTGAGGTGCAACAAATAGCATTTGAAACATTGAAGGAAAGGCTGACCTTGCACCTATTTTTCACTTTCCTTCATGGGAAACTATTTCATGTTCATGTTGATGCTTTTGGAATGGTGATTGGCACCATGTTAGCACAACTAGGTGAAGGAATTATAGACCACCCTATTTTTTTACAAGTAGGAAGTTGACACCCCATTGAACATAATTATACAACTACTGAGTGTGAAGCTTTGTCCATGATTTATGCATTACACAAGTTTAAAAAATACTTATTGGCCACACCATTTATCTTCTTCATAGATCATATGATGCTTAAGTATTTGGTAAAAATCCTATTTTACAAGGGCACATTTGTAGGTGGATACTACTATTTCAAGAGTTTCAATTTACAATTGTTTGTCAAACTAGGAAAAAGTAACTCAGGGCTTGATCATTTATCGAGGATCAATTCTAGTGAGGACACGTAGAGCATTAAAGACATAATGTTGGATGCACAACTCTTTAGATTGAATTGCACACCCACCGAGTTAGAAGATATTGTAGTATTTTTGCACACAGGACAAGTGCACCGAGGGAATGAAGATGTTAGAGAAGAAACAACTTGCAATACGTGTGACACCTTACCAGTTGATAAGTGGAGACTTGTACAAACTTGGTTGTGATGAAGTTTTTGCACTGTGTGTGCTAGAGCATGAGTGTGAGGAAATTATGGAAGAAGCTCATGGTGGAATTACAGGAGGTCATTATGTAGGAGATGCCACCATGCACAAGATTTTGATGGCTAGATTATGGTGGGAAACTTTATATAAGGATGTCAAGGAGTATGTCAAGGCATGTGATCATTTTCATGCCTTGGGAAATGAGAACTAGAGATGAGATGCCTTTGAGACCTATTGCAAGTGTTGAACCTTTTGAGAAATGGGTGAAATTGACTTTGTGGGTCCTATTTCCCCCCTGCAGTGTAGGTAGGTGCACGCTACATTATAACTTGTACATACTATCTTTACAAGGTGGGGGAAAAAGCACACCTAAAAGGATTACACGAGAACTACAACAATGATATTTCTATGGGAGAATATTATCAGTAGGTATGGATGTCCATTGAGCTTAACAAGTGATAGGGGCACACACTTTTTGAATGAGACTATTAGAATATTATTGGCTGAGTTTATGGTGGTGCACACCACAAGACAACACCCTATCACCCACAGGCCAATGGTACTACTTGAGGCTTTCAAAAAGATTTGGGACATACATTGACAAATATTTGTGATGTTGGAAGGAAAGACTGGGATGATAAAGTATTTGTTGTACTTTGGGCATATAGAACTACCTATCAAGAGATTGAATAAAGCCACACCATTTCAATTGGTGTTTGGCATGGAGGTTGTATTTCCTATAGAATTCATGATGCCATCCTCCTACGTATTATGTGTGTAGGAGGATTGGATGATGAACAAGATATTGAGGAGCGTATAAAAAATTGATGTAGTTGGATGAATGTGCATTATTTCTGGTGGAGTCAAAAAGATAAAAAAAAGAAAAAAAAGCATGACATGATAGACATATTTAGAATAAGGCATTTGAGGTTGGAAAGATGGTTCTTCTATATGATTCTAAGTTTGTGTGCCACCCTGGAAAGTTGAAAGTTCATTGGTTGGGACCCTTTTTTGTAACAAAGATATTGGAATCAGGCACTTTTATTATAGTGTTGGATGGCACTTTATTGCCCAATTACTTCAATGGGAGTAGGTGAAGCCCTACTATAAATAAGTCTTCTTAGTGTTTGTAATAAGGTAGTATTTGCCATTTAGATTAGATTTCCCTTTAATGCATTTCCTTTATATGTGTTTCCTTTCATCGTTGTTATGCTTTGTCAATTTAGTTCAGTGTTTTGTTATAATAAGTGTGCTTGCCATGCGCAATAGCTAATTATTATATCTAAGTGAATTCATGCACAGAGGACCACACATACAATTAGTGTGGGGTGGATTATAAGAAAAATAGAAGAGAGTTGAGAGAGTTATGTTTATAAGGCCTAAGTACTAAAGGAGTGTGTGTGTGTCGATGAGGATGATGATTTTGAAGCATAGTGAAAATCATAAGAGGAATGGTGATAATAAGAACACCCAGAGGAAAATCCATGTATAATGAATGAGTGTGTAGTGTAATGTAATGTGAGGTAGGAAAGTGACATGGGTAACTACTTGGTATAAGGCAGAGGTTTATGTACTTTGGCACATGGAGCATGCACAAAAGAGAGGTCTACGGTGGTGGAAGTAGTTTTGTGCAAGAAGGGTTACAATGGAACATGAAATGAAATGCAAAAGAAGCATGATGGATGGAAACTACATGGAAAAGGTGGGAAGGAAAAATTGGAAAATCTGAATTAAATGTAGTCGTATGGTGGTAGTTGGAAAGTAATGAATGTGGGTAAAATTTGAAAACCTATAAATAGAGTGTCGGGGTAATCTCATTTTTACCTTACCTTGCGTGAATTTGTGAGTGATTTGTGTGACCTAGGGAAAATTGAGCAATTTGGTGAAAAATCAAGTGCCGAGTTAAAGAATCTTGAACCAGAGTGTGAAGGAGAAACAAGGTTGAGTGAAGAGTGAGTTCCATTAGAGGGAATCCTTGTAAGATTGATTGATGATGTGGTGTGGATTTGGAAGGAATCAAGACTTTTTTGGCTAGGGTTTCAAGAATTAGGGCATGAAATACATAATTTGAACTGAAAGTATATAGTGTTGTGCAAAGGTTTGTGGAAAGATACTTAGAATACTAAGGAAGAGCAAGGAACAAGGTGAAATTTTGAGTTTGCATGACTGAAATGGCACCAAGGAAAGTAGTGACCACATCACCAAAGAAGAAGGGAAAGGGAAAAGAAAATCCAACACCTACCATAGATATCTAGGAAGAATGGTACTCAAAAATGTAGTACCCAAATGGAGTATTGATGGGAAAGGAGTGGGTATCTCATGTTAGGAGCATGGTCGTGAGTGATTATAATCATCAGAAAAATTTTTAATGATGCATGATGACATGACACATGGAAACAAAACTTGTTTCCAAATAGAGGAAAGAACCCTAGATGATAAGCTAGATGTGTATGATGAAAGGGAAGAGGTTATTGGAGAAGGAAGGGTTATTATAGTTATATGAGCTTCCATTCTTTGGGAAGCCGAGAGATTATATCAATGGTTGATGTCGCGCATCCATGAGGACTTTTTCTACTTTTAGGAAGAAGGATGCACATCACCACATAATTGATTGAGAAATATACTGGTTTGATTAGTATAGGGAATGCATTTGATGATGACTTAGCCAAATGATGTTGAGGTAAAGAAGACTACAATGGAGTTTGTGTATAAGAAGGGAGGGCGCGTGATGGATATTGTTAAGCTTAATGATCCTATCATGAGGATGGCTACATGTGCTTACTCAAAATTGAATGGTCAAGAAATATGGACACAGGTGAATAAAATGTTGGTTACATGTATGCAAGAAGATATCAAAAGGAACAATATATAATATTGCTTCCTTTATAGAGAAGAAATCATTGAAGTTCATGTGTGATGGAGATAATATTATCTTTGGAAATTTTTTTATTGGTGATAGTGTTCTCTGAGATTGGGGTGCCTGATGGGCTGAAGGACAAGATATGGGAATATCTGAAGAAGATCCCTCCCCTACAAAATAGTTTTCCAAGTATACATGTGATTCGGTGACACCAACATACAAGGCATGCGTGTGGATAAATGGTATAAATGATGCGTGATGCATTCGGTGTAGAGTGGAGAATTCTAACTGAGTTTCCTGCTCTTGTAGATGGATTTTAAGTTTGCAGTCTATCAAAAATTTTGTATTGGGAGGTTTACATTAATTGATGGTACTAAAATTCCATGGTGCAAACTCTCATTTTATTTTACAACGCAATACTTTCAAGGTGTTGTGAATAGGTTTAAGGAGGCATGGAAATTGAGATTTGATCTAAGAAAAGTGGATAAGGAGCACCATGAGATGCTTCAAACACTTGTTTACCCCAAGAAGCAGCATGAGGAGAAGTATGTATATAGAAAGCATCCATTTGTATAAACCTAGTTACATTACTAGTGGCCTCGATAACAACAAGATATATATTTATCTAAGGCCCTGGTTTGTTGATGGAGCATTCATGGAGGATGATGTGAGTATTCTGAAGAACCCTCACATGTGGAAGAAGGTTGAACCAAAGAAACAAGGGCATGAAGAGACTCCTTCTGTCAGTGGAAGTGAAGGGGGAAGTAAAGATAAGACCCCATTACAAGTGTGCCATAGGGAAAACATAAATGCATAAGGAGTTAGGGAGAACACAAATACATATGAAGGAAGTCCTGCCAGAGGAAGATCTTCAATAAAGAAAAAATAGAGGATAGTACCTAGCTCTTTGACTTTGAGGAGATGGAAAAAAGCAAGGAAGGAAGAAGAGGATGAGAGCGAGGAAGAACTGGAGGTGAAGGTGAGTCCACATGTGTACACGGTGGATGAGTCAGATGCAGAGGACCAAAGTGCAGCATTTTGAGGACACACATGTTATGGAGATGGATAAAGAAGAAGACATTGGGCATATGACACTCATGCATGCCAGGTGAAAAATAGAGCCGAAATAGAGCATGAGGTCAATGGGCACACTCCCGACCCTGAGCTGGAGTAAAAATTGGAAAAGGAGGTCATAGAGATTATAGAACATCTAGTGGAGCATGAGGTGGCATGCAGTGTAGAGGAAGGAAAGAGTGAAGAATAAGAAGGGATCATGGGTGGAGAATGAACCTTGTTGTAGGTTTCCCTAAGGGTGTTCGAGGAAAGAGTAGGAGACCAAGGTACATCCCATAAGGACCTATAATGTAGTACATTAAAGATCCCAACAAGGTTTTGTGCGCTAGGTATTAGAGCATGATACCTTCAGATCAACTATTTTTCTGGTCATTATTCAATAAGGGGATGTGCTACCACGCACAAGGAAGATGTTATCTTGGGCACTTGAGTCACATATCGAGGAGCCAAAATTTGAGGTGAGCACCCATTCATTACTAGATACCCATGAGAAGGAAACCTCTAGAGAGATGTTTCGATAGTTGATTCCCAACAATTATAGATGAGCAAGTGTGTAACACACTTAACAAGCTATCAGTGGAGGTGGTGCCCAAATTTTTGACAAGAACAAAAATATACGGTTTATGCAGAGGGAGTTGGATGAGAAGAATAAAGAGATAAGAGAAAGGGACAAAGAGATAAAGGAGAAGGAAAATATTATTGTGTAGTTAAAACAAGAGTTAAGGGAGGAAAAAGGGTGGACACATGGACTTATAAAAAGGTAGAATGCATAGCTGATGTGATCTTACTAGCATGCACAGATATGACCCCTCCTAGTAAAACCAAGTATGAAACCACTTTTCATTGTTTGGAGGATTTAACGTGCATAATCACAACTCAACAACCACCTCTTGCATTGGAATCTACAGAAGATGTATTGGTGAGATAGAAGCAACAGAAAAAGAACAATTGAAACCACCATTACACAATACAATGAATTAATTGAATCAAGTAAAGGAAGCAAATCACATGGAAAAGTTTTCTATGATAATTGTGAAGATAGGGATCATGTAGTGGGACTGCTTGTTGCAAAAGATGAGGCAGATCTAAAAGAGTTCCAGGCCAAGAACAAAGGAAACATGGCAGAACGAGAAAGAATCTTGGTAGAAGTTGAGAAAAGAAGTGGGAGGAAATTGATTTGTTGAGGGCCTCAATTAAAAATAAGTTAAAGGAACTTTACCCATAAGTTACGTGTAGGATGGACATGCTAGCTTATGATGCAGGAAAATAGTTGGAGACTTTGGTTGAAATGTTGAAGGCTAAGGGTGAGGATTTGACTTTTGAAGAGGTTTTTGCCATTATAGGTGATGCCTTTACTCAAGCAAGAAGTGAGTTAGAGGGTGGAAAATATTGGAAGAATTAGTGAATAAGGAATTCCCCCTCCTTTTTTCCCATAGTAGCACTTGGATTATTTCATTATTTATTTGGAAGCCATACATATATTCTTTCATTCTTTGGTTATTGGAGAATTCTTTATCATTATTTGCATGATCAAGAGTGTTTTTCGAGGATGGACAACATGCCTAGTGTGGGGTAATGTTGGGTGTCAGAAAAGTTACTAAGTATTGAAAGGATATAGAGGCATGAGCGCATGCACATAATGGATATAGAAGGAACACATAAATCAATGATAAGAGGGGAGCATAGGATTATAATGATTTCACACGGAAGATGGAACAAAGAGTGCACAAGGACTATACAGGAAAAAGAAAGACTTTGCCACTTTTTAGGTATTAAAATAAGTATGAAATGTGGAATTGTACTTGGCACTTAATAAGTGGGTGCATATAGGTGCAATAGTTTGGTAGTTAGTTAGATTTGCGCTCGAGAAGGAAGTTTGGAACTTAGCCATTTTTTACATGAACAGGCTAAATATAGACATGGAGTGTGTGACATGCAAGGAATTTGGTGGCTAGGAGAATCTTATTTTGGAGAAAGGAACTAGTAGTTTGAACTAAAGCATGAGAGATAATAATAGGATTAGAACTAGAGTTAATTATAGGTGATCTATTATTATAGGTGAAGCTTGCATGCTTCTTAGTTATCTTTGTAAGTGACACATGACTATTCTTAGCATGCAACCTATTTTGAGAGTGCATGGGTAGTGAAGGGAAAGTCCCACCCCTATATATATATGTATTGATTTACATGGTTTAGAGAGAGACATGATGTGCTTTGGAGCTGTAATAGAGTTATGTTGTTGGTATAGTGCGCACATGAATTTGTGATGTTTCTTATGGTGTATTCAACTAGCTATTGTGTTTTGATGGAATAATATAATGGATCGTTATGGTTGGATATTGGTTATTGATGTACTTTTATTGGTGATTATATGGTGAATTTGATCCTAATTGTTATGTGATCTGTATGTTTACTTTATTATGTGTGTTTCCAACTTGAGTTCATGGATCTGATAGTTAGAATGGATTATGCACTTTGGGATCTATTTATTATGAACATGCATGCTAACTCCATGGTAAGATAATAAAAAAGAGGGACTTGGTACCTTTGTGTGCTTTAGGTGAGCACTCAAATTTGTTTGAGTGATGTGCCAACACGTATAGGGTTTTGAGTGGGAAAATAAGACTACAACTTGGGAGGAGTGGGAATACTTGATAAGACTATTCTCAGATTAAAGGTGATTTTAAGGATACAAAGTGTTACGTGAGGTACAAAGTAGCATGGGAAACTCGCTTGGTATGGGGCACAATGGTTGAGGTACTTCTATGCATGGAGGCACGAGTAAGGAGGCGTGGTGAGAAGTAATGGGCGGACTATAAGGTTATGAATGGGGCAAGGAAAAATTGCCAAAAAGCACATAAAAAGAAAAAAAGGCATAATTAATGCCAAGTACGGTGGTAGGTAAGGAGTAATTAATGTGGAAAAAGTTACAAAATTTATAAAAAAGATGTAATTGAGTTCATTTCTACCTTACATACTTTGAGTTTTTGAGTTGTAAAGTGCATTTGAGGAGCGATTTGAGTGCAGAGTGCAAGGAGTGATTGAATAGAGCAATGAACTAGTTTATTCTTGGACACACATGTAGTGAAGCTCCATATAGAGTGTGTTTGAGAAAATTGAAGGTGTGAGGAAGGGGAATTTTTGGATCTAGGGTTCAAAGGAGACAAAGTCACACCTAGGGCATGCAAAGTTCAAAGTTGCAGAGGTCATGAAAGCACAAGATAGTTTGGAAGTTTGAAATGACACCCAAGAGAGCACCTAGAGCATCCACATGGGGAAAGAATAAGGTTGTAACAAAGGTGGAGGTTGAGGATGAACCCGAAAGCATATTTTCGAAATGTAGTAGCCTGAAAGTGTTATCATGGGATGCAATTGGGAGTCTCATGTTCAAAAAATTAAAGTAAGTGACTATAACCACCACACCAGTAAAAATTATGATGAGATTTACAAGGAGTTGACACAGAAAATAGTGTGGCATACAAAAGAAAATAAGCCTATATATGATAATGTTGGGAAGAAGATTTTGGAGAAAGTTGGGGTTTTGCAATTTTATGAGCTCCCTTATTTTGGAAAACCAAATGGGCTTTATCATTGGCATGTCAAGGGTCCATGAGGACTTATTTTATTTTGATGGAAGAAGGGTATGGATCATCGTGCCTTTAATTGTCATTTACAACTAAAGTATTATGAGGAAGCACATAAAGGGGATAAGATTAGTTAGAACATCAATTGTATTTCTTTGAGATTGGGGTTTCGAGATGGCCCAAAGTGTTACATTCCCATTTTAAGAATTTAGAAACAAGGGATTTATTTATTTATAATAAATTCTAAATAATCATAATTTAGAGCACACATTCCAAAGATAACCATATGCAGTTGTAATGACTCGGTGTAACACCGATATCTCATTTCATGACTCGGTGAAACACCGATCTCTCATGTTAACTTATTGAATTATATACTAGGTATAATTAGTTCTCATACCCTTTTGGGGTGTTAAGTGTTCTGTTTAAGAGGCCTATTTGAATACTTGTTACCAATATTCATTTGAAATATCACTTCTTAAAACTAGGTGACATAGGACAATGCAACCAAGGAGCTTGCAATACTTTTGGCCAAAATATTTACAACATATTGTTCATGTTAATATTCCTAGATAACATACTCATCAAACGGAATACGTCCTTCACCCCACTTCATATGTTATCTAGAATGGTCTTCACTAACTCTTGTCAGTCCACTTGTTCAAGGTTAAACCCTAACCAAGGTTAGCAACATAGTCTAGTGTAGAAGGCTACTCGTGGTGACTAAGGGTACATAGACATACTCAATCGACCTAAGTCAATTGTGTGTGTCTAGTTATCCTAAGTCATCGTGAGTTTCCCCCGACACTAGATCATACTTCCAACCTAACCTAGGGTATAACTAAGATCAAGTCCAAGTTTATGTAGATCTAGATGATTCAACTCTGAAGGGTGTTGCAACATGTCAACTGCAACATAGTATCCTCATGAAGACCCAAGTATTCACAAAGTACGATGCTACACTTGGCGTGTGCCAACATCAACATAGATTCATCCCATCTGGATGTACATGCCCAAGAAAGAAGTTAATTACTTAATTATTTTCTTTAATTAAAGTCTAATTACAAGCAACCATGTTGAATCCCTAGTTTCATTAACCATTAAGGTTGCCAACAATAAATGAATTGTAATTGCTTTGCAGAAACATCAAGATTTCTTTTTATTCATTAACTTCCTAATTTAGGATTCATTTTACAAACAGAATCAACATACTAACAATATGGTTCACTTATTTAACTTAACCATGACTTAGCTTGTTTAAGTTCCAAATCAGATTCTTTTATAATAGACTTCATTGAAATGAAGTCTACTATTATATATTTTATATATATTTCATTTGTTTTATTCAGATTAAGGTATTAATCAAGAGGAAGTACATCTTCCTCTTTCCAAGATGACATTAGGTTTAATTCCAAAGGATTCTAAAACAACTGATTATCATTTTAGAATAGTTGTCTTTCTTTTTCTTATTAAGAATTAGGGTTCATTGTAACCTCTTAACATTATACAAGTTATCATAATGGATTTTTCTTCCATTAACATCATTTTAATAAACCATAGTGATTTAATTAAATGATCAGCCATGAATGCCAACTTGATAAGTTGCATTTAAATAAAGGGATAGTGTATCTAATTCCCTTACCACCTAGTTCATTTTATTTCAACCCGAAAGGGTTCGAGTTCAGAAGTATATATGTAAAAGAACAGAGATAAGAATTTATACTAATACTCACTGAATATGTAAAAAGATGACACATCAAGTACAAATAAACCCACAAACTTTTCCATTTATCAAGGAGGAATTTATACATTGCAAGTACCAATACTTCAGACATCTTTAGTGTCAAACAACAACAATAAGCTCTATAAAATTACAACTTTCCCTTCCAAAAATACATTTTAATATGAATCATATTTCCCATAAGAGAGCTAGTCTTTTGGTAAACAAAAGTAACATCATAAAAGATCTTGTCTCCCTTTTACCACTTACGAAGTCCATCTAAAAAATTGCTAGCACGGGTCAGTTTAGTGAACTGAGCATGATAAGCACTAAGCATTAAAACAATGTGCTTTTAACTAACTGTTTCATAAAAAGAACTCTATTTTTATGAAATAGTTAAAGCATTACAGAAAGAAACAACATCAAAGAAAAAGCAGTCATAAGAGGGAGAAACAAAGTGATAATCCATATCAACATCAAGAAAAGATCATGGTGTAATCAAAATCAATATTCAGCCGATGATTTCATAAAATAATTATTTTAGATAAGTAATATTTCAACAAGATCACTAACCACATTTCATCTACAGATATTTATGATTCATCTCTTGATTCCTTCCATCTAACCAAAAAAAGATACTAACTCTAATGATTCATAGAAATAGAATTACTTTAATGGAACAATAATTCAAATTACACAACATTAAATTACTTCATCCTAGAATATCTAATGCTAAGCTCAATTATCTTTATGATGAAATTTAGGATGAATCAACAACACTCTTAAAGTAAGAGTTTCTTATTTAAGAAACTAAATCCAAGTTCAGAGTCAAACTCTAGCCTAAATTTTTAGGTTCAACGTCAACCGATTTGACAAAGGATGAAGTTAATTTACATGCACTTAGAATTAGTCACACATCACAAAAATTACATCCCTACCAATGTAACAGTCAAGAAGAAGAAAGAAAATATTTATCCACCAACTACCCACCCTACAAATCCTTCAACGTAATACAAACCAAAAAGTCAGCTCCTTACACAGGAGTAATACAGATGAGAGAATGAATAAAAAGAGAGAAGGGAACAACCTATATCTACCTTCATAGTTCGAAGAGGATGGTATTGTGAATACCTTAACTCAAAATAGAGAGAAAGGATGAAAATGAATAAAGATGAGATAAGATCTCATTATTCCTTCCTAAAAAGAGGTATACATACCGAGATTGAAAAGAACTGAGACAAATTTGATTGTTCAAAGCCAAGAAAACATTCAACTCCAACAACCATTGAAACAAAAATAACTATTCAATATTACAATCGATATCTATGATTGTAACATGAAATTCAAAAACTAAAAATGAAGTTTTCCCAACATACAAATGAGAACAAAAACGTAGTGCAAAAGCTACAAAACCAAAAAAATGGTTATTCAAATGATTTTAGTTAATAACAATATCCAAAGCAATAAAACCAACAACTGAACATTACATTCATTCCAAACATTAATAACATCAGCTGCAGAAGTTTCTCTAATTTTCCCAAACAAAGAGAGAGACAGAGTAACGTTGAAGTAAATTACCCTTTTTGCAGCCATGATTTATTTTCAAAGTGTCAACACACACAAAGCTTTCCCATCCCTTGATGGTAAAATGAAAAAGGTGAAATCAAGATTTAACAGTTGAAGTTTCCATTCAAGCCAACCCAGATCCACATACTTCACAAGAATCAATGGAACAAACTACTAGTTCAGGAAGAATGAACCCGACCCAGATTTGACCACAAGGAGAAACAATAAAAACAATGACATGACCCCAAAGTCAAGTGCTTGAATTGAGCTCAAAAGAAGAATAGAAAAACTGAAAATGTTCCAGTTCATTTCCTTAAGATAGACAAGTGTTGAGTTAATCCATAGTTCAACCTAGATACCCATGTTCCTACATAGTATCAACTGTACATCAAATTTAAATAAAAAGAACCAGTTAATCCCAACAAGATGAACCGATAAGGTAACTCTTAAAGCACTCAAACTCACTTCAAGGAAAGATGTAAATAAATTTGATAAACCTTTCCATGGATCACGCCAACAGGATAACTATCAACCGTGCTATAGATAGATTGATTGAGGAGATTCATTTAGACCCAATATCAGACAAGTCACTAACAAGTCTTCTCACAACTTTATAGGTGTAAGTAAAGAATCAACTTCATTTAAGTTTAAGAAGAAGCTAAACATGATTCTATCATTTTTCTAGCAAGGAGAAAAAACCCAAAACATAATTATTTCATAGTGATTCTACTAACTACTAGTTCAAACAGGAGTTCTCAAGATTCACAACATCTCAAGCTCAGCAAAATTAAAACATGTTTACTATTATTTTCCAACAAGAAAAAATCCCAAAACATGAGTTCTCTACCTAGATTACATCCAAAAACATCTCAAGATCAGCAAAAGTAAAACATGTTTACTATTATTTTCCAACAAGAAACAAATCCCAAAACATATTTCTACCATATCAGTGACTCCATATAGATAAAATACAAAGAAAATAAGTTTCGAAAGAAAGATTAAACATCACATAAAACTCATTTGTTCCCAAGAACAAAGTTCTTTTAATGAAGACATTTAGGAAAAAGTAGAACAACTTAATGGGTAGAGCCTATCATGCCTGATAGAGCTTCTTCTCAATTTGTAGATGATTTCCCAGCCAAGCCTCAACAGTTTCTTATTTTTCCAAGTGATGTCAACAACTCCAAATCTTTCTACTTCTTCTTATACTTCCACAGGATCCAAAAATAGCTCAAGAATGCCAAGAATACAACTAGATCAAAAATAGAACTACTGGTTTGAAGAACCGAAAACCCATGCAAGAGAAAAAATTGAAAAGAACTAAAGATCAAACAACCTTTCCAAAATCTACCATGCATTTCTCCTAGGTGGTTTCTTTGCCATAACCGAGATCAATTAATGTGAAGGACTATCAGTTTCCCTCCTAATTCTCCATGCCACCACCATCCAAGTTTGGTGAGCCTTTAATTCAAAATTTGCATGTAATTTCCATTTAGTGGTGATGCCAACTAGGCATCCCCTAACTCCCAATGCCTCCACCAAAATTGGTAGTCCAAAGTTATTAAAAACCAAAATCAATTCCCATTAATTCCTTGAAAACCAACGCCACCGACCTTACCATTTGCCAAGTGGTCCATAGGTATCTTCTTAGGTTAGCAATAGTTTAGGTTAGATTTTTATTAGGTTAGAAATCAACCTTAGTTCCTAGGTAGGTCTTAATTACCTTAGGTTAAAATCCAAACTAGTATAGAACATCCCATCTTAGGTTAGGGTACCCATCTTAGTGATTCACTATCAGGTCTATGACCCTTATATGCTGCTCAACATTTAAAACATTTAACAAGAAGGCCCAGGCTTATCACCCTAAGGCTTGTTGTCGGTCAAGGACCCCTAAGAAGAATTATTCACCATGGTAAAAAAACAAGTCACAGTTCAAGCTCACCTTCCATTTCTGAATGACAAGACAACAAGATGAGTAGGTAAGAAGAACTGAAGCATACCTTGGATCAATGGAATTGATCCAAGGTCTTGCTATTTACACAAGATAAATTATGTCTACACAATACAAGTTCATCACCTTCCTAAAAGTGAATTTAAGTTGTACAAAGAGATGAATGACATTATTTTCAAGTAAGCAAAATTCACAACTAGAAATGATTCTTTTTAACAAATAATGAATTATCCATTGCAAACATGATTTCCTAAAATCATAAGAGTACTCCTTCCTAAGACAAATCATTTCTCAACAATTGCAATGTCAAGAGTGGAAGTCATCACCATAACAACCAGGTCAAAGATGTTACATACTTCCTCCTAAAAAGGATCATCATCCCAATGATCAACTTAGTCAAACAATTTAAGTCTAGGAAAAATCCAATTATCATCCTTCCATTCATATGTTCATAAAAAACTAGATTTGAGAATTTCAAATTCCATAATCAACATTAAAGTAGTTGTCCATTTTAAATAGAGTAGTATCTGCCCAAGATTGGTAGATTTATTGACATAACATGTATAAAATCTTAAAATTTTATTAGTCAACAGAATCAATTTGGTTTAAAAAAATATGGAAAAGTAGTTTTCATATCTTCCAGATTTTCCTAGGTTGCACTTTCTTCGTTAAACTGATCCCACTAGACCTTACATTGACTTATTTCATGATTTCTTAAGTGCAACTGGTGAGTTTCCAACACTTGAATGGGTTTAACCACAATTATTCCTGGGTCTTGGACCTACAAGGAATTCTAATTTAACACATGTGATAAATCTAAAACGTATTTCTTAAGCAGAGAAATATGGAAAACATCATGCATTCGTGATAAATCGGAGATAAAGCTAAACGATAAGCTAAGAGGTTGATTACTTCAACAATTTCAAATGGTACCACATAATGAGGTCATAACTTGGTAGCCTTGCAAAAATTATAGAACTATTTTTCAATTTAACCTAAAGAAACACCTTCTCACTAAGTTCAAACATCCTATCAACCCGATTTAAGTGTACATAACTCTCTTGTCTATCTCGCCATCCCAAACATGACCGTTTTCATCTAACCTCCAATCTCTCACTAACCACCACTTTACCCACACTTTCCTTCACTGCTATGTATGGAAAGGCTTTGGATTTGGTTTATAAGAACAAGGTTGTCATACCGTCATCCCGTGTACCACCTGTAAACACAAATATCATAGTGACATTGGCTTTGATGAACCATCTTCCAAGAAGACCGCATCGACCTCATTGAAGATGAAAACCTTCTCCACCCCATTCACCAATGTCACCACCTTCACCCACGAGTCATAGATCCTAAATATATTCCTCCTAATTTTTTTTTCATGAACACAATTTCCTTGAGACATCCGACTTATCAACGTGATGGTAAGGCTCCTCTTCTCTTCCCTTCATGTATCCCGACATGATCAATGACGATACACATTTTATTAATGCCATTCAATGTTAGGACAATGAGTCTATCCTCACCTACCTTGATGCAGAAGATTCTTATATTCACCAGTCATTTCCTTCGAGATGTAAAGCATGTTGAATGAATCAACCATCGAATTCAATATTAACACTCAGATGACCCGCACATTCTAAAGATAGGCCAATCTTTAGATGTCTGCTAAACAAGAAGCTTTTAATTCTTTTCTCTGGAATCATAGCAAAATTTTTGCTTAATCCTATCTTGATATGCCCAATATTGACCCAAACATTTTGGTCCACAATATCATAACCATTCTTGAAGCTAAACTAAAATAGAAGCTGCGGAAAATGCATCATTGCATTGCCATTCTTATCAAAGAAGAACTTCAACACCTTCTCTTAGATTCCTTCATATTACCCATTGACTATCCCCAATGGATTTCTAACATCATTCCTATCACAAAAGTGATATGGGGACTCCGCATTTGCACGAATTTCGTGACCTCAACCAAGGTTTCCCCAAAGACAATTTTCCTCTACCAGGTATTGACTAGCTAGTTGATCTCACCTCCTGGTCATGAGATGTTATCACTCATGGACTATTTCTTAGGTTATAACCAAATATTACTCACTCTAGAAGATCAACACAAAACTACCTTCATCACTCCTTCGGGGCCTTTTTCTATCGAGTCATGCCTTTTGGCTTTAAAACGCTCGGTGCTACATATCAATGAGCTATGAATTATATCTTCCATGACATAATGCATCACATATTGGAAGATTACGTAGATGACATTCTTGCCAAATACAAACATCGGGCCAAACACCTTACAGTCCTTAAGGTCATCTTTGAATGCCTCATCAAGTATTGTGTTTGCTTTCAACCTAAGAAGTGTGTCTTTGTTGTGCTCTCAAGAAAGTTCCATGGTTTCATCATTTCTTTGCATGGCATAGAAGTTTATCTTGCTAAAGTAAAGGCTATTCAAGAAATGCTTCTACCTACAAATCTCCACCAACTTCAAATTTTGCATGGTAAGTTGCAATCTATTTGTCAGTTTATTTCACAACTTTCGACCACTGCCAACCATTTCATCATCTCCTCAAAAATGACGTCTCCTTCAAATGGGATGATGAATTCCACAAATCATTTGACGCCTTACAACAATACCTTCTCTAACCACCGGTTCTCATTGCTTCTAAGGATGACTAACCCTTTTACCTATACATTTATGCTATTGACCATTCCCTAGGTGCCATGCGCACTCATCGTGACGAGAAACAAAAAGAGAAAGAGGTTTATTACATAAGCCGTACCCTTTTGGACTAAAAACTAGGTACACTCATGCCAAAAAACTTTGTTTAGCCTCAGTTTTTGTCACCACTAAACTTTGTCATTTCTTACTCAACCAAAAACCTTTTTGTCACTAACACCGACCCCTTACATTACATGTATGCCAAACCCTACCAACATCAACATGTTGCATGTTGGATCATGATTCTCATAGACCTTGACCTTGAATTCATTTATCAAAAATCTATCAAGGGCCAAACCATTGCTGACCAACTTGCAGACGCACCCCTTTCTGGAAATCAACCCTCTAAATTTGATTTTCCAGATAAATCCATTGCTACCCTCTCTTTGGATGATATCGTTTACCAAATGACCTTATTCTTTGATGGTTAAAAATGTCAGCATGGGGGTGGTGTAGGCTTTATCCTCATTCCTCTTGATGGTGAACCTATGCCTTTATCTTTCAAACTACCCATTATGAACTTCAAACCACCCCATGTTCTACTAATAAATTTATAGATACCATGACTCGTCTCGGCTTCTCGGATACCCGCTTCACCTTTCGACTCCAAAATATTTGTCATAATACAAAGGTTGCAATCACCTTCTTATTTATCTTGAGATGTTAACTCCGTTGGATCCGTTGTACCCGACCCACATGATTTTTGGTATAATAAGTTTACTGAGATAACCTTCCCCTTTCCATTCTCACTCCCGATCTTACTCGCAGTGGACAACACACCTTTCTTAAAAGTTTTTCTCGCTATGTCATCATGGGTGGTCTTCCTTATAAACGTGGCTTCGACGCTATTCTCTTACGATGGATTACAAGTTTTGAAATTCCATACACCATATAGGAAGTTCACGATGGAATTTTTGGAGGTCACTTTAGTGGATTAACTATCGCTAAACACATTCTTCTCCTAGGATATTATTGGTCAACCCTAAATCTGTGACTTTTGTGACTATGTCAAATGTTGTGTGAAATGCCAACATTATTATCTTCATCACACACCTATTCATGCCTTATAGGTCACACGAGACCTTTTCCCTTTATCTCAATGGGGTTTGCATCTTGTCGAGAGATCAATCCCCATTCTTTACAACACCATCAATGGATTATAACCGCACCATGAATACTACACTAAATGGGTAGAAGCCATCCCCTTCATTTCTACAAAAGTCGATAAAATTTTTGAATTCATCAACCATCACATTATTTTTCACTTTGGTGTTCATCACCATCTCATCACCGATAACAGAAAGCAATTCAAAAACAAAACCCTACCAAATCTTTGCGATGTTTTTGACATTCAACTCGGGCCGCTTCACCGACTACCCACAAACAAATGGCCAAACAGAATCAACCAATAAAACCTTGAAAAAAATTGTTATGAAATTAGTTGATGTGTTCAATGAAAGGTTTTGCAAAATCTATTGAAATGGGGTAAGACCCCAAAGCTTTGTGCAAAGTCCCTCAATGGACCATATGATAAGAAATGAGCAAGGAATCCTATTTGCATGTATTAAAACTTGAAATAAGCAAGAAATCTAACAAATAACATTAACCTCTATTCTTGAAAGCTTAATAAAATATGCCTACTAAAGACTTAAGAAATAAGTTTTCTTGTTTACTCAATGAGGGTGAATGAATCTCACTAAATGGCTACATGGCAAGATTGTCATGAAAATGTGCAACAAGGAAATTGACTATTTAAGGCACGACAAGGTCAAACTTTACCCTAAGATGTCAAATTTTTCATGTTTTATCATTCTTAAGAATCCCTAGCTAAATGGGTATGCTTAGTCTTTTCACCCTCTATTTGATGTCAAAATTATCCCCTAGGTGATTTATGAAAGTCTATTCATTCCTCTTAGGTGATTTTAGGGAGTTTTGAAATATTCTATCTTTAGTTAAGTAGTTTATTGCTAGTTAAAGGCTTATGCATTAGCCTTCCTTTGGTTGGATTCAACCCTTTGGAGTGGAAAAAGGGCCAAATTCAACATGGAGGTGAATTGAATACCTTATAAAATCAAATAAATTATTTTGTAAGGTTTAGAAAAGTTTTTCAAGACTTGGAGCAGTCTGAGTGAAAAATAGGGTTCATAAGCCTAGTTACATAGGCCTAAAACAATCGCTAGGCTTTGAAAGAAGATTTCGAGAGATTCTAATGGATTTGGAATTTAGGTAAAAAAAAACCTTTGGAAGGAGGATTCCAATACCTACATGATGGTGAAATAATATTTTTCACAACACCTTGGCGCATATGATTGATTGAATAAGTGCGAGATTTTCTCGAAGCACAAGTGGAGTCCCAGATCAAAAATACAATTTTTCAGGGATCATATGGTAGAATTAAGACATAATACCCACATAATTGGATTCAAAATTACATTTACAGTCAGTATCATATAAAATTTCATGAATAAATTCCACCGAGAGCTCAAGTTATAGCATTCCAAGTTACCCTCTCAAAGGGGTTCAGACTTAGTCATTTTTTCGAGAGGACATGTGTATGTTCTGTGAGTTTCTGGTGGGATTTCATGTCCCCAAAGTCCCTAAGGTCAGGTACATCAACCATTGGAAAATTTTTCAGCCCTCATGTGACCCTTGGGACCCTCATATGACCTCCAGACTTTTAAGGAGATCACCCCCAAGTGCTTATTTGGAGCATGCCTTCCTCTGAAGCTTTGGATCAGGTGCCACGTGTCACCTCCAAGACCACCGTGAACCTGATGTCCCTTGTGTACCTGAGGTGGGGGACATAAGACCTTGAAAAATGTGCCCATACCCTATGGAGAGTCATTTGGATACCCACGTGACCGATTTTTAGCCCCTCAGTGCATTTTTGGAGCATCCATAACTTGCCGTTGGATCGAGCGCCATGTGTCACCTCCGGGACCACCGGGAAACTTATGTCCCTTATGTACCTGAGGTGGGGAAATTAGACATGGAAAAAAATTCACCCAGCCCCCATAGGGAGTCATTTGGACACCCATGTGAAATTTCCAAAGACCAAGTGCTTTAAAGAACATTTTTCCACCTTCATTCCCCCTGAGTCGGATCGCCACCACGTGTCGTCCTCTTGAACATCCGTGGAATTTGATGTCCCTCACATCCCTGAGGTTAGGGACATCAAGTAATGAAATTTTTTCCCAAGGTTCTTCTTCCACGATTTCAAAAATTCAAAAAATGTAACTAAAGCCGATGAGTGCTTCCAAGTATGAAATTGCTTCCACTCCCCGCACAAACAATCTCCATCCTTCCTTTGCAACATTCTACCATCATTACACCATTGCAAATTCTCATAACTGCTCAAAAAAAGAACTGAACCACATTCCCCACAGCTATGTGTAGGTCTCAAGCAAGAGGATTTTTCATCGAAACGAGAAGGAGAAACAAAGAACAAGAAGAAGAAAACGGTGAAAATCTCCATAGCCTAAAAATGAAGATGTGAAGAAATATTCAAGCATCGGTACATGAAACAACAAACCATTTTCGATGTTGTTCATTATTATGTCCAAGACAATTAGAATTACACCTTCAAACTCCCCCACGTGTGATAGAGCATCCATAATGAAGAAATCTCCTTTTCGGCTCAACGAAGAAAGAAGTGGGATTTCCGTCAAATCGGAATTGGTCATTCCGGATCGAAGTAAGATTGCATGTGAAGCACCCAAAGAAAAACCCAAATCAAAAATATAATTTTCTTCAAAAATGGACGAAAAACTAGACCTGCAATTTTGAGGTCCATTAATGGCTGCCATACCTCATCCATGGTCAAAAAATTAAAACTTTAAAATCTAAGGATTATTAAGAAAGCGGCCTGAAATTTCAAAGGGATGATATTGGGAAAAAACCCATATCAAAAACTTCATTCCATGTCAATTGACTCCCGAGAGGCCAAATTTCTAAAAATAGGTCTACTACATAGAATTGCTATTTTAGGAAAGTCATTAAAATTGAAGAACTGTGAAGGAGATTTGGAGGTGCACTAAGATCCGAGAATCCACCAAAAGGACATTTTTAGGCACTAATGAAAATAGTAAGTGTGCCCTCAAGCACCTTCTAAAAATAGAAATTTGATCCAAAGGAGTGAGGAACTTAGGGAGAAAGGGGAATCAAGGTCACAACACTTAGCAAAGGATCAAGAGAGTTACTTTTTCACACTTACTAAAAATAGTAAGTTACACTCAAAGAGAAGTTTTGGCACAATGGGATGTACAAGGATAATCATTCGAGGGGGACATCAATGTTAGAAGCATCATAGCCATTTTTCACATGGAATTTGAGAGCTAATTTGGAGGAGTTTCTTCTTGTGTAAGGAGTTCAAAGATTTATAGCAAGTTACTTGCATTTGGAGCTTTCCATCAACGAGGAAATAGACTTATTGGGTGACATCTACTCTTTTTTTTTCTCTCTCTCTCTTTCTCTCCCCTCTTCCCCAACTTTCTCTCACTTTTAAATGTTCTAATTCTTTGTTGGGGTTTGCACTTTTTGATATGCCTTTAAATCACTTAAAAGTGACTTTAGAAACATAATGTAAATTAAGTCGCCTTACTATTATAAAAGGGACTTAAATATTTAAAGTGGAATAAGAACAATCTTAAGTCATATTAAGGCATATAGAGGTCATGAGGAAGATGAAATAAGTCACCTCTCATTCTATAAATTAATAAACCATTCCCTACTAAAGGGACTTAAGTAATTGATTTTGTAAACTCAAGATGCATTGAGATGAACAAAGGAGATAGCCAAATTCTTCTATTCCCCCTTCTCAATTTCTTCCATTCCCACACTATTACTAAGCTTCAATAAAGGAAGAATGAATTTTAGCCTCTTTGATTTCTTCTGAAATTCAAGTGCATGAAAACTTATTTTAGCCTTTGATTTTCTTCTTGCAACATTGGATGACAAAGCCTTCCCCAAGATCAAATGCCCTTATTAGCTTGTCAAAAGCATAAATAACTTTCTGCAAATGAGCTGCACTTTAGGTTAAGTAAGGGACTTAGATTAGGTGTTGGTAAGAAATCTAGAAGTTTGGAAAAATTTTTCGCCAACAATGGCCAAGTTTAGCTATTCCATTACTAACCTAAAAAGTGCAAGATGAAGCTATTTTAATGGTGGATGACCCAAGATCAAATGCCTTATTATGGGTAATGAAAATGATCTCTTAAGCTTTCTTAGGCTTATTTATAGTTGTGGTTGAATGGGAAGTATTTATAGTTTTTTGGGATTTGGAATTTGGGTGCATGTGGGACTAAATCTCAAAAACACTTTAGGATTAGATTAGGATAAACATACTTTAGGCTTAGTTAAGCTTGGTTTAGCTAGCTAGTTAAACTTGATTAACAATTGATTAGAGACTCTTTGAGAGTTGGGAGGGGTCTGGATAACCAATTGTGACTGATAGATAGCCTACGAAGCCAATAGAAGTGGTCTAGAGAGAACTAGGGAGGTTCTAAATGGTTGAAAGGAGGAATGTTTAGCTAATAAGAGAGATATTAGCCAAATAAGTTGATTATAGGAGGAATACGACTAAGAAGGTGTCATGAATGGGAATATGAGAATGGAGTGAAGAAGGGTTGATTAACGAAGTGTCATCAATCGGTTGAATTAGATGAAATGCTAAGTGTAAGCATATTTTAGGTGTCTACATTTTCCCTCTTTGAGGTGGCGTAAGCGACGTCACTTCAAAGAAAGTAGACAAGCATAAACAAGTAGAAATTTTTTTGAAGGGATAAAGAAAAAGAGTAGAATGGAGGATGCCCCCTCGATTGTTGATGGGGTGATAGAAGAACTCGATTGACAATCAAAAATATGACATAAAGAGAACAAAAGAAAGAATAATGTGAAGAAGAAGAAAAGGGATATAGAAGAAAAAGAGTATGAGGAAGGGGAATGAGCTAACATCCATCCAATGCCTTTTAATAACTTTATTTTCATCATATTTCTAGAGATCTTCATCATCGGTCCTTATTAAAAAGAATGAACAAAAGTGTAGTATGACATGAAAAGCCATATACGAACAAATGTCCATTTCTAAAAACACCAACTCCATGCAACATACAAAATGCAATGCAATACGAGAAAGTAAAAGATGCCTAACTCCATACAACATACATAATGCAATGTAATATGAGAAAGTAAACAAGCTAAACTAACAGAGAAACACAATGTAATGTTTTTGTTATCGAGCTTCAATTATGACCTGTGTGAGTTAACAAAAAGGGTTGATGATGGTGCCCCAAGCAAGGATACATGCAAGGGGAATAATGGAGGACACTTCCGTCCGATGAAAAAGTAATGTGCACTACAAAAAATACTAGGCAACTCATTGTGCCCCAGAGTACAGATGAAGTAAGCAACCTAGTTTTGTTGATGGAGGTAGATCAAGATGATCCAGTGAGTCACGCATATGAACAGGTGAGAACCAAAGAGTGACGTTTTGTAGGATGATTTTTATTTTTAGAGGCGTTTTTCTGAAACATATTTGAATGTTTTTTTGATTTTCTAACATATTTGAATGCTTTGATTTTTTGAAAGTTTTATGAAACTATGTACATGAAGATGAGGAAGTGTGGATGCCCCTAGCGATAGATGGGATGTATAAGGGCATAAGGCCACGTGCGTACAAGAAAGGTGAAGATGCAAAAATGCCCCAATGATTAGGTGGGAGTATTTAAAGGAAAATCTTCACAGGTAGAAGTGGGACCTAAGGCCATTATGGATAGGTTCAACATGATGATGAACATAAACCAATGAAGTGTTGGGAAGAAGAAAGGATGCCCCAGTGTAAGTTGGCCTAAAAGCACATGATAGAAAGGAAGGAGAAGATTGTTTTTGTGAAAGGTGACAAAGGTGTCCAAAAACATGGAAAACAAGTAATCTTATACACATGGATGTTCTAAATGAAGTAGAAGAATGATGTGAATGATATGAATGTAGCTTAGAAGCCTCATGATGAAGAAGTGATTAGCCAAAGGCACAAATCGTGAGACAAGATATGGACTAAAGTAAGAGTCTGAACAAGGTCTAAAAAAAAGACACTTGGTAACATACTAATCCTACCTACTCATAGAGATCCAATGTGTGTACGTGGAATTTAATTACCTCTTGAAGGGAAGATTTAATAGACAACAAGTGAAGACACCCTAGCCAATGTGTAGGAATGATTTATTTTGAAAGGTGATTTTGTGAATGAAGGGTGGAAGGATAACCATACATTTTCTCCGCTACCTTCCAGAGTGTCCATAGCCCGATGGAGATGTATTTGATTCTAATCACAACATTTCTCTACTACAATCAGGCATCCATAGCCCCAATAGAGATTATTGGAAATACCCAAGAGAGAGTTATATATCAATTTTTTTTTTCTTTTTAGCTTTTAGCTTTTGATTTTTTGATTGATTTTGATTCTTTTCTTTGAAAACTTATTTCAGCTCTCTTGTTTGATAAGGGGTTAAGAACCACAGATGGCTTAATGGAAGGAGGTGGAAGTGATTGTGATGACGACATTGGCTAGTGTCAAAAATATGTCCAAAAGTTCTTCGCAACAAGTTTATTAGATGTTGAATGTGATAGGATCTCTAAGAGGTCAATCGTTCTTTAATTTACTAAGGTGATAAAAGACCGGGTCAAACAGATACCATAGAGATAAATGTCACAAAATGTGTGTGAAAAGGCTAACCAAAATATCATCGAAGGGATGAAAATGGTAGGAAGACTTTCAAAAGAATAGTAAGGAAGGGAAGAAAGAAACATCCATGTGTACGCAATACCTGATTGCAATGTTTGATCTTTGTACCTTTGATTTTTTTGTGTTTTCTCATGTTTTTGTATTTTTTTTTGATTTTTAGCTTTGTTTTTTATTGTTGATTTTTAGATTTTTGATAGTTTTTGGAAAGGTGGGACCAACAAAGTCAATCTACGTGGTAAGATCCAACAACGATGTTTGTGACTTCCTTGATAAGGGAGACTAGGCATGTTTGTTTTATCAAGAGTCATGTTATCCCGATCTCGATGATCATGGTGAGCTCATACTAAACAAATGAAAATGATTTATCCTAAAACATGGATTTGTATGTGGGAGATCTTGAGTTCCCTATCCAGAGTTTTATGCACTTTACACCATACTTGATGGTTATGTTGATGTGTGTTCTTGAATCGTGCTTGATTTTTAACCTTAAGATCATTTGAGTTGTTAAGAGCTTTGGAGCCTTGGAAGTTTTGACTGAGCTTGATAATGAACCTGTTTGGGTTTCTTATAAGTATGCATGACTTGTCTGATCCCGAGTAGGAGAAGAAAGAGAACATTGACATTTAGAACTGATGTGAGAAATGACCGTGGGCTTGCCACAACCATTGATAGAAGAAATATGTGATGGATGAAAAGGATATGGTCCAAGAATTGAAGAGGATGGGCTATGAGGAGGTGAGCCACTAATAGAAGATGACAAAGGGCTACTAGAATATGGCCCTAAGATGGAAGAAGTTGGGCTACGAGGACATGGCCCAAGAATAGAAGAATATGATGAAGGGATACTAGGGTGTGGCCCAAGTATAGATGAGGAGGGACTACTAGGAGGTGTCCCATAGATAGAAGAGGATGAAGGGCTACTAGGATGGCCCAAGAATAGAAGGTAATGGGCTACCAAGAGGTGACCCACAAGTAGAAAATGGAGGACTACTGGGGGTGGCCCAGTATAGAAGAAGAATGGGCTACTCAAGCGGTGACCCAAGGAGAGATTTTGATTGAGGAATGATGATAGATAAGGAATGATTTGGTAATGAGAAGATAGGCCATGGCTCAATGCTAGACCCCGACATCTCATCATGATTAGAAGAAGGTGAAGATGGAATAGAAGAAGAATCAAGTTCCATGACCTTAGGATCTTCCTCTATGTTCTGATAAAAGGATCAATTTCTTTTCCCCAATACATGAGCGTATCAAGTTCTAGAAAGAATCCTTGTTTGCAATCCTCTAAAGGGATATCATCGTGTACTCTTGATTGTTTCTTCATTCTGAGAGAAATCAATTAGTAGAGGTTGTTTTTCTTTAGTCATAGAAGGTTGAATAGAAGAAATAGGTGATAAGGAGGGAATATTGATCGACATCTTAAAGAAGAAGATGACTCAAGAGAGGAAGTAGGATTGGTTGTAGGCTCCTCATGAATGGATGATTTGGATTTGGACCTATGTCATTGCTTTTCTAGAAGATGACGTAATGTAGGTTGGAAAGTAGGATTACATAGCCATTCATTAAGTTGTGACGTAGGAGTTGAATTAGATGATTGAACTAGAGGGAATCGAGTCATGGAACTCTTTGACGGAGGAAGAGGTCATTGAGATGACTGATGAAGGAGGTCCTGCGAAGAAAGGGAGGACCGTGACTCAAGAACCAAATTAGATGTTTGATTGATGGAACTTGGAGTCACATGAGTCTTCAAAGGAGGAAGACATCATTGAGGTGATTTGGAATAAAGGTCCTGTGAAGGAAGGGAGGACCGTGATTCAAGATTTGATCTAGGGGTATCCAAACAATAGTTGGGATCCGAATCTTTAGAAGAAGAGTGGAAGTTGAATGGTAGTTTGGATCTGAATAAGAAGAAGAAGAGTGGGGGAACCTAAATAATAATTTGGATCAGAAGCATCCAAACCATACCACCGACTATGAGCTGAAGGTGGGGAACAGGTACCCATATGGGTCCTCTAAAGCACAAAGAACCAAACGAGGTTTAGTCATAATGGGAATATTTTGATTTGAATACCTAAACCTAGGTTTATATTGTTGTAAATGTGAGAAACCACGTGATATCAGTCATTGTTGGGGTAGTTTAAGCACAAATGTCTAGACCTAGATAGTGTGATGGAAACTCCTTCAAAGGGAAGGAAGTGACATGTCGATTTGAGTAGCATAATGACATCCAACTAGACATTTTGTAAGTATGGAGATGTGTGCATGATTTTTAAAGAAGGTCTAAGGAAAATAGACATTGTGATGACACAATCTCGATGAGATCAAAAAATGATTGTCCTAGAAAAATTTTTTTCTAGATGAATAATCACAAGGAACAATCATGCAAGTGTGAAACACAAAGCCAATCAACAAGGAAATACACCCTATGCAAATGCATGTGCAAAGTGATAGTTCGATGCAAAGATGATCAACACAATGTCAATATTTACGTCAAGCTCAAAATGAACAAGGCGTAAATATTAACAAAGGGTAGATGTGACTCCCAATCAAAGGATACAATGACACGTTCAACAACCAACAAGGCCAAAATGTTAAAGGGTGAGGTTTACAAATGTAAGCCACGTAACCACACCAATTGGACATGTTAATCAAGCTTCACAAAGAAGTGAGATATTAGTGCCAAAGTGGTATTGAAACGACACAAACAAAGTAAGCGACACTCTTCAAGATTTTGGGACAATGTTTGAAATAAAACCAAGTCAAAGTATACTAAGGATGTGTTAAAATGTGCACAACGTAACACCACAATGCGGATACTTAGATCATGTTTACGAAAAACATGACATAAGTATCTTAATTGTGTCGAGACAATGCAAACAAGGTAACACGTCAAAGGGAGATCAAATGATGAATCAATCCTAACTATGATGATGATCTTGAAATCAAGATCAAGTGGCCATCAAAGATATAAGGACACATCCACACACTTTAGATATTTAACAACTCAGCCGCAAACATGGATGAGTGTAAACGAAAAAAAAAGTGGTGAACACTATCTATGAAAACACTCCCAAAAGATGCCTTCTTTGCCCCAAATGGGAAACAAGAATGCAAAGGTGTAGATCAAAATATGAAAAATAAACTAAGCACCACTTGGGCAGAGCTTCGCCTCATCCAAAGGTGAGAAAGAAGCTAAGCTAAGTGAAATGTCATCTAATTTCCATGATGAAAGCTACACTTAGATCCAACTTAAGTGGATTCTATTTTCCTTGTTAGAAAAACAAGGTTCTAAATCAAATAAGTTATCACTTGTGATGGCCAAGATGCGATAAAGGACTAGTAAAGTGGGCCTCAAGACAAAATGGCCTCCTTAATAAGATCTCTCAACTAGGTGTTACAAAGCCATCTAAGAGTGGGCACGATTTACCCAAAAAGTCACACTGACTAATTTGGGAGTATCTCGGCTTTGCCCCCTTCAAGTACAGTGGGCACTAAATGCATCCATCATGTACTCTTGCTAGGGTCGCGATATGGACAACTTTGTAACGCTAACTCACAAGGAAAACTAGTCAAGTGGGTAAGCGAGGCACTTCCTATTTCATCCACGAGGTTACACAAAGTGGTGGACTACTTTAGGGTTCTGGTACCACCCCATTGTTATAGCTTAAGGCATTATGCCAAAGGGGTTATGTTCCAGTTGAGCGGATAGGGACGTACCCTTTTTCAAAACCTGCAATACAATGTTTTGAATATGGTGTGTTTTTTTATCTTGCTTAACTTAATGTGGTTTTAAGTAGCACACCATTTGGCAACCTATAAAAACACGTGTATTAGAAGTTTTGTTTGTTTTTTTGACACCTTTCTTTGACAAGTGATTTTGGTCCTACATACCAAGGTTAGTAATTTTCCAAAATGTCATACAAAGGAGATAAGATGTTGTTTTTGATTTCCCAGATCATCCTAAGATGCAAGGAAAGAGCATACGCAACAAGGTATCTCACTCAAATTTGTAATAAATGGAAAATTCCTAAGTACAATGTGAAAATAAGTTCCTTTTAACCAACTTTTTAAAAGCTAATTAAACCATTTTGCAAGTATGAAGAAAATGGTGAAACATTTATGATTCCCAAGATCACCTAGAAAGGCGTGAGGGAAGAGCATACGCATTTCAAACTTTCACAAATAAAGATGCAAAATGTTTTTGATTAAGTTAGTATAAAAAACTTAATGCAAAGGAAACCTCTAAACCACTATTAGAATCCTGCAAGAGTTAGAAAACCAAGAAAATCGAAAAATTCTAGAAATCCAATTTTTGCACTTTTTAAATAGTTTTTAGTAATTTGCATTTTTGGAGGTCTCTAGAGAACTTTGGGAGTTTTGTGATAGAATTTGGTATAAAAGGTAAAGGTAAATTTTTCGAAGTTTTTACTTTCAATTACTTTCGATGCCTATTCAAACTCTAAAAATGGGTTAACGAGTCAAAAGATATGGTCAAAACAAGGAGCACTAAAAATAAAATGGATAAATCCGGACTACACAGAGACACCTACGCGCCAGAATGACACATACCCATCCTAGCCAATAGAAATGTGCCCATGTAGATAGGTGCATGGGCAAGAAAAATTCAAAGTCAACAGAGTGAAACAAGACACTGCGCACCCAGAGTGATACATATGCGCCCTAGCCAACGGATACATGCCCAAGCAAAAAAAAGTAGACAATTTCAAATTTTTACATAAAACTTTTATGCATATGTGGACAGAGAGGTGGATACATGTCCCAGATGAAGGAGATGCGTGTGCATCCTTATAGAAGTGAAATTTACAAATTTTCACATAGTTGAGAGTGTATTTACGCATACGTACGCAGGCGAGAGGTGGATACACGACACATATGATGGAGATGTGTGCACATCCTTGTAGAGGAAAAATTTACAAATGATGAGGACTCTGCTAGATAGGTACGTGCCTATTCCGATCGGGGACGCTAGGGTTTCAACATGTATGTGCCCCTTGTAAACACCTATGCGCACCCTGTGAAAAACCTGCAAAACTCATGGATTTTCAAATTTTCAAGAGCAAAACAGGTTAGTTATTAGTCAAAGTGTCCTATTTCTATATCAAACCCACAAAATGCATGTAAATGAAGGTCATTTATCTAGGGTTAGAAACAAAAATGAGGAAATAACAAGTGATTTGACCAAAAACTTGAAAATGAACTTTGAAGAACTAAAAGACCTCCATTAATGGAGGATGGACATAAGTGTCCCACCGGGCATGCCAAATGTGTTCAATGAAAGGTTTTGCAAAAGCTATTGAAATGGAGTAAGACCCCAAAGCTTTGTGTAAAGTCCCTCAATGGACCATATGATAAGAAATGAGCAAGGAATCCTATTTCCATGTATTAAAACTTGAAATAAGCAAGAAATCTAACAAATAACATTAACCTCTATTCTTGAAAGCTTAATAAAATATGCCTATTAAAGACTTAAGCAATTAGTTTTGTTGTTTACTCCATGAGGGTGAATGAATCTCACTAAATGGCTACATGGCCAAGTTTAGCTATTCCATTACTAACCTAACATGGGTGCAAGATGAAGCTATTTTAATGGTGGATGACCAAAGATCAAATGCCTTATTAGCTTGGCTAATACAAATGAGCTCTTAAGATTTCTTAGGCTTGTTTTGGCTTTAGCTTATGTAAAGTTGTGTCTTTGAATGGTAGGCTTAACCTTGTATTTTTAGTTTTTGGTTTGGAAGAATTTGGAATATGGGTGCATGTGGGACTAAATCTCAAAAATAACTTTAGGATTGGATTAGGATAAACATGCTTTAGGCTTAGTTAAGCTTGGTTTAGGCTAGTTAAACTTGATTAACAATTGATTAGAGACTCTTTGAGAGTTGGGAGGGTCGGATAAGAAATTGTGATTGATAGATAGCCTACGAAGCCAATAAAAGTGGTCTAGAGAGAATTAGGGAAATTCTGAATGGTCGAAAGGAGGAATGTTTAGCTAATAAGAAAGATATTAGACAAAGTTGATTATAGGAGGAATACGACGAGAAGGTGTCATGAATGGGCATCTGAGAATGGAGTGAAGAAGGGTTGATTAACGAAGTTTTGTCAATCGGTTGAATTAGATGAAATGCTAAGTGTAAGCATATTTTTGGTGTCTATAGTTGGCGATCTTTGGAAAGGATTGGCATACACACATTCCTTTCACCTTGTGGGCTTACTGCACTAGTATTCACACTTCGACTACTTGCCACACCTTTACGGTCTACAATAATGAGGTGTATTACTTCTCAAAGTATAGATTCCATATCTCTCGCATCTCACTTCAAGACATGCTCAACAATGATGCCATTCGCTAGGACCGTTTGGAAAAACTTTAGTTATTAGATGAACATCATCTCAATGCTCTTGATTATCTTCAAATCTACCAAAAACGTATCAAATGTGCCTATGAAAAATGTGTCCATGAGAAAACCTTCCGTGTCACGACCTCGTCTTGAAGGAAAATAAACATGTAACCAAAGAATAGAAAAGTAAATGGGGAAAATTTTCTCCTAATTGGCCTTGACCCTATATCGTTACTCTTACCTATGGATCAAGTGCTTATTGTTTATATTTACTCAAAGGTAAACCCAAACCTAAACCCCTGAATGCCTTGCATCTTTGACTGTTCTATTGTTGAATAAAATCATGTATCACCTTCTGTCTATTTTAAGCTCGTCCCTTGAGCACCCTTCACCTTTTCATATTACCTATTCTTGTGGTCAACGACTAAATAAAAATCATGTGATTACTCGTCACCTTTCAGCCTTATCTTCAATATGAGTACCACGACTCTACTCATGGCATGATTTTCATGGATACTTTTCATCTTTTCAAGATGGAATCCCATGGTCGTTCATCACTTGAAACCATCTCTCTTGTAGTTAACCTCTATGTGCTATGGTTTTTGTCTTCTCAACAAGAGCCTAATCTCCCTCTATAGTCTTGTCCATGACTTAAACATCCAAAAAGAAAAATAATTTCAAAAATAAAATGGGATTCAACTCCTTGAGTCAAACTTCCAACAATGAGATGACTCCCTCAAAAGGGACATCTCTTCTCTCTATCTCGCCACTATAAATAGACTTCTCCCTCGAAGGACAACTATATAAAGTTATTGCAAAAATAAAATAAAATATTTAGAAGCTTCCCACATCGATCAAATTCCCGAAGACCTCAAGGAGATAATATACTCATCCCACATAGACTTCCTGCATCGATCAGTCTATCAAACACAAAAGCAAAAAGAGAAAATGATAACTTTTTCATCATGGAATTGCCTATTTTGATCATGGGTTTCTTGCCAAGTAGACATGTTGTCTTACACCAAGTTATGCTAAAACCAACCATTTTCACCTCATTTCCTTTTCATCCTAATCTCCTACCTTCTCAAGGGAATTTTTGCAAAACCGACATTTCATGATCATGTGATTCTCTTCACCCTTAGAAGAATCAATCATGCAACACCTTTAGGGTCTTATGTTGATAAGCCCACCTTTAAATGCGGTAGAATTGTTATGGTTCTTCTAATTAGGAGACTCTCTTGGTCACCTCTTACCCTTCACCTTCTTCACTACTTGTTGATTTTCCTATACAAGACTAGGCCATCGAAACCTACACTTTAAGAATTCCTCTTTCACCAATGTCACCATACCTAAAATGACCTAGACTCAACCATACCTAACTGACCTAGACTCAACCATGCCTAACTGACCTAGACTCAATCATGCCTAGGACCTACCAAACCATCCCTCTACCTCATCATATTCTTCCCTAGCTTAAGGGAGAACTACATCAGCCTGAGGCCCCTTTTCACTGGGGCTATGTAGGCGAAAGACTTCGAGGGCATGGGGCCCTTGGAGGTTAGCTCGGCCACTCTTTACCCTAACCCATTTCCCCCATTTTCAATTAAATTTCCACCTTAGTTTCCATTTTTCACAACACTTGGAAGTTAAACAATCAACAAACAAACATACCTACCATTTTATCACATCATCAAAACATCCAATCAATCATTTCATATTTCCATGACATCAAATATTTGGAAATTTACACCATAAAGTAAATATACATCATCATTTATGCTCCATACTATAAAAATTGGAAATTAAATCAAACCCAAAGACATGACCTTGGCTGTCTAACTCACCTAGACTCCATCATTCCTATACCTGACCCACCATGCCTAACTCACCTAGACTTCAGCATTCCTAACTAACATAACTCATCCATACCTACATGACCTCAACTCCACCATGCCTAATTCACCTAGTTTCCATCCATACACAAATAACAATGGAAATTAAAACACAAGTACATCATCCATACCATAAATCTCATCATCTATAACAATGAAATTCTATATATCAATACAAATGTACACCAATAAAAATACATATACGTATCTCAAATCTCTCATGTACATCCTCACCATCTTTGCACGCAGTGGTATATGATCAAAAATCTCAAAAATATCATGTACATCCTCACTATCTTTGGCTCGCAAGCTAGTGTATATATCAAAATCTCAAAAATAATAATCATACCAAGTGGCTAATCGTCACTCCACTTGAGACCATCAGGGCCAGTCTCATATGTTTCCTCCTCTCTACCTATCTGACACCCTACCAACATCTCTCCACCCTCATGGGTCTCGGTCTAGTCTCCGCCTAGCCGGAGGTGGGTATGGCATTCGTGAACTAGTACCCTCACCCCTACCCTATCTCCGGGCTCTCCTCCCCCTGTACTCTCTCGCACCATGAGTGTGGGAGTTTATCATCTCAATCGATGCTTGTTGAGCCTTATACTCTACATAGGAGGGGACATCTATCTCGATGCTCATCAAGTGATCCTGGTAATACCACGCCTCATTCAGGGCATCCCTGAACCTTGCCATCAACACCATCTAAGGTGGTTCCATAGGTCTCACAACAACCTGTGAGCTCTGTCTTGCTAGGGTTGGCCTCGAGAATATGTACCTATGTAAAGCTGTCCTCCTCCTCGTAAAATGGGACCCTATCCCATCTTCTACATATGGAGGTACTTTTGCTGTAACCGGGGCCTATAGGTCCACAATATGAGCCTGTGTAGTGGCCAACAGACCTTGCAAAACTACTATCTATGCCTGTAGGGTGGATATCTGTCCCCTGTCTCCATCACAACCCTATGCGGGCACCTGTCTCGTGTAACCTGGTCCTACAAGGCTACCACCTATGCCTGTAAAGTAGCAACTTGTGCCTCTGATCTTGTGAGTTGCCCCTACAATAATCCAAGCTATGTCTAAAGGGTAGCCACTTGGCACTATAAGGTATCCCATTGTACCGTGATAGTAGCTAAGTCAAGCTTCCCTAGCCTTAGTGGTACCACTCGTAGCTGCACCGCCCACCACTACCTTTATTTGTCTGTGACCTCGACGTCATCAATCCACTTGTCCACCGCTTGCTCCTCCTACCATGTCGGCACATTTATTTGTGGTAGATGTATAGGCCTCTCCATGTCATCTCTCCTATACTATGGGAATGGTGGAGGCACGTTGTGTGGTAGCTCAAAATTTTTCCTAAATCGTCCAATGGTATCATCTCATGCTCGCAAGACACGACGCTTCTTTATCCACCGAGCACCTGAATCTCCTCTAACTCCTTGGCCATATGCCTATATGAAGGAAAGCCAACATATGGCCTCCAGAAAATATCAACCCCATATTACCCCTCCATCACTCATCAATAATATGCTACATCGTGTGTGGCCCTCATCACCCTGTGCTCTCCACCAAGTGGTACCCATCGCTTGTAACCAAACTTGACTAATCTACCCCCAAACCAATCTTGCCAGTGGAAAGCCAATTGAAAATATGCATATGATGTGCTCATATGCCCAACACTGTTGTTGATAAGAGAATACTTGTTAAAGATCAAACAAGGAGTCCATGTGGGATAGAAGGCCAAGATAAAGGGCGCGGAGGGATAGGAAGGACATGCGCACGGAAGGCAAGTTCAAATTTCAGGACTTAGTTGATTTTGAGCATGAAGACCTATTTTTAGAAGATGGCATGCAAAACACACCAAAAGATGCAGAGACATGTGAGCCATGCATTGTATATCTTTGGAGGATTGGATCGAAGTGTTTTGCATGGAGATGAGCCAAGAATAGGATTGAGACTTCAGTTAATTGCAAGATGTCTATAGATAGCACACGTACACGTGTGGCTATTCCTGTAAAAAACATGTGGGTATAAATAACATGCGACATTTTCTCGGAATAGATAAGTGGTGAAGGGGAAGTCCCCACCCTATATAAATGATGTTAGGTACATAATAGAGGAGAGAGTGTAATAAATGTATGGAGGTATAGAGATATACACATATGAATGAATTATTGTAACAGATCCATGTGTGCATTGGTATAGATTGACATTACTGTAAGGAGCTTATGTATTTATTAATAGATGGAAGATATTGGCTAAATCTAAGTGTCGCTCGTGTGTAATTGAGTAGTGCATATCATAGATTCAATCATGATTACTATTTAAACTTGTTCTTTCATAGATATGAGGGTAGCATGCATTGTAGAATGATAGATTAGTTATGAATCTATATGTTTCTTGTCTAATCATGCTAACATCCCGCTACAACAACCCTAAAGAGGGACTGATATCTTTACATGCTTGGTGAGCACTCAATCAAGGCACAATGATGTGCCATCACAACTAGGGTGTTATCTGGTAAAGTCTAGGATGCATCATTGGTTCCATTTCTAGGACCACTTTTTTAGTTGTTTTCCGATGGTTCACGATGACGACGTACCGGTTAACTCTAGCAAGTATTGAGGAATGGATACATGACACGGAGGAAGAATATTCATGGCGGTTCAATAGTGGATCTAAGTTTAACGCACAGACTTGGATAGAATATAATCTATATGAAGACTTATATGAGAGATTTTTCACTATATTTCTAGTAGAACTATACGAGTGGCTTACTACCTATACATCTCGGTGGAATTAGAGGTATTACACACTTGTCTCAGACACATGAAGAATTTCAGGCCCTTTATGATGTTGATCCGATCTCGTATTCATGCTTTGTGGATACGTGGTTTCGTGGTGTTCTAAATAGTTATATTTTAGAATATTCAATTTCGATGTACTCTTTCCGGAGGTAGCTGAATTCTAGTTTTTGTGGTATCTATATGCTCATTACTATTGGACTGTGAGATATTTCATTTGAATCATGATATTTAGTCATTGTCCTTTGTTACAAAGCACAATAAGGAAGAATGTATCTTGCTTTTGCAAGATTTACAGTCTATGACCCATGATACCGAGGATTGTCGGTTGATTGGTGAGATCTAGGATGCTATAGATATTGGGGTACTGACAGGTCAAGTGTAAAAGATAATTCTAAGGGTAAGAATCAAGCACCAAGATTGAGATCATAATCAAACATGCTATGATAGGAATGAGGGGTCGTTTGAAGGAGGTTGTGGAAGGGAATGTGGATATCATGGTGGATATGGAGGATGAGGTTGTGGTGGAGGAAGAGGTGAGTTCCCTTATAGAACATGTTATACATGTGGATCTCCTGACCACTATAGGCGTGAATGTCCTCAGTTATTGTATGTTCTTTCCGTGGAAAGAACCATATCTATGAAGAGTTCTTGGACTTATATGAGCATCTGAGTAAGCAACATAAGAAAGAAAACAAAGGCATCAAGATGGTTAGAATCGAATGCACGGTAGAAGATCAGAGGATGCCTAAAATAGAAAAAGGACCCGAGGCATTGACATTGAATATTACTACACGTCTTTGAAGTGGCGCACGCAAGATAGGCATTACACCGAAGCCTACGATCACCAAGGAGGAGTTTTTTCATGTAAGGTTTTCAGATCCTGCTCATCAGAAGGAAGTTTATGAGGATACCATGGAGGTGCTAAGGAATGTTCAGGGTGAGATACAATACCTAAAGGAGAAGAAGAAAGCATCAATGACAAGACAAATTGATATTGATGATTTGCGAGAGGTGTGCAAAATGTTGTGCCAGGAGAAGATTATTCCACTATTAGGAAGTTGGTTAAAAGGGAACACTCCGCACGTAAGTCTTGAGACCAGACGGTAGATTCTGCATGCAAATATTTCCCTTGATAGGATTGACTATGACAAAGAAATTACTCTGAATGCTATTGTGGATGGGTGGCTATTGAGCATCATATTGATTGATACAGGTGTGGAAGTAAATGTGATTACATCAGATGCATGGGTGCAAATGGGGAGGCCTCTATTGTAACCATCGTTTAATGTGTTATTTTTGGAAAAACAGACTAAGGCCACTCCAATAGGAGTTTTGAAAGATGCATATATAACTATACAAGGGCCAAGTTCACTTTGGGGATTTTGAGGTATTAGCACTTGTAGGAGTAGATGATTTTCCAGCCTTGCTTGGGACGCCTTGGTGTTATCCGAATAATGCCTTGACTTGAGATTCAATAAGCGGTATATAAGCTTTGAAAACAAGGAGGAAAGGGTTGTGATACCTTTGAGAGATGGGAAGTCTACACCATATGTTGATCCTCTAAATGAGGAGGACTTAAATAGAATTTATGTACACACTATTCAAGACGCAGAGGTCAATGAGCCATCAAAAGAAGGCATCCTACGGTGGGATGATTATCATTCTATTAGTGATACTATGAGTATTGATTTCAAAAATTGGGCTCATGGTACATATATATTAGTAGGGCATGAGGTGAAAAGCATGGTTGCAAACAAGAATGGAATTTGTTTGATTTGACAAATAGGTAGCACAATACCTTGGTAAAAGGGGCGTAAGATCTTCCTACATTTTTGAAGGTGATGGAAACATAGTGGAAAGATCAAATTAAGAGAAGAGATATGTTAGTATATACCTTGTGTGGGACAACAATGCGCTGGTGGGTAGTCCACGATAAAATTATAAACTATGAAGAGATTGGAGTCACTTTGTCTACTAGGTTTGTAAGAAACAATGAACCTACACGATATGCACTTATCATGGTGATCAACCTGTTCATCTTCACATTCAACAAAGTGTGAGAAAATCTGGACAACAAGACAAGAAGCATTACCACCTTCACTGGGTGCATAGATTGTATTCTACGCTACAAGGATGTGCATGCACATGATATGTATATGTAGAACTACATAGAGACTCGGGAAGCTGGAAAGATTTGACTATAGGAATGATGCGAGACCTTTCAAGTATTTCTTGACTAAACCTCCCATAGAAGAGGAATTAAAATTTGTCTAGCACTTAACTATGGAATATAGTGTAAAAACAAAAGAGCATATTCAAGAATTATTTGGTGAGGTAGAGTCCAGAGCACGTTTTGAAAAGGAAGAAGAAATGGACTCCATACTACTTGAACATGCTTGTCTTGAGAAAGAGAAAGGAAAGATGGTTTACATCGTGGATGATGAGGAAGTTGAGAACCTAGATATTGAACATTCACAAGAGGGTGCGCGAGGTCTTGGATAGTGTAGTTTAGGATACGAGTGCCTATCATAAACCCATGAAGAAAAAGAAGGTGGATATAGGCTCTGAGGATGAGCCTAAGGAGGCCATAATTGGAGACTACTGGTCATACTCAGAGGTAGCAAAGATCATTGGGTTACTCAGGGATTATCAAGACTTATTCCCTCAAGGGTATCATGAATTTAAAGGCGTGCATGAATCACTTGAGGAAATAAAGATAAAAATTAAGGATGATGCACGACCAGTTAGAAAGATACCTTACAAAATGAATCCTAATTTGCACGAAAAGGTAAAAGAAGAAATTGATAAAATGCTGAAATATTAAAATATCAAGCCCATTGATGATTCGAGAATGGGTTTACCCAATGGTGATCGATATCAAGAAGGATGGATGAATTAGAATATGTGTGGACTACTAGGAGCTGAATGTTGCATGCATCACAGATCCATTCCCTACACCATTCATTGAGGAAATACTAGGAGTTGTAGGGTGTGAAATATATTCCTTTATAGATGGGTTTTCTGGGTATCATCAGGTTAGGATTGCTCAGGAAGATCAAGAAAAGACAACATTCACTACTGAATGGGGAAGTTTTGGCTATACTGTGATGCCTTTTGGATTGAAAAACGTGTCTGCTGTATTCTCGCGCATAGTTTTTCAGGCATTCAAAGATTTTATTCACCACTTCTTATAGGTTTACCTAGATGATTGGATAGTATATGGGCTTGTGAAAGATCATTGTGATAATTTGTGCTTAATGTTTGAACGGTGCAAACAATTGAGTATCTATTTGAACATCAAGAAATACATATTTGTTACGCCATTTGGGATACTGTTAGGACATATAATCTGCAAGGAAGGTTTGCTAGTTGATCCAGCTAAGGTTGCAGTCATTTTAGGCCTGGAAGCGCCTACCAGTCAAAGTGAGGTGCACAAATTTTTAGGTCATACAGGATATTATAGAAAATTTATCAAAGGGTATGCCAAAATTGCTGCACCCTTGGAAGAATTGTTGAAGGGGAAAGGTACATTTTACTAGGGAGAACCACAATAACTTGCATTTGACATATTAAAAGAGAAACTTACTACGACACCCATTCTACACTTTCCCTCATGGGATAAACCATTTCATGTGCCATTGGTGTTGTGTTATATCAACCTAGCGAAGGTATTGTAGATCATCTAACTGTTTTGCTAGTAGGAAGCTGACTCATGCTGAACGGAATTATACAACTAAAGAGCACGAAGATTTTTCAATGATCTATACATTACAGAAGTTTCGATAGTACTTGTTAGCAACACCATTTTTGTTTTATATAGATCACATGGCATTGAAGTACTTCATAAAAATCCCATCTTACAGGGGCGCATATGTAGATGGGTGCTCCTATTTCAAGAGTTTGACTTCATAGTTGTGGTGAAGCCAGGGAAAAGCAATTATGGACCAGACCATTTATCTAGAATCAATTCAAGAGAGGAAGCACAAATAATTAAAGAAACCATGCTAGATGCACAATTATATAGGTTAAAACGTGTGCACATGAAATTAGAAGAAATTGTTGTATTTCTACGGACTGGTGTGGCACCGAAGGAATGAAAGCATTATAGAAGAAACAACTTGCTATACACACGACACCATTTATGTTAATCGGTGGGGACCTTTACAAGCTAGGTAGAGATGAAGTATTATCTTTGTTGTGTATTAGAGCATGAGCACAAGGATATTATGGAAGAAGCCCATGGTGGTATTGTAGGAGGCCATTATGCAGGTGATGCGAATGCCTGGAGGATCCTACTTGCTGGATTATGGTGGGAGGCATTATATAAGGGACTGTAAAGAATATTGTAAGGCGTGTGACCATTGTTAGCACCTAGGAAAACTAGGGCAAAGAGATGAGATGCCTTTAAGAAAAATTACTAGTGTCGAACCATTTGAGAAATGGGCCATTGAATTTGTAGGACCTATTTCACTAACCGTGTGTAGGAATGGATCGCACTATATCATTACTTACATAGATTATCTCACATTGTGGGAAAAAGCAAGCACCTACGAAGGACTGTACAACAACTACAACAACTAGGTTTCTATGGGAGAATGTTCTTACAAGAGGTGGATGTCCTTTAAGCTTGATAAGTGATAGGGGTACACACTTTTGAATGAAACAATCAGATCCTATTAGATGAGTTTATGGTTGCACACCATAAAACTACACCCTACCATCCTCAAAAAAATGGAATCATTGAGGCTTCCAACAAGATTTTGAGAGCGACTTTGACAAAAATTGTGATGTTGGAAGAAAGGATTAGGATGAAAAAGTGTTAGCTATTCTTTGTGCATATAGAACAACTTAAAACAGATTGAACAAAGCCACACCGTTTTAGTTGGTGTTTGGAATGGAAGCCATTCTCCCTATAGAATTTATGTTACCTTATTTGCACATTGCGTGCACTGGAGGTCTAGCTGATGCACAAAATTTAGAAGAGAGTATCGAGAAGATGATTCAATTGGATGAGTGATGAGCCATAACATGATGGAGTCAAAAGTAGGAAAAGGCCAGGAAGAAGGCATGGCATGACAGAAACATAAGGGATAAGAAATTTGAGATTAGACAAATGACACTTCTTTATGAATCAAAGTTCTTGCACCATCCAGGCAAACTCAAAGTACATTGGTTGGGGCCATGTGTCATCAATTATATACTTGAATCGGTGCTTGCTAGTTAGAAGCACTTTGATGGAACACAACTATCCAGTTACTTTAATGGGAATAGGCTGAATCCCTACTATAAATAAGTCTTCTTGGTGTTTGTAATAAGGTAGTATTGCCATTTAGATTAGGTTTTCAATTATGTATTTCCTTAATGTATTTCCTTCATTATCGCTATGCTTTGTCAATTTAGTTGTTGTTCTTGTGTAATAAGCACACTTACGCGCATGAAGCTAATTACTATGTGAAGAATGTTTATGCATAGAGGACTGCACATACCTTTAGTGTGGGGTGGTTGTAGTTATCCAAGTAAAAGACTGTGGGAATTGAAAGGTGAAAGGAATAAGTTGCTATGGGTGTGCTTTAAGTCAAAAGAAGATTTATTCTACAAAGTGACCAAGCATGGAGATGAATGAAAGAACAATATAACATAAGGTAAGCAAAGGCCATGATAACTACCAAAAGAAAGTACATTGATGAGGTACTCTCGGGCGTAAGGGCACGTCTTTGAAGAGAATTCTATGATTAGAGGGTAGGAAGGCGTGCTAGAATGTTATTGTTTGGGCGCGAAGGTGTACCACACAGAACAAATGAATTTGGTTAATGAATGAGGGGATATTTGGTAGGAGAAGGAGCAATAAATGCATCAAAATTTGAAAAAATACATAAGGATGGAATGTGAATTCATATTTATGGTTATGACTAAGCTTATTTAAGGAAATAGCCAAGTGTGAAGAGTCGAGTGATCAGGTTACAATGCAAAGGGTGTGAAACCAAGCATGAAAACTAGTTCTATGCAAAAAGAATCTTGCGTCCCTAGTGGTGAAGGGTTTGAGCAAAGTAAGGAGACATAAAGGAGTTAGGAAACAAAGTTTCCACCTAGGAAGAATTGAATTGAGCTAGGTTTTGATTTGCAAAGTTGCAGAGTTAAAGAGGAGATGTTTGTAAGGTAAAAATGGCACCTAAGAAGGAATCAGAATAACAACAAAAGGAAAGAAGAAGGTGGTCGTCAAGGAGGAAGAGATGGCACCCAAAAGTGATTTTTCAGAAATGTAATATCTAGAAGGAGTCATCATCGGCTAGGAATGGGATTCACCCATCAGAAAGAGAAAAGTAAGTGAATACAATCACAGGACTTCAGAGAATAAGAAGGAGCTCAATTCCTTTCTCACTGCTAGGATGAACAAGCATACGACAGATGACATGCCAGTTTATGATGATGTAGGCAAGAAGCTTTTGAAGAGAATTGGGGTCTACCAATTATATGAGCTTCCATATTTTAGGAAGTATGAGCCCTTGTATTAGTGGCTCATGAGTAGAGTGCACAAGGATTTCTTCTACTTTGCAGGACGTAGAGTTAGAATCTCATATGCACTTATCTCATTAGTTACATGTTTGAAGGCCATAGGAGAGGACATAAAAAGTGATCTCACAGATAAAGCCACGATTTTAAAGACCAGATAGGAGTTGGGGTACTTGAAGGGTCCACGCGATATGGATATATAAAATTGAAGAACTATCCGGTTGTGTAAGTAAAGCAAAGACAACTTGTTACAAAGTTGAATGATCAGGAGTGGTGGTCACAGGTAAATACTATGTGGTTACACGTCGTGTGTAAAATGTTAGAAGGGGAAATCTACAACATTGTACACTATATTACATAACAAATAGTCAAGGAAGCATGCACAAGAGGGAAGATCAGCTTTGGGGTTGCTATACTATTACTGGTATTCATAGAAATTGGAGTACCAGACGGACCAAAGGAAAAAGTATGGGAATACCCTATGGAGAACAAGTCGCGAAAGATTCAACAAGTATGTATGTAAAGGGGCCATGAGAGATGACATAAAGCAAAGGGTGGAGAAATGGTATGATAAGCTCCATGTGGCATTTGGAGAAGAGTGGTGCATCCGAAAGGACCTACCATCAGTAGTAGGGAAACAAGTCTAGTTTGTTGTATATCAACAATTTTGCATCATGCGCTTCCCAATGAGAGATGGAGTCTAGAGCCCTTAGTGTAAATTACCTTATGCATTCACTATAAGGTATTTCCAAGCATCTGTTCATAGATTTATAGACACGTGCCGACTGGTATTCAATGTAAATAAGGTAGAATGTGACTACCATACGTTGAGGAAGAAGTATGTGTATCTTAAAAGAAGTGCTTATACTGAGAGGATCATTTTGGAGGTGTTAAATATTAAGCCAATAAGTCCTGGTTGTAGCAGATGCAGTGGTAACATTGGTGTGTCTTCAGATGAAGCCAAAGATGGAGAATAACAAGTATGTGGAAGGTGAGTTTCCACTTCCAAAGACCACCAAAGGGAAAACATGCAATGGAGAACATCCAAACACCTAAACGCATAGAGAAAATTGAAGTGAAGGATGAGGATGAGGAGCGCAAAGATAGTGGTGGTTTGGAGCATAGAGGTAGAGACATCCTACAAGTGAGGGTGAAGCCGAAGCGTGCCACTACACCACCTCAGCCACAAGAGGGGGATGATGAGGACTTGAATGTAGAGAGGGTGTTTAGGATAACAAATACCCAAGGTGATACTCCAACCACAAGTGCACAAATCACCTAGAATCTCTCTATAAAATTAGGCAACCGTGAAAAGAAGGAGGAAACGAAGTTAAATGAGGAGGTTGAAGAGTCGAGGAAAGTGTGTGTAATTCTTATACACTCCTAGAGAACACAAAAGAACAGGTGAGGAATCAAAGGAAAAGAAGAGGATGAGAAAAGACTAGAGGATACAACAACAAAGAATGTTTAGGACATGGAGACACAAGTCCCAAATTTGGAAGCTAAAGTTCCTAAGCAACAACGGTCTAGAAGAAAAATTAGAGAGCACATTCTAATTGTTTCACCTGATTCTTAGACGTTTCTTCGAAAATGATGAAATAGATAGGGTAACGGGCATAGGAGGAATACCTATTGAAATGCTAGTTGATAGGTTGTTGTGCACATGTTGAATCCTTAATCCACAGTTGATCATGAGAGCTTCCTTTTGGCTGGGAGGAACTACCTGAAATAAAAAGAAAGACCACTAGAAAGAGTTAAACAATATATGCAATGGACTACCTAACGTGTACTAGATCCGGGAAGTGTGATACTTCCTAGATGGTTTTCAATCCACTGTTTAAAACAATTTAATGCTGGTAATAAAGTAAATCCTATTGTAGTTAAAATGATTTAGGTATCTCATTTAAAACACAATAAGAAAGATCTAATCTAATAAGATAGGTTAAAATAAGATCCGAAGGTCAAGTAACTATTTCTGGGTCTCTACAGGTCTGACAGAGGTCTTAGGTAGGTCACAGGTGAGTAAGGGTGATGTGGGAATAGGTAGGTAGGTTACTATTTTCTGGGCTATATTGGTAGATACAAAGACCGATGCGTTAAGGGTGACCGACAATGGTTTGGGAGAACCGGTGCCAAGTTATTTGTGGGTACATCGGGAATGTCATGTAACGAGCTTTTAGATCTCCCTTATGATTGCACAAAGGACTAGGTAGATCGGAATGAGGTATTAAGTTGTTTGGATGAGATTTGGTGAGGTTTTTTAATAGGGATATGGAGGGGTGAGTATTAATGGAGGTCAAGTGGGTGGCTAGAGAACAAAGGATGAAAATACAATGATGAAATGAGTGAACCAGAGGAGTAAAATGTTCTACTTACTTGGAATCTGGTTTTGGACATCTGTGAGTGAGGAATGAAGGTGTTGATAAGAGGTTGAATGTTGCAGAGGATCACCAAATGTTGGGGAGCTCTTGCATGGGCTACATGTGCTCTCCTTCTTGCTTGATTGGATCAAATATGTGTTGGGGTGAGTGTTGGATGGTTGCTGGGTGAATGTTGGATGTCTGTGTAAGAGAAAATACTTGATCTCCTTCTTTGCATGCATGTTCTCCCGAAACTTGTTCTCAAAAGATGTGATATCTCTCAGAATCTAACCTCCCAAAAAAATGTTCCAACCACAAAATAAGGTTGTTTTGGGAGTTAAATGGAAATCGATGGTGGTTCCGACTTAACCAATGGTGGTTAAGGGTAACCGATGTCGGTTAGGGTGGGATTTCATAGGGTTACTAAATTGGGTAGATCCCCTTGATTTTTTGGGATCTCGATTTCATTTACCCATGGATTAGATGGAAGCTTCCTTCTAACATGTGGGAATGTGGTTAGAGGGAATGTAGGCATTGATTTTTAGGGTTTGGGTAGGTCTTAGTTAGTTATGGCAACTTACTAAGAATAGGTCTTAGGGTGAGGTGGCTAGATGAGGTGGATATGTGGGCATTATCCCAATTAGGATATTTAAATAATAAATATGGTGAGGATAATGAATTAATTTAATTTAAATAATTAAATTAATATTATAGTAGGGTGAAGGGGGCCATGGTTAGGTGAATGTGTTCAATGGTGTTTATTTGATCGAGGGACCAAAGGGGAGTGTGACCTAATTTTAGTGTCTACATTTTGCCCCTTTTTGTTGCGTAGCTTGTATTGGTAAGCAACATTGACAAAAATAAGATGTGGTTGCCCCATGTGTGGTGAAGGTGATCCCCTCAAACTAAGAACCGATGAGGTAAGGAAGAAGTGGTGAGTGGTTTGATAAAAGGTAAATGTGATGAAGTGGAAGATGGGTAATGGGGGAACAAAAAGAAAAAAAAGGAAAAAGGTCTTCTGGGTAATCTAGGTAATGGGTCAGGGTCAAATGTAGTAACAATCAAAATGCACGCACACGTATAAACTACAAGACGAGACTGGTTGAAGAGCAGGTAAACTCTACATTGTCTAAGGTCGATAGGTTTATCCAAACAAGGTTGAGGTGATTCCGGTATCCAAGGTATAGGATATGGTTAGGAAACATGACATAGGTCAGGTGCAAGAACATTTAGGTGTGTTCCGGTACACCAAAGGTAGGGTCAAGATAAATGGTCACAAAAAGAGGCAAGGTAAGGTCATTAGGTCAATCAACACAGGTAATAGTGCCGCAAGGTATAGCGAACACATGAGGTCAAAGGTCACTAGCAATGGTCCAGGTCCAAGAATCTAGGTCATGGCACGGGTAGGGCCGAGGTATGGGTAAAATAATGAGTCCCTAATTGAGGATGTGGGTAGGTAATAAATGATGAGGGAAAGAGGGTGGGGGAATGGTCAGGGTAAATGTTGGGTGTGGAAAAAAAAGAGTGATGGGTAGGGTAATAGGGTAAAATTTAGGGCAATGTGTAAGAGAGGGTGACCGATGCCGATCAAGGGTAACCGATGCTACTATAGGGTAATCAATCATGGTAAGGTAGGGCACAAGACTAATGTCGGTCAAGGGGAAACATCATCGGTTAGGTCGGGTAGGTTATAAAAAGAAAAAGTCCACAGTTTTAAAATTCATTTGTGATTTGTGAATTAGAGAAAATGACAAGAGAGAAGAAGAGAAGAAGAAAACAACCGAGGGTGTCAGAAGGTTGAGTTGGCAAGCCACATAGGTGATGAGTGTTGATTGATTGGTGGGGTCATGAGAGTGGGGCGTTGGATTTGATTGGTTGGAGATTCAGAGGAATTTTGGTGATGGTGAGGTAAGAGAGGGCTCGAGAGGACCCATGTAAGCGGCCTGAGGTGCCACCATGATGACGACAATGGGATGAGGTAAGATCTAAAGCCTATGTGTGTGTTGTTTAGTTAAATGAGAAAGAAATTTGGGGGGAGGAAATGGGGGTTGGGGGAAAATTTAAATGTAAAATTGGAAAGAAAATGGGTGAAATGGGAAGGGGGAGGGTAGAAGAGAGGTAAAGGAGGGGTAGGAAGGGATGTGGAGGGTTTGGGGGAGGAATGGGTGGGTAGTATGGGGAGTGTGGAGAGAAAAAGGGGTTTGGGGACGCAATGGGTCCATGACAATGACTAATGCCGGTTCCACTATGGCCGACGTCGGTGGGTGTGGACCAGTATCGGTCCCAAGAGAGGTGACCGATGCCGGTCGTAGGGAGACCGTGGTCGGTCAAGGGTAGACTAGGGTTGGTCAATGTTGACCAATGTCTGGTCTAGATGAGGATAAACAAGGGAAGTGTAGTGGGTAGGGAGGGGTAGGAAATGGTTAAATTAGATAAGGAAAGGTAGGGATAGATAGGTAAAGTGAGGCCAGGGTTTGGGTGTTGGTAAGTAGGTTAGGTCAAGATGTGGGGTTAGAGGAAAAGGTAAATAGATGAAGGCTTGGGGTATGGGTAGATAGGTTTGGTAGAATTTGGGGTCAAAGGTAATGGTAAAAAAGTTGTAGGTATGGGTAATTTTTTAATAATGTGATCATTTTGTTGGATGTAGGTGAGAGATCAGCTACGCATGTGGGACAAGGTTCCACCCCTGCTCGTGATAGTTCATGCAGCGCAATGACCCCTGAGGAGTTGCAACATGGAGGAGGTGGGCCTGAGTGGGGTCCGACGCACTACCGCATGTAGTCTAGTCAACTGAGTCTTGATGGTCACTCTCATCGATAGATGGGATTTCGACCAACATGTTCCACCTACCGATGGGTGAGATTACAATCACCCTGGAGGACGTGTTCAAGATCCTATGGCTACCCATATTGGGTACACATGTCTATTCGATCTCCTCCGAGGCCTCAGAGGAGTTGATGCTGAAAAATGTTGGAGAGGGATGGCCGAGCTGACATTCCATAGTGCCAGCTTGAGCTATGGAGAGATGTACCTAGCTTGTCTAGAGGAGATGAGGCTAGTAGTTCTATTGATGGAGGCAGTGTGCTACTTTACATTGCTAGATGCAGAGGGTGGGTGGTTTCCCCACTGCTGATGGGGGTATTACATGACATGATGATAGATTAGACCCACTTTTCCTGGGTGCCAACATTCTTGGTGCAGCTATACAGAGAGTTGTGGGCATATGGGCATTTACGCGTGCAGTTTAGCCTATGTTGTACCTTTTACTTCACTACTGGGCATATGAGCACATTGTCTGTGTGCATCCAGTGGGTATGCCCTAGGCCGATGCCTTTCCACCAGGCTTTATACGAGTGGGGTATAGGTGATGGGTGCCTATTATTGGAGAGCAAAGATCAGACAGGGCTACACATAATGTAGCATACTTCAGTGACTATTGGAGGGGTTATCTGGGGTGGACATCATTTGGAGGCCATATGTGGGCTTCCCATCATATAGGCATATGCGTGATGAGCTAGATGGGCTTCAATTGGTGAGATGGATAGTGGGGCGCCGTGAGGGGAGCATGAGATGATCCTGGTTGATAGAGTTAGGTAGTTTGGGCTGCTACAAGACATACCTCCACCCTTCCCACAAGTACAAGAGAGATGACATGGAGAGGCCCTTACCTCTACCATAGCCGAAAGTGCCCACAAGGTAGGAGGAGAAGGCAGTAAATTGGTGGATTGATGATGTTGAGGTTATAGATAGATATAAACAATGGTGGGTGGCTCATTTATGAGCCATACCACCCAGGCCAAGGCAGCCAGATCTAGCCACCATCACAGTGCAGAGGGACACCCTATAGGGGTAGGTGGTGACCTGATTACCCAGTTGGGTATGGTGCATAGACACAACTTGCCAGCTCAGAGGTGAGGTGGTTGAGTTACATGTACAGGTGGCTAGTCTTCAGGCCCAGATGGCCCAGGGTGGGGATGGAGATGGAGATGGAGATGATGGTCGGGTGGCTACCCTATAGGCACAAGTGACAGGGTTACAGGGCTAGTTGGCCACAACATAGGCACAAATTAGGGCTTTACAGGCCCAGATATAGGAATAGGGGCAAGGGCCGATGGCACCACCACAGGCACTGGATAGGGTCCCAATTCACAAGTAGGGGTGGGACAGGGTCACACAGATAGGTACAGGGCCGAGGCCTATGGGGCCACCATAGACCATTCCCATATCTAGGTTATAGGATGCCCTAGGTGAGGCCAGATACTACCAGGATCAGTTGATGGTGGCTAGGATAGATTTCCTATCCTATGGAGAGTACAGGCACACATAGTAAGCCTCGAGTGAGAGGACTAGATCCTAGAACTCACAATGTAGAGAGCACAAGGGGGCCATCGAGCTCCTAGACAGGATCAAGGAGAGGCCACCAGCTCACAAAGACCAGCTCCAGGTGATGTGCCAGCAGGGGGTGGTGAGATGATACCAGGCCGGTGGACAGAGCCGAGGAGGAGACTAGAGAGACCGACATGGAGGATGTCTAACAGGTGAGGCCTAATGCCCAACCCTATATTTTTGATGTATTGTAGTTAATTTTTTTGATATATATTGGCCTACATGTGCCAAAGATAGTGAGGATGTATGAGAGTTTTTGTATATTTTTGAGCATATACCGCCTGCGTGTCAAGAGATTTTGTATTGTTTTATTATTTTATTATATATGAGACCGGCTTGCATGTCGATGACATTTTGTATTGAGTATCGGCCTACATGCCAAAGATTTTGAGATATGGACATGATTGGATATCCATGTATATTGTATTGAGACACACATATTTGTTTATATGATGAGATGGATGAGATTCTTGATTTGTTGGTGTTTTATGAGAATTTTAATTTTTTTTGTTGTGATATGGATAGTGAAACTGATGGAGTTAGGTGAGTGAGGCATGGATGGAGTCAAGTTGGTTTAGGCATGGATTGAGTAGTTGGTTTAGGCATGGATCGAGTCAAAGTTGGTAAGCATGGATGAAGTTAGGTTTAGGCATGGATCGAGTCAAAGTTAGTTTAGGCATGGATCGAGTCAAGTTTGTAGGCATGGTCGAGGTTTAGGCATGGATTGAGTCAAAGATGGTTAGGCATGGATTGAGTTTATTTAGGCATGGATTGAGTTTTAAATTAGTTGAAGTTGTGATTCATTAATTTGTGTAATGAATGATGATATGGGTCATGTTTAAGATGTTTTATAATATATGCATGATGATGATAGAGAAATGGTAGTCATAATAAATGTATGTTGTGATGATGATAAAAATGTTAAGCAACTTGTTGTTTGTTTGGTTTAATTTCCAATTCTGTGATATAAAAAGGAAACTACGTAGGGGAAAAATGTGATTTAAGAAGATGAAAGATGAATTGGTTAGGGTAGAGAGTGGCCAAGCTAACCTCCAAGGGCCCCATGCCCTTGGAGTGTTTTGCCTACATAGTCTCGGTGAAAAGGGACCTTAGGCCAATGTAGTTCTCCCATAAGCTAGGGAAGAATATGAGGAGGTATGAAAATGAGTTGGTAGGTTTTAGGCATGATTTGGGTTTAGGTCTATTAGGTGTGGGTGGGTTATAGGAAAATGGTATAGGTGATGTTGATTGTGACAAAAGAAGAAGATTACCCCAAGGGTAAGCATTGAGGACCAAGTCCTGTATAAGGTAATCAATATGTAATAAAAAAGGTTAAAAGATAAGAGGGGCAAGAAAGCCACCTGATTGGTTAGGATCATACCGAGTAGATCATACCTTGGAGGAGGTGATGAACGTAAGACCCTAAAGACATTGCATGATTGATTATTCTAAGGGTGAAAATTAGTCACATGATCACCAAATGTCATGGTTTCCAAGAGGTCCCTTGAGGCAGTAGGAAAATGGGAGTGGGAATGGTGAGAGGGGTGAAAGGTGGTTAATTTTATATGATATGAGGTAACATGCTCCTTGGGCAAGAGATCCGAGGTCACAATGGGAAAGTCCATGACTAAAAGTCTTCTGTTTTGACTTGTATTTGAGATAGACTGATCGATGCGGGAAGTCTATATGGGATGAGGAAATTAACTCCTTGAGGTCTTCGTGAAGCTGATTGATGCGGGAAGATTTAATTTTCTCTCTTTTTTTTGAAAGAGCTTTACATAGTTGTCCTTCGAGGGAGCAAGTCTATTTATAGCAGCGATTGCCGAGAGGAAGATGTCCTTTTGAGGGAGTCATATTTTTATTAGAAGTTTGACTCAAGGAGTTGTGTCCCATGTGAGGGCTTTGAAGTCATGGACAAGACCAAGGTGAAGAATAGGATTCTTGTTCAGAAATCAGGGTGAAATGACCATGGGATCTCATCTAAAGGTAGACAAAAAGTATCCATGAGAATCATGCTATGTGCAATGCCATGGTACACATATTCAAGAGAAGATAATAAGTGATGGGTACTCACATGATTCTTGTTTAATCATTGGTGAGGTGTAAGAAGTGGATAGCGCTCAAGGGACGAGCATGGAAAGAGGAAAAAGTGATGTAGGACTAAAAGTCAACAATAGAATGGTCGAAAGATGCAAGGCATTAAGGGGCTCAGGTTTGGGTTTACCATCGAGTGAAGATAAATGATAAGCACCTGATCCATAAGTATGAGTCACGATGTATGGTCCAAGCCAATTAGGAGAAAATTTTCCCATTTAACTTTTTTCTACTTTGGTTACATGTTGATTTTATTTCAGGACAAGGTCACCGACTTGGAAGGTTTGTTCATGGACACATTTTTCATAGGCACATTTGATACATTTTGGTAAACTTGAAGGTGGTCAAGAGTGTTAAGATGAAATTCATCTAATAATTCAAGTTATGCTAAATGGTCCATGAAAAAGTCATCATCATTGAGCATGTCATGGAGAGAAATGCAAAGTGAGGGAATCTAGACTTCGAGAGGTAGAACAAGCCTCTGTACCGTAGACCAGAGAAAATGGTGTGGCAGCAAAGTGGAAGTACAGATACTAGTGTAGTATGCCCATAGGGTGAAAGGAATGTGTGTATGCCAATCCTTCCCAATATCATTAACCACTTTCATGAGAATTTTGTTTAAGGTTTTGTTAGTGGATTCAGCTTGGCCATTGGTCTATGGGTAATAAGGTGATGAGAAACTTAGCTGAATGTCAAGGCGTCACAAAGTTTTTGCAATGTTTTGTTTTTGAATTGTTTTCCATTATCAGTGATGAGGTGATGAGGAACACCAAAGTGACAAATGATGTGATGATTGATGAACTCACATATTTTCTCAAATTTTCGTGGAGATGAGTGGTATGGCTTCAACCCATTTTGTGTAGTATTTGGTAGTGGTGATGATCCATTGATGTCGTTGGGAAGAATGGGGTTGATCTCTCCGACAAGATCCAAACCCCATTGAGAGAAGGGCCAAAGGTCACGGGTGACCTATAAGGCATGACTGGGTGTATGATGAAGGTTGGCATGTTGTTGGCATTTTACACAATGTTTGACGTAGTCGCAACAATCATGATTAAGGGTCAGCCAGTAATAGCCTAGGTGAAGAATACGCTTAGCATAACAAGGCCACTGAAGTGACCTCCACATATGCCATCATGAACTTCCTTAATGGTATAAGGAATTTCAGAACTTGTGAGGCATCGTAAGAGAATACCATCAAAGCCATGCTTATAGAGAAGGCCCCCATGATGATGTAATGAGAGACCTTTTTAAGGAAGGCGCGTTGTCCATTACGAGTGAGATTAGGAGGTAAGATGGAGAGAGAAAGATAGTGAGTATTATTTATACCAAAGGTCACTCGGGTCGGGGGTAGTGGTTCGATGGAGTAAACTTCGTGAGGTAAATAAGAAGGTGATTGGAGTCATTGTATGGTGACAAATATTTTAGAATCAATGGGTGAAGAAAGTATTTGAGAAGCCAAGCAAGCCATGGTATCGACAAATTTGTTGGTTGAACGAGGGATGGTTTGAAGGGCGTAATGGTCAAAGGTGGTCAAAAGTATGTCTACATGATGTTTATACTTTTGAAGTATCTCATTACGACATTGGTATATACCATTGACTTGGTTTATGACCAATTGAGAATCACCAAATATGTTGATTGATTTGACATCTAGGCGTAGGGTAGCTGAGACCTAATATGAGCGCTTCGTATTTGGCAATATTGTTTGTACAATCAAAAGCTAGTTTAAAAGACAAAGGAATGGGTTCACCATCAAGAGAAATGAGGATAACACCAGCCCCACCCCCACACGACGACACTGGAACCATCAAGAAGAGTGTCATTTGATAAGTGGGTTCGCCCAAGGAAAGGGTAGAATTGACTCATTTAGAAAGTCAAAATTAGAGGGTCGATCCCCGAAATAGGTGCATGGCCAATTGGTTGGCAATATCTTAGCTCTTGATGGAATTTTGATGAATGAATTTGAGGTCGAGGTCAGCTAAAAGCATAAGCCATCATGCGGCACACTGATTTTGATAAGGTTTAGCATACATGAAGTGTAAGGGGTTGGTGTTGGTCACAACATAGGTTTTGTGGTTGAGTAGGTAATGGCGGAGTTTTGTGGCAACAAAAACTAAGGCTAAAAAAAGTTTTTTTGGGATGGGTGTATCAGGTTTCATAGTCCAAAAGAGTATGGCTTATGTAATAAACCACCTTCTCCCTATGTTTTCATCACGATGAGTGAGCATGGCTCCCAAGGAGTGATCAGTAGCTGAGATGTATAGGTAGAAAGGTTGATCATATTTAGGTGGAAAGTACAGGTGGTTGGAGAAGGTATTGTTTTAAGGCCTCAAAAGCTTTATGGTAGTCATCATCCCATTTAAAGGAGACATCCTTCTTGAGAAGATGATGAAATGGTTGACACCGATCAGATAATTGTGAAATGAAATGATGAATAGATTGCAACTTACCTTGCAGGCTATGGAGTTGTCTAAGGTTAGTGGGTGGAGGCATTTCTAGAATGGCCTTGACTTTAGTAGGGTCAACTTCTATACCATGTAGGAAATGATAAATCCTAGGAGCTTTCCTGAGAGGACCACGAAGACACACTTCTTGGGCTAAAGGTGAACACAATATTTAATGAGGTGGTCAAAAATGGTTTTTAGGACGGTGAGTCTCTCGAGCGGCATTTAGATTTGGCCAAGAGATCGTCCACGTAATCTTCCAATATACGATGCATGATGTCATGGAAGATATAAGTCATATCCCATTGATATGTGGCACTAGTGTTTTTAAGGCCAAAAGGCATGACTCGATAGCAGAAGGTCCCCCAAGGGGTGATGAATGTAGTTTTATGTTGATCCTCTGGGGCAAGTAAGATTTGGTTATAACCCGAGAAGCCATCCATGAGTGATAGCATCTCGTGACCAGTGGTAAGGTCAACTAGTTGATCAATACCGGGTAAGGGAAGTCATCCTTTGGGCAAGGCTAGGTTGAGGTCATAGAAATCTATGCAAATGTGGAGTCCCCCTATCGCCTTAGTGACAGGGACAATGTTAGAGATCCAACAAGGATAATCAATGGGTAATATGAAGGAAACAAAAAGAAGGCATTGAAGTTCTTCTTTGATGAGAAGGGCAATGCGAGGGTGCATTTTCCTTAGTTTTTGTTTGATGGGTTTGGCATCGGGAATGGTTATGATATTGTGGACCACTATGGTGGGGTCAATACGGGCATGTCTATGTAAGACCAAGAAAAAGCATGGTTATGATCTTTGAGAAAAGAAGTGATGGCTTCCTGTTCAGTAGCATCTAAAGATTGACCGATCTTTAGGATGTGTGGGTCATCTTGAGTATGAATGTTGATCTCGATAGTCAATTCATTCAACATGGTTTGTGTCTCAGAAGGTAACGACTAATGAATATATGAGTCTTCTACACTAAGGTAGGTGAGTATAGATTCATCATCTTGACATTGAATGACGTTAATGGAAGGTGTATCATCATCGATCATTTCAAGATACAGGAAGGGAAGAGAGGAAGGGCCTCACCCTCGCATTGATAAGTCAAAGGCCCCAAGGAAACAATGTTTATGAAAAATTTTTTTAGGAGGGATAGATTCAGGATCCATCGACTCCTCGGTGAAGGTGGTGATGAAGGTGGAGCAGGGTGAAGAGGTGGAGAAGGGCTGATGTTCTCGATGGGTTCAATACGGGCTTGCTTAGTAGGTGGTTCAACAAAGCCGATACCACTATGGTCATTATGTTTGTGGGTAGTACATGGAATAATAGTATGGCAGCCTTTCTCGTAAAATCCAAAACCAAAACCCTTCCACGCACATGGTGTAGGAAGGTAAGGAGTGAATGAAAGTGATTGGTGAGAGAATTGGGAAGTCAGCGAAAATGGGCGGGTTTGTGACGGTGGTTCGGGTGTGTAAGTGGTAGTATCAAGTCCCCCATAGGTGAGACTGGTACGAAGATGAGGAGGACCATAAAGGAGGTGTTCTCCATATGCAAAGTGATCATAGTGAGGATGTTTGTGAAGACTTCCATACTCTTGTGGAGTAAGGAATGTGTCGACACACTATATAGGTGATCTTCCCCCTGCAGTGAGGTGTTGAAAAATTCCTTCCAAGGGATCGGTGGTTGGTATGTGGGTAGCTAGAATAGATGATGTGTCAAAGGTCGATGTAGAGGTGGAGTTAATAGATTGGGAGGTTGATGGGTTGGCCATGGAGGTTGTGGCAGTGGTAGGAATGGAGGAGGCATGTGCGGTTGAGGTAGCGACTATACTGGTAAGCAGAGGTGTAGATGAAGTGATAGTGGTCATGGAGGTAGATGCCTTAATGGGTATGAGCATGTCATTAGGTTGGTAAAGCATGTTACATGTTTTAAAAGGTGATGGATCAGCTGGAATAGTATAGGTGTGCCCTTCATGCTCAAACTTTACACAATGATGTAAAGTGGAAGGAACACAACCCATGACACGAATCCAGGGTTTTCCAAGTAATAGGTTATATTGAAATTCCCCCTCCAAGACGTAAAATAGCTCTAGAATAGTGTGGGGCCCACACAAATGTGGAGGATGATGGTGCCTAGTGTAGAAGTGATAGTGTCATTAAATGAATGCAACATGACAAGATGTTTATGCATGCAATTGTCAGGTATGCACATTTGAGCAAATGCATGGGATGAAATGATATTAATGCTTGCACCCCCATCAATCATTACACGTCGTACATGTATATCATCGATGTGAACAAAGATGAAGAGAGTGGGTCTGGGTCATCAATTTGGTGCGGTGTGATCTCTTCCTCTAAGAAGCTAAGGGAGGCTATTTGGTGAGTAGGGTGAGGTGTGGATAAAGGTGGCAATTTGGTGAGAGAGGCTACATGATGGGGTGTGATAATGGAAGCTACGGGTGTAGGGTCATTGGGTAAAACCTCAATAGATTGAAGAACCTCCATGAGAGCTTGACGATGGGATTTCGAGGTTTGGATGAGGTCATATAGGGACATTTTGAGGGGAGATTGGTGTAATTTTTGAGCATGGTGTGATGTGTGACCCCATTAGAAATAGGGTATGTGGGGCCGTGGATAGTAATTTTAGGTGTGGGTGTAGATGGTATGTTGGGTATAGGATTGGTTGGTGAGTCAGTTTCCTTTTCCTTGCCTTTGTCTCTCTAAGCACAAGTAGTGACGTGGATCATGTTGATTTGAGGGGAGTTGGTAAATGGAGAAGGTGTAGGATGAGTGGTATAACGACATGACGGGAAAAAAATATACCGGGGGAGAAAAGCCTTGTGAAGTGAGATGGGTGCAATGAAATTTAGGTAATGGTGTGACAAGTTATCTGATGTGAACCATGTTAATTTTGAATCTTGGGGGTGGTTCTAGGAGATGTGGGGGTGGAGGTCATGGTTGTTGAGTAGGTAGTTAGGGAAGGACTATGGGAATGGGTGTTAGTGAAATGAGGTCTTCATTGAGAAGGTTGTCATCATAAAAGTTTTCCTTAGGAGGACATAACTAGATAAGGATGGTTTTCAAAGCCTTCAGCTTCTCCACATTATGCCCCGGCACACGATGGTAGGCAAAAAATTTAGTGTCATCAAACCCTTTTGGCTTGGGTTTGAGGGGGTCATAAGATCTGAGTAGTGGTAATGTGATGATAGAAGTCTCAAGGAGGTTGGTTAAGATTTTGGCATAGGACCTTGCTAAAGTGGGTCACAATGGGAAGTGAAAGTGGGTTTGGGTGTAGGTGTGGTTGATTATTGAGGAACGATCCTTGTAGGAGGGGGAGTGGGTCGAGCTATGGTTTTGGCTACTGGACTGGTCTTGGGTGTTGGTTGTGTTTGCTTGGGTAGGGGTATGGTAGATGAATGGGCAGAGGGTGTATGGTTGTTTTGACTACCTTATTGGAGGGTAGTGGATTTTTTTCTTTGGGTTGCACCTTCTTGGGTAAAGGTGATATGGGTATACAATATCTAGGGGAAAACGGATGGGGAAGAGGGTGAGTTACCCAGGGAGATAACGGAGGTGCTGTGAAGGTAGATGATGTAGGTCATGTAGGGGGTGTGAGGGACAGAGACTGAAGTGTAGTGGGTAGTGAAGAAGTTGTTGAGGGTATTAGAGGTATGGGTGCTAAAGATGCTCCAGTGTGGGTGTAAATCATTTGTGTGCCTACTTGCATGTTAGAGGTGTGTGAGGAAGGAATGGGATATTGTGTTTTTGGTTTATTGATGGGTGGAGGTTTCTTAACCGCACTGGGAGGTTGAGGTCCTAAGATGGATAGAAAAGGTGAAGGTGATGCAGGTGTGATTGGCGTAGTTGGGGTGTGAGTTCTATGGGTTTGGTTCTTCTGTTTGGGTGCCAGAGTAGGTTGGGTGTTAACTAGTGGAGGATGTAGCTAACTCTAGTTTGATAGGTGGATGAGTAAGGTTGGTGGTTGGGGTGACCCCTAAGGTAGTAACAGGTTTAGGTGAGGAGGACAACGTAGGTGTGGGTTTGGACGTAGATATATGTTGGGCTATGGGCGAGGGTGTATGTTGAGCTATGTTGGGTATTGTGGAAGAGGTTGTGATAGAGGTGGTTGTGTTTGGTTCGATTGGTCGAAATATCTTTGGATAGATAGTGGAAGTGTCAGCAAGTGACATCTACATCTGTGTTGAGATAGGAAGTAGAAAATCCCCCACAAGAAAGCTCTATTCACATAATCTAAGCGATTAGATAAACATGAGAACGACACATATGTAGGTGAGGTTGATGAGTACCTAATGGAAATTCCCATAAAATGTGTCTTAGTAACGGGAATTTGCTAGCTTCAACTTCCATGGGTAAGAGAGACGAAAGTAGGTCCGTAGGATCTTGGGTAGCCGATGGAGAATGCTCACCACAGGAAAAGGTATCTCAGACAGGATCTTTGATAGGTGCAGGAGAAAATGGATGCTCCTCTATAGGTGGAGGATATAATTGGTGCTCCTCTATAGGTGGAGGAGATGATGGGTGCTCCTCCATGGACTGAAGAAGTGCTGTGTGCGTGTTATTTCTCAAAGTGGAGAAGAATAAGGTGAAGTAGCTTCGATATTAGCAGAGGGATCCTCCATGGGTGATGAAATAAGTGAAAGGTGTTCCTTTGTGGGTTGAGGAATAGGTGAGGTGGGTTCAAGTGTAGGTGGAGGACTTCGGGATAGAATTTCCTCTATGGAAGGAATATGAGGTAATTGGGAAGCAATGGGTGCATCACTAAAAATAACATGGACCTCGCAGGTATGGCTATCATGAGTTGAGGTCTCTCCGGTTTGATCAAAAGAAGGGGCATGATTAGGAAAGGGTTTCTTAAAGATATGTAGGTTTTGGTTGGTAGGTGCATTAGGATTATCCACGGTTAACTCTCCTTTCTCGAGCATTTCTTGGACAATGTTTTTGAAGGTGATGCAATTACCATCACTATGACCTTTACTCGATGATAGTTACAGAAGTTGTGTTCTTTATACCATGCATGTGTGGGGTGAGCAGTGGTAAAAAAATAGTGTGTGGTTTTATAGGCGTATGGGTGATGGCCCCGCATTTGATGAGCTTTTCTAAGACAAAAGAATAAGGTTCCCGATTGGGGTGTATTTCCGTTGTTCCCATTTGAAAATGTTTCACCTGATTCTTAGACGTTTCTTCAAAAATGATGAAACATATAGGGTAATGGGCAAAGGAGGAATACCTGTTGAAATGTTGGTTGATAGGTTGTTGCGCGCATGTTGACTCCTTGATCTACAACTAATCGTGAGAGCTTCCTTTTGGCTGGGAGGAACTACCTGAAATAAAAAGCAAAACCACCATAAATAATTAAACAATATATACAAAGTGGACCGCCTAACGTGTGCTAGATCCGAGAAGTGTGATACTTCCTAGATGGCTGTCAATCCACTTTTTAAAAAAATTTAATGCTGGTAATAAACTACATCCTATTGTAGTTAAAATGATTTAGGTATCTCATTTAGAACACAATAAGAAAGATCTAATCTAACATGCTAGGTTAAAATAAGATTCGAAGGTCAAGTAACTGGTTCTAGGTCTTTGTAGTTCTGACAGAGGTCTTAGGTAGGTCACAGGTGAGTAAGGGTGATGTGGGAATAGGTAGGTAGGTTACTATTCTGGGTTGTATTGGTAGATACAGAGACCGATGCTAGTTAAGGGTGACCAACGCTGGTTTGGGAGAACCAATTCGGTTATTGTGAGGCAATCGAATGTCACGCGTAACGAGCTTTAGATCTCCGTTATGATTACACAAAGGACTAGGCTAGTCGAATGAGGTATTAAGTTGTTTGGATGAGGTTTGGTGAGGTTTTTTAATAGGGATATGGAGGGGTGAGTATTAATGGAGGTTAGTGGGTGGCTAGGAGAACAAAGGATGAAAATACAATGATGAAATGAGTGAACCAGAGGAGTAAAATGTTCTACTTACTTGGAATCTGGTTCTAGACATCTGTGAGTGAGGAATGAAGGTGTTGATAAGAGGTTGAATGTGCAGAGGATCACCGCAGACATTGGAGAGCTCTTACATGGGCTGCATGTGTCTCCTTCTTACTCGATTGGATCAAATATGTGCCGAGGTGAGGCCTTTGGATGGTTGTTGGGTGAATGTTGGATGTCTGTGTAAGAGAAAATACTTGATCTCCTTCTTTGCATGTGTGTTCTCCCTGAAACTTGTTCTCAAAAGATGTGATATCTCTCAGGAATCTTCCAACCTTCTAAAAACAATGTGCCAACCATGAAATAAGGTTATTTTGGGAGTTAAATGGTAACCAACGGTGGTTCCAACTTAACCGGAGGTAGTTAAGGGTAACCGACGCTGCTAGGTGGGATTTCCTAGGTTTACTAAATTAGGCAGATCCCCTTGATTTTTGGGATCTCATTTCATTTACCCGTGGATTAGACTAGAAGCTTCCTTCTAACATGTGGGAATGTGGTTAGAGGGAATGTAGGCATTGATTTTTAGGGTTTGGGTAGGTCTTAGTTAGTTATGGAAACTTACTAAGAATAGGTCTTAGGGTGAGGTGGCTAGATGAGGTGGATATGTGGGCATTATCCCAATTAGGATATTTAAATAATAAATATGGTGAGGATAATGAATTAATTTAATTTAAATAATTAAATTAATATTATAGTAGGGTGAAGGGGGCCATGGTTAGGTGAATGTGTTCAATGGTGTTTATTTGACGAGGGACCAAAGGGGAGTGTGACCTAATTTTAGTGTCTACACCAATAGCCATGGGGTATGTAGAGGACATTGGAAAAATTGTCTCGTGCCCTCTTCCGAACACGATAGCACAAAAGGATTTATTTGGTCGGGAGCTAATGGATGAGGATATACCAACTATGCAAACTCGAAAGTAACTATCGTGGTCAATGCACACCCACATGGATGAACCTGAAATTGATGTATGCGAAGAGTCATGCATTTCGATACAGTAACTAAAGAAGGCATCCCAAGCTAGACACATGATAGTAAATCCTACTGTCTTGTCGGATGAGCAGGTCAACAACGCATTGGTGAAGGTTTCAGCTAAAGTTGCTAGAAGAAACATGGACAAAGCTACAACAATCGAGCTTTGCATGAGGAGGTGAAGACAAAGGATGCAGATATAGCACAGATAATGCAAGAGAAGGACTTCGTAAAGAAGAAAAATGAAGTATTTATCAGCATCGTAGAGGAAATTGGGGACAATGTCATTAGAGCAAGGCCACACTTGGAGGCCAAGGTACCACAGATGTTTCCTTCAATGATACACTATGTAGGAAAGTTAGTTGACTTGGTACTTGAAGATGAACCTCTACGCATCCTAGTACCAAGGAGCTCAGAGAAAGATTCGAATGAGAGAAAGCATCAGTGATGCGAAAGATTGCATCTTATGAAGAGTTGTTGCAAGCGTTACAAGAAGTATTGAAGAAAGTAAACTAGGATTTAAACATATGCACAACTCCAGAGGTGCTTATCAACATAAATATCCTAGAAGAAAATAATGAGGTCTAGAAAGTAATGAAGGATGAGACATTGGGCCACACAAAAATATTGTCAATGGTTAAGCAGAAGTGTGAGGCCCTGAAAATAGCACAAGAGCCGCACAAGACTCAGTTGGAAGAGCTTGGGAAGCTAATTACATAGAAGATGGATCTTTTAGAGGGGAGAATGACATCAATGTCTAAAATTGTGTTGGTTCTGTAGAATTAAATAAGAGAGATCGTAAGGGATGAGTTGCGATCCATCATTGTGGACATCCCGAAAAAGTAGAACAAACACTCACTGAATGGTAGGTTTTAAAGGCCGAAATAAAGGAGGAGTATCCAGAGTTGATATTTCAAACTGATATAGAGGAGGCTACCTCATAACCTCATAAAAATTATCTATTTTTCCACATTCTTTCATTCTTATTCTTTTCATTATTTTCTTCTTTACTTCAATTTTTAGAGATACCCATTGTAGGCAAGTTCATCTTTTAGGACTTAGCCGATTTTGAGTCGAAGACCTATTTTTAGAAAATGGCGTGTAGAACAAACTAACGATGAGAGAGACGTGCATGCAATGCATTATCTATCTTTGGAGGATCAGATGAAGTGTTTTGCATGGAGACAAGCCAAGAATAGGATTGACACTTTAGTTAATCTGCAAGAGGTCTATATATAGCACACTTACATGTGTGGCTATGCTTAGAAATGGCGCGTGGCTATCAATAACATGCGTTCTATTTCTGGAATAGATAAGTGGTGAAGGGAAAGTCCCCACCATATATATATGATGTTAGGTACATAGTAGAGAGAGAGAGTGTGATGGATGTATGGAGGTATAGAGATATATGCATATGACTGAATTATTATATCAGATCCATGCACACATTGGTATAGATTGACATTACTATAAGGAGCTTCTGTATTTATTAATAGATGGAAGATATTGGTTGAATCTAAGTGTCATTTTGTGTGTAATTGAGTAGTGCATGTTATTAATTCAATCATGATTACTATTTAAACTTGTTCTTTCATAGATATGAGGGTAGCATGCATTGTAGAATGATGGATTAGTTATGAATCTATATGTTTCTTCCTTCATCATGCTAACATCCTACTATAACAACCCTAAAGAGGGACCTGGTACCTTTTGCATGCTTGGGTGAGTGCTCAGTCAAGGATGAGTGATGTGCCAAAGCACGACTAGGGTGTTATCTGGTAAATTCTAGGCTGCATCATTGGTTTCATTTTCGGGACCTCTTTTTCATTTTTTTTTAGGATGGTTCATGATGAAGACGTACCGGTTAACTCTAGCAAGTATTGAGGAATGGATACACAATCTGGAGGAAGAATATGCATGGTGGTTCAACAAAGTGGATTTGATTTTAACACACACTTGGGTAGAACATAATCTGTATGACAACTTATATGAGAGATTTTTCACTATCTTTCTAGTAGAACTATACGAGTGGCTTACTACCCTATGCATCTCAGTGGAATTGGAGGTATCGCGCACTTATCTGGACACAGAAGAATTTCAAGCCCTTTATGATGCTGATCTGATCTGGACTCGCGCTATGGATATGTGGTTTCATGGTGTTCTAAATAGTTATATTCTAGAATATTCAATTTTGATGTACTCTTTCCCGGAGGTAGCTGAATTCTAGTTTTTATGGTATCCAAGAGGAGCATATTTACAAGGTATTCCATTGGTGATCAAGATCTTGATGGTAACTTTGAACCTGGAGAGTAAACCAATGGCTAACTAAACTTCACCACACGTGAGGGTAGGAACATGTTTGGTGAAAGATGGCAGACCTAGCGGTAGAGAGAGGAAGAGAGAGGAAAGGAAACTTAAGTATAATGAGGCATGTGAGAGGGAGATAGAGAAGCATCATTCATTGCAGAAAGTATGGCATTGAGGAGAGAGATGGCTCGTGAAGGATTTATAGCTCACATGTAGAAGACATGGAGCAGAGCATTAGAACTCCCCCATCTTGGAAAGCATGATAGAGATCCCCCCTTGGCCTCACACAAGAAGTGTGCCAATAGAGACTACCTAGACCGTGGGTGCACATCTTAATCCACCTAGTGACCTAGCCCTTGCGCTTGGTTTTCTAGTATCTAGTACGACAAGTAACCAACAAGCTAACTTGGGAAGTAGGAGAGCAGAGTAAGTCAGGGATAAAGTACATCAATGGCAGGATAGATGGCTTCAATGTTATTTGGAGGAACATTCTTAGCGCATCATCACGAATGTGAGTAGTGTAGAATGTTGGATTCACCTCTGGAAGTGGAACTACCTCACATAATATAGGGGTTTAGTATAGTACTACTTGTCGGAGCAGGGGAGTACATCTACAGGTCCTATTCCAGCTATAGGTGGAGGATCAGGAGGTATAGGTGGTTCTAGTTCTAGTGGATCTAGTGGTTTTGAGGAAAAGGGAACACAAGAGGTTTTGGATCAGGTGGTCAAGGTCACAACAACCATAAAATATCTATATGGAGATGTCTCTTCGTCTCCTAGAATATAGAGGTATAGAGGATGTTTCGAACATGTGCATATGTGTGAAATCTTGTGGCATGCTAAAGGGATCATGGCTACTGAGCATAAGGAAAGTCAATTTACTACTACATTATAGGGACGTGCACACAGCTGGTATAGGAAGTTTGACCCTGATCAAACTTGCATGGATTATGTAGCATTGAAGGATGCTTTCTTGAAAGAGTTCCATATCCCTGAGTTTGAGCATAAGAGTATAAGTGCACTCAAGGATATCAAGAAAGGCACTACTGAGAGTGTACGTGAGTATGATGCTCATTTTAAGACACTTCTATCTAAGCTATCTTATGATATTCACGCTAGCCAACATGCACAATGGTTTGTTGGAGGATTGATTACACCATTTAGAAGGGCACTATCACATAAGACATACACTAATCCACACTGAAGCACTGGAAGTATATTTGTGTGCTGAGGCAATTGGGAGCATTGACACTAGCATTAGTCCATTCTTAGAGGCATAGATTATAGCTATGGAAAAATAGTTAGAGAAGCTATCAGCAAATTCAGCCCATGAAATGCGCTCAGAATTTGGTGTACAGATTGTGAAGTGGAAGGTCACACCAAGGATAGTTGCCCTCACAGATCTGTATGCTCATTATTTTTGGACTATGAGATTGTCATTTGAATCATGATGCTAGTCACTATCCTTTGTTATAAGACATGATAAGGAAGAATGTATCTTGTTTTTGTAATATTTGTAGGTCCATGACCCATGATATTGAGGATTTTCAGTTGATTGGTCAGATCTAGGATGCTATAGACATTGGGGTATGATAGATAAGTGTAACAGATAATTCTAAGGGTAAGAATGAGCACATTAGGATGGGATCATAATCAAATGCTATGATAGGAATGAGGGGCATTTTGAAGGAGGTCGTGGAAGGGGACGTGGATATCATGGTGGATATGGAGGATGAGGCCATGGTGGAGGAAGAGGTGAGTTCCCTGTGGAACATGTTATACATGTGGATATCCTGACCACTATAGGTGTGAATGTCCTCATAATATTGCATGTTCTTTCTGTGGAAAGAACCATAGCTATGAAGAGTGCCCGGACTTATATGAGCATCTGAGTAAGTAGCATAAACAAGAAAACAAAGGTGTTGGGATGGTTAGAATCAGTGTGTGGTAGAAGATCAGTGGATGCCCAAGATAGCAGAAGGACCTGAGGCATTGACAATGAAGATTACTACACATGCTGAAGTGGGCGTGCAAGAGAGGCATTGCACAGAAGCCTATGATCACCAAGGAGGAGATTTTTCATGTGAGGTACCTAGATCCTGCTCATCAGAAGGAAGTTTACCAGGATACCATGGAAGTGCTAAGGAATCTTTAGGGTGAGATACAATACCTAAAGGAGAGAAGAAAGCATCGAGAGACAGTCCAAACTGATATCGATGATCTACGAGAGGTGTGCAAAATGTTGCGCCAAGAGAACATTATTCCACTATTAGGAAGTTGGTTAAAAGGGAACACTCACGCGTAAGTCTTGAGACTAGATGGTAGATTCTACATGCAAATCTTCCCCCTGATAGCATTGAATATGAAAAGAAATTACTCTGAATGTTGTTGTGGATGGGTGGCTATTGAGCAACATATTGATTGATACATAAGTGTGGAAGTAAATGTGCTTACATTAGATGCATGGGTACAAATGGGGAGGCCTCCATTGCAGCCATCATCTAATGTGTTATTTATGGCAAACCAGACTAAGGCCACTCCCATAGGAGTTTTGAAAGATGCATCTATAACTATACAAGGGGCCAAGTTCACTGGGGATTTTGAGGTATTAGCACTTGCAGAAGTAGACAATTTTCTAGCCCTACTTGGACGCCCTTGGTGTTATGTGAATAATGTTGACTTGAGATTCAATAAGGGGTATATCAGCTTTGAAAACAAGGAGGAAAGGGTTGTGATACCTTTGATAGATGGGAAGTCTACACCATATGTTGAGCCTCTAAGTGAGGAGGACTTAAACAAAATTTATGTATGCGTTATTCAAGACCCAGAGGTCAATGAGCCATCAAAAGAAGGCATCCTACAAAGTGGGAGGATTCTCATTCTATTAGTGATACTATGAGTATTTCTTGTGAAAATTGGGCTCATGGTACATATGAATTAGTAGGGCATGAGGTGAAAAGTGTGGTTGCACAAGAATGGACTTCATTGATTCAATGGATAGGTAGCACAATACCTTGGTATATGGGGTAGAAAGATCTTCCTACATTTTTGAAGGCCATGGAAACACAAAGTGGAAAGATCAAATTAAGAGAAGAGATATGTTAGTATATACCTTGTGTGGGACAACAAATGCACATTGGTGGGTAGTCCACAGAGATAATCTTATAAACTGGGAAGAGATTGGAGTCACTTTGTCTACTAGGTTTGTAAGGAACAATGCACCTACACAGATCTGCACTTATCATGGTGATCAACCTATTCAACATCACATTCAACAGTGTGAGAGACTCTAGACAATAGGACAAGAAGCATTACCACCTTCACTCTGGGTGCATAGATTATATTCTACACTACAAGGATGCGCATGTGCCTAGTATGTATATGTAGAACTACATAGAGAGACTAGAAACTGGCAAGATTTGACTGCAGGAATGATCCAGACCTTTGACTACTTCTCGACTAAACCTCCTGTAGAAGAGGCATTAAAATTTGTCAAGCGCTTAACTATGGGAGATAGTGCAAAAGTAGAAGAGCATATTTAGGAATTATTTGGTGAGGTAGAGTTCAGAGCATGTTTTGAAAAGGAAGAAGAAATGGACTCCATACTACTTGAATGCGCTTTTGCCTTGAGAAAGAGAAAGGAAAGATGGTTTACATCATGGATGATGAGGAAGTTGAGAACCTGGATATTGAACATTCACAAGGGGTGCGTGAGGTCTTGGACAATGCAGACAAGGATATGCATGCCTATCATGAACCCATGAAGACAAAGAAGGTGAATATAGGTTTGGAGGCTGAGCCTAAGGAGGCCATAATTAGAGACTACTGGTCAGACTCGGAGGTAGCAAAGATCATTGAGTTACTCAAGGATTATCAAGACTTATTCCCTCGAGGGTATCATGAACTTAAAGGTGTGCATGAATCACTTGGGGAAATGAAGATAAAACTTAAGGATGGTGCATGACCAGTTAGAAAGAGACCTTACAGAATGAATCCTAATTTGTGAAAAGGTAAAAGAAGAAATTGATAAAATGTTGAAATTTGGAATTATCAAGCCCTTGATGAGTCAGAATGGGTTAGCCCAATGGTGATCAGTATCAAGAAGGATGGATGAATTAGAATATGTGTGGACTACAAGGATTTGAATGTTGCATGCATCACGATCCATTCCCTACGCCATTCACTGAGGAAATACTAGAAGGAGTTGTAGGGTGTGAAATATATTCCTTCACAGATGGGTTTTTGGGTATCATTAGGTTAGGATTGCTTAGGAAGATCAAGAAAAGACAACATTTACTACTGAATGGGGTAATTTTTCCTATACTGTGATGCCTTTTGGATTGAAAAATGTGCCTGTTGTATTCGCGCATAGTTGTTTAGGCATTCAAAGATTTTATTCACAACTTCTTATAGGTTTACCTAGATGATTGGACAATATATGGGCTTGTGAAAGATCATTGTGACAATCTGTGCTTAATGTTTGAATGGTGCAGAAAATTGAGTATCTCTTTGAACATCAAGAAATGCATATTTCTACACCATTTGGGATACTGTTAGGACATATAATCTATAAGGAAGGTTTTTGTTGATCCAGCTAAGGTTGTAGTCATTTTAGGCCTAGAAGTGCCTACCAGTCAAAGTGAGGTGTGTGGATTTTTAGGTCATATAGGATATTATAGAAAATTCATCAAAGGGTATGCCAAAATTGTTGCACCCTTGGAAGAGTTACTAAAGGGAAAGGTACATTTTATTGGGGAGAACTACAATAGTGCAGTGTTTGAGATATTAAAAGAGAAACTTACTACCATACCCATTCTACGCTTTCCCTCATGGGATAAACCATTTCATGTGCATGTGGATGCTTCTGGCATGGCCATTGGTGTTGTGTTAGCTCAACCTGGTGAAGGTATTGTAGATCATCCAATCTATTTTGCTAGTAGGAAGTGACTCCTGTTGAACGGAATTATACAACTACAGAGCATGAAGCTTTGTCAATGATCTATGCATTGCACAAGTTTTGATAGTACTTGTTAGCAACACCATTTGTGTTTTATACAAATATCACATGGCATTGAAGTACTTGGTAAACAATCCCATCTTATAGGGGCACATATGTAGATGGGTGCTCCTATTTCAAGAGTTTGACTTCACAGTTGTGGTGAAGCTAGGGAAAAGCAATTTTGGACCAGACCATTTATCTAGAATCAATTCAAGAGAGGAAGCACAGACAATTGAAGAAACCATGCAGATGCATAGTTATATAGGTTACAACATGCACCCATGGAATTAGAAGACATTGTTGTCTTTCTATGAATAGGTATGGCACCAGAAGGAATGAAAGCATTAGAAAAGAAACTTGCTTATATATGTGGCACCATTTATGTTAATCAGTGGTGACCTTTACAAGCTAGGAAGAGATGAAGTATTACGCCATTGTGTATTAGAGCATGAGTGCAAGGATATTATGGAAGAAGCCCATGGTGGTATTGCAGGAGGCCATTATGTAGGTGATGTGACTGCCGGAAGATCCTACTTGTTGGATTATGGTGGGAGACATTGTATAAGGACTGTAAAGAATATTGTAAGGCGTGTGATCATTGTCAGCACCTAGGAAAACTAGGAAAAGAGATGAGATGCCTTTGAGACCAATTACTAGTGTCGAACCATTTGAGAAATGGGCCATTGACTTTGTAGGACCTATTTCATCAACCACGTGTAGGACTGGATCACGCTATATCATTACTTGCACAAATTATCTCACATGGTGGGCAAAAGCAACACCTATGAAGGACTATACAACAGCTACAACAGCTAGGTTTCTATGGGAGAATGTTCTTACAAGATATGGATGTCCTTTAAGCTTGACAAGTGATAGGGGTACACACTTTTTGAATGAGACAATCAGGATCCTATTAGATGAGTTTATGGTTGCACACCATAAAACTACACCCTACCATCCTCAGGAAAATGGAACTATTGAGGCTTTCAACAAGATTTTGAGCTAGAATTTGACAAAAATTGTGATGTTGGAAGAAAGGATTGGGATGACAAAGTGTCAACTGTTTCTTTGGGCATATAGAACAACTTACAAGAGATTGAACAAAGCACACCATTTCAGTTGGTGTTTGGCATGGAATCATTCTCTCCTATAGAATTTATGTTACCTTCTTTGTGCATTACGCATGCTTGGAGGTCTAGCTGATGAACAAGATTTAGAAGAGTGTATCGAGAAGATGATTCAACTGGATGAGCGATGAGCCATAACACGATGGAGTTAGAAGCAAGAAAAGGCCAGGAAGAAGGCATGGCATGATAGAAACATAAGGGATAAGAAGTTTGAGATTGGACAAATGGTACTTCTTTATGACTCAAAGTTCTTGCACCATCCAGAAAGCTCAAAGTACATTGGTTGGGGCCATATGTCATCACTTATATACTTGAATCAGGTGCTTTTAGTTAGAAGCACTTGATGGAACATGGCTACCCAATTACTTTAATGGGAGTAGGATGAAGCCCTACTATAAATAAGTCTTCTTGGTGTTTGTAATAAGGTAGTATTCCATTTAGATTAGGTTTTCAATTATGTATTTCCTTAATGTATTTCCTTCATCTCTATGCTTTGTCAATTTAGTTGTTGTTCTTGTGTAATAAGTGTGCTTGCGTGCATGAAGCTAATTACTATGTGAAGAATGTTTATGCGCAGAGGACTGCACATACCTTTAGTGTGGGGTGGTTGTAGTTATCCAAGTAAAAGACTGTGGGAATTGAAAGGTGAAAGGAATAAGCTGCTACGGGTGTGATTTAAGTCAAAAGAAGATTGCTTCTCAAAAGTGACCAAGGATGGAGATGAATGAAAGAACAATATAACGCGAGGTAAGTGGAGGCCATGATAACTACCAGAGAAGGTACAGTGATGAGGTACTCAGTGCAAGGGCATGCGCTGAAGAGAAGTCTTGTGACCAAGAGGGTAGGAAGGCACGCTAGAAGGTTATAGTTGGGGCGTGAAGATGTACCACGCATGAAATGAACAAATTTGGTCAATGAATGAGGGATATTTGGTAGGTGAAGGAGAAATAAATGCATCAAAATTTGAAAAAAAATATATAAGGATGGAATGTGGATTCATTTTTACCATTATGACTAAGAGTATTTGAGGAAAGAGCCAAGTGTGAAGAGCCGAGTGATCGGGTTAAGGTGTGAAGGGTGTGAAACCAAGTGTGACAACCAGATCTATGTGAAAAGAAGCTTACATCCCTGGTGGTGAAGGGTTTGAGCGAAGCAGGAGATAAAAGGAGTTAGGATATGAAGTTTCCACCTAGGGCATGATTAAATCAAGCTAGGGTTTGATTCAAAAGTTACAGAGTTAAAGAGGAGACATTTGTAAGGTAAAAATGGCACCTAAGAAGGCATCAGAAAAAAAAAAAGGAAAGAAGGTGGGTGGTCATCGAGGAGGAAGAGATGGCACCCAAAAGTGATTTTTCAGAAATGTAATATCTAGAAGGAGTCATCGTTGACTAGGAATGGGATTCACCCATCAGAAAGAGAAAAGTAAGTGAATACAATCACATGACTTCAGAGAACAAGAAGGAGCTCGATTCCTTGCTCACTGCTAGGATGAACAAGTGTATGGATGGATGACATGCCAGTTTATGATGATGTAGGTGAGAAGCTTCTGAAGAGAATTGGGGTCTACCAATTATATGAGCTTCCATATTTTGGGAAGTATGAGCCCTTATATCAGTGGCTCATGAGCAGAGTGCATGAGGACTTCTTCTACTTTACAGGACGTAGAGTTAGAATCTCATCTATGCTTATCTCATCAGTTATAGGTTTGAAGGCCATAGGAGAGGACATAAAAAGTGATCTCACAGATAAAGCCATGATTTTAAAGACCAGACAGAGTTGGGGTACCTAAAGGGTCCATGCGGTATGGATATAGACAAATTGAAGAACTATCTAGTTGTGCAAGCAGCAACACACCTTGTTACAAAGTTGAATGATCAGGAGTGGTGGTCACAGGTAAATACTATGTGGTTACATGTTGTGCGTAAGATGTCAGAAGGGGAAATCTACAACATTGCAGGCTATATTACAAAAAAAATAGTCAAGGAAGCACACACAAGAGGGAAGATCAGCTTTGGGGTTGTTCTACTATCACTGGTATTCATGGAAATGGAGTACCAGATGGACCAAAGGAAAAAGTATGGGAATACCCCATGGAGAACAAGTCACCAGCTGAAAGATTCAACAAGTATCTATGTAAAGGGGCCATGATAGATGATGTAAAGAAAAGGGAAGAGAAATGGTATGATAGGCTTCGCACTATTTGGAGAAGAGTGGCGCATCCCAAAGGACCTACCATCAGTGGTAGGGAAACAAGTTTAGTTTTTTTATATCAACATTTTTGCATCACATGCTTCCCAATGAAAGATGGAGTCTGGAGCCCTTGGTGTAAATTGCCTTACACATTCACTGTAAGGTATTTCCAAGCATCTGTTCATAGATTTATAGACATGCATGACTGGTATTCAATGCAGATAAGGTAGACTGTGACTACCATACATTGAGGAAGAAGTATGTGTATCCTGAAGTGCTTATACCGAGAGGATCATTTTAGAGGTGTTGAATATTAAGCCAATAAGTAAGCAGAAAGATGTAGGGGCAACATTGGTGTATCTTCAGTTGAAGCCAAAGATGGAGAATAACAAGTATGTGGAAGGTGAGTTTGCACTTCCAGCACCACCAAAGGGAAAGCATACAATGGAGAACATCCCAACTGCCTAAGCCCACAGAGCCAATTGAAGTGGAGGATGAGGAGGAGGAGCATGAAGATAGTGGTGGTTTGGAGCATAGAGGTAGGAGACATCCTACAAATAAGGGTGAAGTTGAGTGTGCCATTACACCACCTCAGCCACAAGAGGGGGATGATGAGGAATTGAATGCAGTCCAAGGGGAGCACATGTTTAAGAGGGTGTTTAGGAGAACAAGGACCCAAGGTGCTACTCCAACCATGGTGCAAAATCACCTAGACTCTCTCCACAAAAGGAGGCAACCATGCAAAGAAGGAGGAAACTGAAAGTTAAATGAGGAGGTGGAAGAGTTAGAGGAAAGTGTGCCTAATTCTCCTACACTTCTAGAGAACACAGAAGAATAGGGTGAGGAATCAAAGGAAAAAGAAGAGGATGAGAAAAGACCAGAGGAGACAATTGTAGAGAATGTTCAGGACATGGAGACACAAGTCCCAAATTTGGAAGCTAAAGTTCCTAAGTAGCAATGGTCTAGAAGAACAAGTGGAGAGCACATTCCACCAGCCATGGGGTATGCAGAGGACATAGGAAAATTATCCGTGCCCACTTCTAGAGCATGATAACATAGAAGGATTTATTCAATGGGAGCTAATGGATGAGGATATGGTGACTGTGTGCACTCGAAAGAAACTATCATGGTCAATGCACACCCACATGGATGAGCTTGAATTTGATGTGTGCAAAGAGTCATGTGTTTTGAGAGGATTGAAGAAGGCACCCCAAGCTAGACACATGACAATAAAGCCTACTGTCATGTCAGATGAGCAGGTCAACAACACTTTGGTGAAGGTTTCTGTTGAAGTTGCTAGAAGAAAAATGGAAAAAGCTATAACAATCGTGAGTGTTATGTAAGGAGATGAAGACAAAGGATGCAGAGATAGCACACATAAAACAAGAGAGGGACTTCACGTAGAATAAAAATGAAGTATTTATCAACATCACAGAGGAGATTGGGGACAATTTCATCAGAGCAAGGCCACACTTGGAGGCCAAGGTACCACAGACATTTCCTTTAGTGATACACTATGTAGGAAAGTTGGTGGACTTGGTACTTGAAGATGAACCTCTACGCATGCCAGCATGCCAAGGAGCTCAGAGAAAGATTCGAATGAGAGAAAGCATCAGTGATGCAAAATATTACATCTTATGAAGGGTTGTTGCAAGTGTTATAAGAAGTATTGAAGAAAGAAAGACAGGATTTAAACATATGCACAACTCCAGAGGTGCTTATCAACATAAAGACCCTAGAAGAAAACTAATGAGGTCCAAAATCAATGAAGGATGAGACATTGGGCCACACAGAAAGATTGTCAATGGTTAAGCAGAAGCATGAGGCCCTGGCAATAGCACAAGAGCCACACAAGACTCGGCTACTGGAAGAGCTTGGGAAGCTAATTATGTAGAAGATGGATCTTTTAGAAGGGAGAATGACATCAATGTTCCAACATTGTGTTGGTTCTGTAGAATGAAAAGGAGAGATTGTGAGGGATGAGTTGGAATCCATGTTGTGGACATCCTAGAAAAAGTAGAACAAGCACTCACTGAATGGAAGGTTTTAGAGGCTGAAATAAAGGAGGAGTATCCTAGAGTTGATACTTCAAACTGATATAGAGGAGGCTACCTCATAACCTCATAAAAATTATTTATTTATCTACATTCTTTCATTCTTATTCTTTCCATTCTTCTATTCTTTACTTCAATTTTTGGAGATACCCATTGTCGGGATGACAATGAGATTAGTGTGGGGTAATGTTGATCAAAGAATACTTGTCAAAGATCACACAAGGATTCCATGTGGGATAGAAGGCCAGATCAAGGGCGCGGAGGATAGGAAGGACACGTGCGTGGAAGGCAAGTTCATCTTTCAGACTTAGCTGATTTTGAGCATGAAGACCTATTTTTAGAAGATGGCGTGTGGAACACACCAATGATGCAGAGACATGTGCCATGCATTGTCTATCTTTGGAGGATCGGATGAAGCATTTGCATGGAGATGAGCTAAGAATAGGATTGACACTTCAGTTAACTATAAGAGGTCTATAGATAGCACACTTGCATGTGTGGCTATGCCTGTAAAATGATGTGGCTATCAATAGCATGTGACCTATTTTTGGAATAGATAAGTGGTGAAGGGAAAGTCCCCACCCTATATATATATATGTTAGAGTATATAGTAGAGTGTATAGAGATATGAGATGTGTGATGTGATGGATGTATGGAGGTATAGAGATATACACATATGACTGAATTACTATAATAGATCCATGCGCGCATTGGTATAGATTGAAATTACTGTAAGGAGCTTTTGTATTTATTAATAGATGGAAGATATTAGCTGAATCTAAGTGTCATTATGTGTGTAATTGAGTAGTGCATGTTATTGATTCAATCATGATTACTATTTAAACTTGTTCTTTCATAGATCTGAGGGTAGCATGCATTGTAGAATGATGGATTAGTTATGAATCTATATGTTTCTTCCTTCATCATGCTAACAAGCTTGTATCCAAAAAACCACAACATTATTACAAACTTGACAACCTTCACTTATCTATTAACCTCCGAACCATACCGAACCACACCAATCCTACTCACCCCATTTTACCTAATTCACCTACTAGCCTCCTACCCCATTGCAATCATGACTCACCATTCTAAAAACATCATTTCACCTACTTACCTATCCTTTACGCCAATGCCAACCTTCTACCCCCATCACTCTACATGTACCCTCCCTTCCCCCCTCTCGCCTATTTTTCTTGCCCACCTAACCTTTCTTACCCCTATTTTTCATCCACCCTCACCGACACTGGTCACCCGACCATCACCGGTTATCCTTAACTAACATCAGTTCACTTAAACCGATGTTGGTCACCTAATACCAAACTAACGTGGGCTAAAGCAAACCAACGTCGCCATCCTTAGACCAATGCTAGTCTGTCACGACACCCAAATGAAACCCCCTGTCTACCAAAATCCCTAAAAACAACCTCTAACCTACTCTACCCTACCCAAACCTTACCTAATTTCATTGCCAACCCTATTTAAGCTACATTGGACCTTCCCCCTCCCTCATTTACTTCATTTTACCCAAAAATTCAAAATAAAACTCCCACCCAAAACCCTTTTAACCCAAACTAATTTCAACATATTATTTTCAACCCAAAGACAGAAGCGGATTGAATCCTACCTCATCTTGGTGCCATCTACATGGTGGTACATCTGGACTCCGTGCTAGTGGCCCACCCAAACCCTCTCCCACCTCTACCATGCCACAAATCAACTTCTCACCTCACCACCAATCAAATAGCTCCAATTGATCTCGTGGACCCACCTACCGAATGCCAATCACGCACTAGTCACTCACCAACTCAGCTCAAACACCTCGTACCATCACTTTCCACTCTTACTCTACCACTCTATCATTTTCCCAAATGATAAACACATTAAAATGAATCCATAAAATATGGATTTTTCATTTTATTAACCCTAACCCGACATGACCAACGTTGGTCATACCAAACCGACGTTGGTTACTTTATAACCGGCATCGGTCACCTTCCATTACCATTTTCACCCCAATTTTACCATTTTTGACCTCAACTCATTATTGCTTGATACCCTTTGACCTTACCCACACTTATTACAACCTACCTACAAGCCCAAACTATGCTTACATTTCCTTAGTTGCGTATAGGGATTTGTTATTTTACCTATACCTTTGCCTTACCCATGCCCTGACCTACTTGGTGTGACCATTGACCTTGTGTACTCGTTATACATTTTGATATCATTACCCTGTGTTGTTTGGCATATTGACCTTACCTTGCCTACGGCCCGCCGTTTATCCCGACTCCAACCTTTGGTGTACCGAAACATACCTAACCATTATTTCACCGACCTATGTTGTGTTTTTGGACCATATCCTATACCTTGGATACCTGAATCACTTCAACCTTGTTGGGATAAACCTATTGACCTTAGATGATGTAGAGTTTGCAAGCTCTTCAACCTATTACCGTGTTGTAGACTATACATGTGCTTGTTTAATTTCCCTTACCCATTACCCAATTTGACCTTGGCCTATAACCTATTACCCTATTTGACCATTACCCATTATCCAATTTGACCCTAACCTATTACCCGATTTGACCGTTACCATTTTCCCAAAGCACCCATACTCTTGCCTACCGACCTTAACTCACACCAACTACACATTCATCAAACCACTCACCGATTCCGTATAACACCTCATCCATTCCTAGTTTGAAGGGGATCACCTTCACCCATAGTTGGGCAACCCCACTCTCACCTACACATGGAGAAATCACTTCCTATTTTTTTCAAAGCATCGCTTATCAATACAAGCTATGTGATAAAGGGAAAAAATGTAGACACCAAAATTAGGTTGTACCACCCTTATAGCCCCGATTAATTAAATTAGCCATACCTTACATATTCATATCCCATAATGCACATGATTAATTGAATTAATTATTTTAATTAATTATAATAAATATATTCACTTGACCACCTCACCTTGCCACATCACCTAGACACCTCATGATGGACCCATTCTTAGTAAGTTTCTTGTAACTAAGACTCAATCTCTACTTACCCTAACTAATCGAGACTTAGTCTAACCCTAACATTAGAAGCCTATTCTTTCAGTAACAACATGCCCACTTACTTAAGTAGAAGATACCACTTTAGACTAGAACCAATGGGTAGAACTCGGCCAAAGGATAGCAAAGATTTTCTATTTTAGTAAACCTAGGATTTCTCTCCATAACCCGACATGGGTTAACCTAAACTATTGTCAGTTACCATATATTGAATTCGGTTACCTTGTTCCAGGGGTTGGAATGATTATTATAGTTTGGAGAGACAAAGATATACATGCAAGTATGAATCAAATCCCTCTCATGCATCTAGACACCCCTAGCCGGTACCAAGATTGATCTGAAGACATTGGCATTCATGGTAGCATTTCAGGAAGCACCGCCGTGACACCGACCGCTAGTTTCACAGTCAAACATCACCTTCATCCAATCACTAGGCATGCAAGTATGAATCAAATCCCTCTCGTGCATCTAGACACCCCTAGCCGGTACCAAGATTGATCTGAAGACATTGGCATTCATGGTAGCATTTCGGGAAGCACTGCCGTGACACTGATTGCTAGTTTCACAGTCAAACATCACCTTCATCCAACCACTAGGCCTGCAAATAAAAGTAAGTGTGTTTTGATCTGCATCATTCCATACTTGCTTAGATCATCATTTCTTTAGCTTTCTCCTTTAAATCCTATTCTCTTTTACATCCTATCATTCTCGCCTTCATGTCAATCCACCCATCTAACCACCCATAACCTTTTGGCTCCCCATATTCAACCCCCAGACATCTATGAGCATTCTCAACATCTTTACCAACCTATCCATCCTTCTTCTATTCTCTGTGCAATCACAGAGAATCTCCAAAACCAAATTTTATTGAGTTTCTACCATTTCGCCTCTACCGATGCCGGTTAACCTAAACCATCGTCGGTTTCCCTCTCAACCGACATCGATCATACTAGACCGACATCGATTTCTATAACTAGTAATCCTTCCTGTAACAATAACCTAATAACCTTCACCCAAATAACCCAAAACCACCCAAAATCTGATCCTGACCTGTTCTAATCACCTTGGCTACCTACCCAACCTCCAAATATGATCATAACCCAACTGTTAGATTATATTTTCTTATTGTATTTGAATGAGATACCTAAATCATATCAACTACAGTAGGATGTTATTTGTTTACATTATTTCTTGCATTAAATTGTATTAAACAGTGGATTGACAACCATCTAGGAAGTATCACACTTCTCGGATCTAGCACACGCTAGGTAGTCCACTGACATATATTGTTTAATATTCTTCTTGTGGTCTTGTTTTTCATTCACAAGTAGTTCCTCCTAGCAAAAAGGAAGTTCTCGCAATCAACATTGGATCAGAAATTAGAACGCGCACACTCTACCTTCCACCTTCATTTCACAGGTATTCCTCCTCACCTTTACCTTATCTATTTTTCTCATACATACACAACTTATTGGGGAAATAGTTTGACCAACAACTGTATGTCCAACTAGTTTTCTAAATTTCATATCTACTTTGGGCACTATTCGGTTTCACTAGAACCTGTAGGTGGATAGACAACTATTGAACACTCATGATTGTAAATGCATCTTTGGATGGAGAAATATATATAGATAACTAAAGATAGATAAAAGGGAGGATGATATAGATATACAGACATATACATAGTTAAGTTTTGTAAGATAGAACAATTCAATAATAAGATAGCCATTTAATTTTGAGAGCATCATACTGTGTTAACTCCTGATTCAAGGTGGAGCAAGGGACCACTCCTCCAAGAAACATGATCCTTTATTTTATTGGTATTTATATCTTCAAGTAATTTGTATAAATATGTTATTTAGTAGTTCTATAAGTATTTTGATTCTTAAATTAAAATATGCTACATAACTAATTTTACCGTCCTGGCAGTGTTTTAGTGTATGTTTTTATTTCCTCAAAATCATTGTAAACAACATCTCCAAAGTGTGTTTAATTCTAGCATTGTGTTTATTTTTAGCAGTGCGTTTCATTCTGCAAAGTGTGATTATTTCCAGCAGTGTGTTCAATTCTACAAGATTTGTTCATTTTAGCAATGTGTGTCTATATCAACAAGTTTCTTATAGTTTATTTTTAATAAGGCTTTGGCCAGGAAATCTTAAAGAAACTTAAAAACCCCCTAAAAAATAAAAATAATAAATATCTACAATCAATTACTAGTTCACTGAGATTTTTCTTGTTGTATATAGCTTCAGACACACCCCTAGTTTGAATATGACATCAACCATGATGTGATTAAATGAAGGGAATAATAAAACCCATCAGGCATCACATCTTCTAAAAAACAAAGAAGTACAAAGATCTCTTCATACAACTTTAGGGAAGTAGTTATAGGTTTGAGAATAATGCATCTTTCTCCCTACACTTCTTTGGCATATGGCATCGATCTCTCAAAAACACAAGAAAAAATATCCTCTTTCTACAAATTTTCTCTCGACATGGATCAGGTGCACATGTTCCATTTTTCATTTACGTACTTTATGTTTACATGCTTTCACATATATATACACGTGTCTTTTATATGTGGTTTTACATATACATGCGTATTTTACTACTTGATAGTTTTATCCTTGCATGTTCATTTGTATGAAAAAAAAGTCAAAAACAACTACAACAACAACATTTTGTAGCAGCACAAGACATACTAACCATGTAGGGACATCACACACATTAGTAAATATACATGTGTTTCCATCCTAGGTCCATTCTCATCACGTTTTTGCACTTTTTCATTTTAGTTTTGATTCTCCATCATCTTCTTATCACTCCACACTTTGTCTAGTCCTTCAATGTGTTTCTACATCACTCTACATGGATTATCAGTGCACGCATCTCTATCTACTTTATGTTGCTTTGAGATTTTCACTCACCAACATAAAGTGGGGGATAATGTAGACAATAAATCATGCACTTTAGACATTATTTAGTCTCGGTTCTCATACTATTATTCATATAGTTTTTAAGTGAAGAAATTATGAATTGACCCTTGTCTTTTGGCCATTTTATTTTACTTGTTATCATAATCTGTCAAACTCCCACATGTACTCAACTAGTTAGTTATACCATTTGGCATCGTTTTATCTCTAATTGGGGCACCCGTGGCTAGTACTCGGGATGCCGACATGTGCTCTGGTCCAAGTTGGGGCGCCTTGATCCTCTTTCCACTTTCTTGCCACTTTTTGGGCACTTTCTAGCCATTTGAACATTTCATATTTCTTGTGGTTAGCCTTTTAGGGTTAATTACTGAAATTAGAACAAAAGAACCATATAAATATAAAGTTATGTGACCATAATGAGGGACCAAACACTAAGCACTACTATCATCACCTAAGGTTGCATCCATCAAAGGCTTCTTTTTCATTAATCTAGCTCCATCACAAGGCACAATCTGGTTCATCTACATCACATTGCATAGGGGGAAGTTTATTCTATTCCATCCACCATTCTATTACATTTTATACACATAGTTATTGCTTTCTAATTTCATAAAGTGTGATTAGCACAAGAGAATCCTAGGGAATGATTACACCCACAAGCATATAGAACTACATCGGGTCTGAGATGTAGTGTAGTGTTCAATTAGTAAGTCCACCATTATGGCTGCTGAGGACAGTCTGACCCCTTCATATGCATCTTTATTTTTGTATGGGTTTAATGCTCATCTTGGGGTTTTGGAGGTCTCATCTTCATTATGGATTTCCAGTGACAAACAACCCAGTGTAGTGAATTTAGTGCGATAGGGAGTGAAGGAAGGAAACCATCAAGTGACACCTCAAAGGAAGGTTACAGAGCTTTTCAAAGACCAGGAAACCCATATTACAGACTAGGGTGCCCATAGGTGCCCATGTACGTATCCATGCATCTCAGTCCACTCAGATTACCTAGATCTAAAATTTTCTAGAACTTGACAAATTCATTTCCTCCTGTTTCTCTAGCCATATCCGCGACATAGTATAACAAGCTCGTCAAATCAGCTAAGTCCTTTCCAACTCTCTTTGCACTTTAGGGTTTTACATATCTACTTTGTTAGTTTCTTGGGTCACTTTTTATATTTAGTTATTTCTTTTATTTACTATTTTTCCTAGTTAGATTAACTACCATTTTACTACTTTTAGTTAATCAAAGATTTAAAAGTAGCACAAAGGAGTTCTCTTTGTAGACAAAATAAAAATCATACAACACTAGTGCAAGGTTTTCAATGCAGCATTGAGGATGATCAACACTAGCCCATGATGGCACTCTATGTATGACAGAGGTGAAAATTATAGAAATGGTAGTGCACATGGAAGAAACTATAGCGCAAGTTGTTTAACTATAGTGTACGGGAATAAACAATAGTGCACGATATTTAACACAAACACAAAAACATTAATGTTAACACAAGGAACTTGTGCAACTTTAAGAACACATGATTTTGACAAAACAAATGTAAAAATCTTATATCTTTGCTAATTAGCTTCAATTTTGACAAAGCACCTCAACTCCCTTACATTTTCAAGGAACAAAAACATTTGTGAACTCAAAAAAACAAGTTAAGAAATACAATATTTATCAACATGTGAAAGAATGAGGTTAGTAATAAAAACATGAAACTTAACTACAAAAACATGAGAAAATGTGCACATGACAAAGGATTTGTCCCACCGAGTGTGCCATATGTGTGCATGTGAATAAATAAAACTAAGTTAATGAAAGGAAACTAACACCAAGTAGAATCCTAACCTAGTTAATCTACCAAAAACACCATGATAAAGATATGAATGGATAAAAGATAATTAATGCATCCAAATTAAACTTTAAAACACTAAACCATTCCTTACTAATTTAGATATGCTTTCTAGATTATAGTTTCTCCTATGATTATGATGAGATCAAAGGATGGCTATCTCTAAGAAGAGGAAAGGATCTCAACAATATGGATTAATTACCATGTATAGATATTCCTTTACTAATCTTTTCAAAGAGACGATAAATGGGTGCAAGATCGATAAGCTTCTTTAATGGCAAAGAATGCTCTTATCATGTGCATATAATAACACTAACAAAAGTGTAGTTTAAGTTTGAGAAGGGGATACTAGGTTTTGGTATCCAAATTGATTCTTCCTTTGAAACCGAGAAACATCACAAGTTGATCGGGATGCTTAGAGACAAAAAATCATAATATGAGTCATTTTGTAGTCGGGGATGAATTTTAAATGACTCTTTATTACTCCGGCTTGGAAAAGAGTGGATAACACAATCCTAAGGGCTCTACCTACCCTCACTACTTTAGGTTGTACCTTCAAAAAGGGTGAGAGAACCCATTTTGTAACTCCTGTGTTGGGGAAAACTATCAATGGATTAACAATATTTGACTCTCCCTTTGCAATATTTGAAGGATACCTTGAGAAAAAATAGTCAATGCAACATAATATAACTCTCATGAGCTATTACCCTAGAAAATGAAAATGTTTTCTAGACAAGGTCCTGGTTCTTAAAGATAACGATAAAAATTAATGACACCTTCATATTTTGGTAAAGGATAGGAAAACTCAACAAATTTCTTTAGCATTTATGGATATATAGTGCAAGTAGGGGTGGTTCATGTAGGATTCATTAATTAATGTATAATTTGTTGTTGGTAAGTTAAACAGATAAATTTGATTATATGAAATTCTTGAGAACTTTTAACAAATGTTGGAAAATATACAAAGAAAAATGACAAAAGACTTCAAGTAGTCAGAATGAACCTTCAAATAGAAGATGTGCATCTATGAAAGCCAAAAGACACATGGTTTCACACATTCTTGAAGAATCCAACATAAAATATTATGTTAAAGACTTAATTTAACATTGGAGGTCCCCTGATTCATCATGCCTAAGATACACTCATAGACTAACAAACAATCTGTATCATCATAATGAAAGTAGAGTGAATTTAAATTGTTTATTGCACCATGAAATGAAAGATCTCTTCATGATGTAATTACAAATTCCACAATAATATCACAAGGACAAGATCTTGTGTGATTCAAAGGAACTCCTAACATAAGATTGCAATAGGAACACAAATAACTACTTGAAGATATCTCAAAATGAAAGCAGACACAACTATGCTCATGATTAACATGATTTACTCAAGGTTATTCAAATTGATCAGCAAGGGAAAGTTTACTTACAATCTCAAAGCTTGTCAATGACCGAACACTTGTAACCATCTTGACGTGATCAAATTTAAAGACACGTAGAAAATAATGGTTTCTCAGATAAGTTCCTTGGGAAAATGGCTATTCTTGACTTTCTCTCCTTCTCTTTTCTTTGAATAATTCTTAGAAAAATTAACCCCCCCTCTGGCATTATTATCCTTTTTATTTTTATATCACCCCCTTCACTTTCTAACCTTCAAAGTTTTCCCACCAAAATCATGAATATTCCAAGGAATATTTCCTTTTACAAAACTTGTTCTAGAACATGACATATAAAAGTTTTCCCTTTAAACTACTAGATGTACCAAATACAAGTCTTTTCAATCAATTCCACTTGTGATTGACTGGGATATCAGGTCATCATTTCTAGAAAATTACTTTAATCATTCTTTCTTGATATTGATTAGATAATCATTTCAAAGAATCTCTAATTTTGTCATCATGTCCGTAATTTTGTCTAAATTTTCATGACCCCTAACAAAATCGAGAATGAAGATGGAATGGTCTTCATCTTCAAAAACCCTAGCTTTACTTAAAACTAACTTTCCAATGAAAGAGAAACACATGAGTTTATAAGTTCTTACCAATCAACCTATGAGTGCCTAAGCAATTTAAATCCAAATCGACAACCTTTTCAGTCCTTTGATTCCTAACTCAAGCTCCACAGTTAAAATCACAATAATTCTCAACGAAAATCACAAAATGTAGAAACAAAATTCCAAAAATTGATGATAGAAGATGAAAGCATTTGTAGACTTTAAAACGTCCTTGATTTACGTAGCATCATTAATGGCGGTAAAAATAAATGCATTGTATTGAATCGCTATTCATTCTCGCTGCTCTCAATTTTGAAAGTGATCCGTCCACATGGAAAAGTGTTTCACTAACGCGGGCTCAGAGGCACTTTTTTTATTTTTTCAATGTTTTAAAAATTACACACTTTTGGCTATTTTGACCCACCCATCCACTTTTTGCTTTTAACACGAGCTCGACACGTGGTCACATTTGGGTGATAACGAAGATGTGGGCCTTTTCTCAGCTTTTTATTTCTTTTGCAATTCAAAACCAAAAGTGTCCAAGTTCTCCAATGACCCGCATCCACCGCTTTTTTGCATGAAATTAGCCATGTTTCCTTTGTGGATCTCTGGAACATTTTTACACTTTTACACTTTTATCCTTAGTGTGCAAAAATACAAATATGCACCGCTTCCTCACATCCATTCAAATTGTGAAAAATGTACACCCTTGGATGCGAATTGAGAAATTTCTTCTTTGCTTTATGATTGCGAATATTCGAAGAATATTCATTAGGTCATAGGGCTGATTTTGCATTTTGTGAATGCAATAGAAAGTTACAAGTTTGAAAATTAGACCCTCCATACCATAATAAATTGGGAATTTCCAAGTACCAACGGAAATTGGAGAAAAATGAAAATAAAAACATGACCAAGGAACATTTTACAATGGGCGATCCCTCCAATTTCAAATCTTAAAACACAATTGGTTCCTCACAAGAAACTTCAAAATAATGCATAACTAGACATAATCCTCGACCAATAGAGGAAAGAAAAATCCATATACAGAAGAATGAAAAGGCCAACTCACACCCCCATAGGAAAACATAAAAATATAATAGACAACGAAAGAAAATATGAAGCAAATATGGGCGAGATTAATTCAAGCACCAACAATGGCTTCAAATCAGAATGGGAACTCCTTACGAGTGCCTCAAGAACAAAACATGGTGCAAAGAAAAGTAGACCACGTGCCAAAATCCATTGGGATATGGAGTCAAAAACCAACATACAAAAATAAGTGATAACAACCCACTCCCCAGAAAACACACCGAGAAACCCAAAACAACTGGTCACCAAAGACCGGGACAAACAAAGACAAAAACTAAAAAGAACAAAAACAAATAGAAAAAATTATACATTGTACAATAATGTGTACCTCAATTTTGAGAGATCAATCAAGAAAGTGTTTCAAGTGCTTTCCATTAATAGGAAACTCAAGTATTTCTCCATCTAGATCCTTTAGGAAGAAAGTATGCTCACCAATTTTGATGTTAATGGAGTAAGGACCCATCCATAATGCATCAAATTTTCCATGTTTTCCTTTGTCCTCATGTCTGCTATCCCATAGTAACACAATATATCCTACACTGAAAACTCAAGGAGTCACCTTTTTATCAAATAATTTTTCAGCTTTTCCCTAAATTTCAAATGTCTCTGGTGGGACTCTCTTCTTTCTTCATCCAATTCAACAATTTGATTTATCCTTGCATCATACGAGACTAACTTCTTGATCCTCAAGTTGTGAAATAAATTGGTAGGAAGATAGTTGCATGTGCAGGGGAAGGAGGGATTGAGTTTCATATACCAATTAAAAAGGGATTTTTCTAGTAGCTCTCTTAGTAGTGATTCTATCAGCCCAAACAAAAAACTTCAATTGTTCACCCCATCTTCGTTTATTTATCTCCAATGTCCTTATGATTATTTTCAATCAATTTTTATTGCTTGACTCAGCTTCTCCATTACCTTGGGGATTGTAATTAGATGTATATGTGAGATTTATTCCATACTCTTGACACATGGCCACCAAGGGTTTAACTTGAAAAATCATAGCATTTTCAGCAATTATTTTGGCATGCACTCCAAACCTGCAAATTATGTGATTTAAGATAAAATACATAACAATCTGGTGGGTTGCTTTCTTCGTTGGGATTTCCTCAACCCATTTGGTGAAGTAATTAGTAGCCACTAATATCCATCTATGGCCCACACTTGAAGTATCTGAAATTTCCCAATGAAGTCCATACCCCACTGCTTAAAAGAGGCTTCAATTGATACTGGTTGTAAAGGGAGAGCTCATGAAGCTTTCAATCTTCCGAGAAAAATTGGCAATTCTCACATTTTCTCACTAACAAAGTTGTATCTTTAAAAGAGTGGGCCACCAATAACCAACTATTAAAATCTTGTGAGTAGTTACCCTTCTAACAAAATGCCCCCACAAACTCCTCCATGAAAATCTATAATTATTTTAGGGGCTTCATCTTCAATAATTCATCTTAAGAGAATCCTTTCAGGATTCTTCCATTCCAATCCATAATCATTGATAATATATTTCTTGGAAGATATCCCGAGCACCCCTTTTTGATTTTTAATCAAATATCTAGGACATTCCAAATGTTGAATATAAAACATGATGTCTTTTTACCATGCCGAATTGATCAATCTTTCATGGACATTCATATCTCCCGACTCAACTTCATTTATCTCCATTACTTATAGGTTGCTCTCTGCCATTAGCTTTGCCAAACCTAAAACCCTAAATAACTTGGTGGTTTGAATATCCATGTCATACTATTGTAATTTATTTACCCATTGAAACCTTTTCCTTGAGATTTCCATTTCGACAAAATGTCCTTGACCATAATATGAACAACATAGGTGTGATCTTGGAACTCAAGATATATGGTCTGAAATTTTTTGTTCTTCTTACCAAAGAGAAGGCCTTCTTTTCCATGATAGTATATTTCAATTCTAATCCTTGAAGTGCTTTACTAAAGAAATTAATTGACCTTTAATTTTCTTCTTCGTCCTTTTGCAATAAGTACAAATGCAATAGTGTTTTCGAGAATCAAAAGCAGACATTTGAAAAGATTTCTTGTAATTAGAAGCTTCTAAAACAGGGGCATTCTTCAATGCTTCCTTAATTCTAGTAAAATCTTGGACAAATTCTTCCTCCCATTTGATAATCTGATCCTTTTTAGCATACTCATGATGGGGATAGTCATTTCAGAAAAGTTAGAAATAAATCTCTTGATGAAATTTATTTGTCCAAAAAAAGATTGAATTCCTTTTTTGGTTTTGGGTATAGGAAATTTTCCAATAGCTTCCACTCTTTCAGGATCAATCATGACCCTTCTTTAGATACAAGGTGTCCTAAAAACTTTGTCGTTTTAACCGCAAAGTGGCATTTTTTAGGATTCAGTGAAATTCCATATTCTCTGTACCTTAACAACATTTTCTCCACATGTTGCAAGTGATCACTCCTTTTCCTTAAGAACAATGACACATCATCCTAGTATACATCAATGAAATCATTTATGTATCCCGAGAATGCTACATCCATAGATCTATCAAATGTTTTTCCAACATTCATCAAGCCAAATGGAATTCTCACATACACATAAGTACCCACTTGAGTGGTGAAAGCGGTTTTGATTCTTTTTCTGTTTCACTAGTACTTTGTTATATCTTGAGAATCCATCTAGAGTAGACAATAAATCGAGCCAGTAACTAATCGCAGCATGTTATCCATATTGGGAAGGGGATAATTATCTTTGATTGATGCCTTATTTGATTCCCAAAATCCACACATAACCTTATATCTCTATTCTTCTTTCGAATCGGTACTAGAATTTTTACCCATGAAGAATACCTTATGGGTTCTATTATGCCTCCATCCCTTAAATTTTTAAATTCTTCTTAGATTTTGAGGGAAAGAAGTGGATTGATTGGTCTTTGATTTTTCCTGAATGGTTTGGAATTAACTTCTGATGGTATCTCATGATGGAAAAGGTCTTCCCTATATGCCTTTAATTTTGAATATGACCATTCCAAGCAAGTCCTAGTACTTTTTCAATTAGTTGGACATATGATTGCTTTTCTTTTTACTAAGGTTACTACCTAGCCATATTTTTCTAGTTTACTATCCGTCCCCAAGTTGTGTTCCTCCACATCACTCAAAGCTTACATATGCCTACTAACAATGTGATTAGCATTATGAGAGTTTGAATCTAATGCAACCAAACCTCTTGGAATAGTATTTTTCTTCAACTGAATAATATCCTTACCAAATAAGGTATCTTTACCCTCATTAACTCTAACCATTGGCTCCCAATCCACATTTTGATTTGTGAATTCTCCTTTGTTTTGTAAAAACCTCTATTTTGAGCATCATCTTCAAAAACTTGCCAATGTTTGACATTATTAGGGACATACGGTCTTGTCATACTCACAATAAGGAGACATTGTATAATTTTCAAACCTAGATCCCAATACTATCAATCTGTCTGCTACAATATTCTTCTTTCTTTCATGGTATACTATGTTGAAGGAATCAAACATTTCAATGAAATCCCAAACTGCATGCTTATATTGTTTCATTCTTTGATTCTTTGTTGCATACAACTTTTGAACTTTCTTGAATACAGATTCGAATCCCCTTTAATAATAATGTCCCTAATACCATACCTCCAAGAAATCCTTAAACCCAAAATAAGTGCCTCATATTCTGTAATATTGTTTGTGCATTCGAACTTGAGTTTAAAATAAAAATTGAATTCTTCCTTATTTGGAGATATCAAGACAACACCAACACCATTCCCAAATTTAGAACAAGCTCCATCAAACATCAAAGTGAAGGGGAACCGAGTTGCTCAAGATATTTTCATTTTTCAATTTCATGCTCCTTAAAATCTGCATAACCAACACAATTATCAACATCTACATCTTTATATAATATTTCATAAGAAGCCTTGTTAGGATCTTCAATCAGATGTAACATATTATTTTCACCATAAAATTTTACAAGGTTTCCTTCCACTAGTATGGTTGCATATAAAATATCCATTTTAACACTTCACCCCACACTAGCAGTCCATTTCCTTGATAATAGCATTCCCATTTGACTGAGTGTTTCACCAATAAGTTGGGTATGTATGAGCAAAATAGGTAGGGTAAGGGTGAGGAGGAATACCTGTGAATAAAGATTGAAGGTAGAGTGCGTGCATTCTAATTTCCCAATCTAGTGCTGATTGTGAGAACTTCCTTTTTTCTAGGAGGAACTACCTGAAGTGCAAAACAAGATCACAAGAGGAATATTCAACAATGTATGTCAGTGGAATTCCTAGCATATACTAGATCTAGGAAGTGTGATACTTCCTAGATGGTTGTCAATCCATTGTTTAATACAATTTAATGCAAGAAATAACATAAGAAAATAACATCCTACTGTAGTTGATATGATTTAGGTATCTCATTCAAATACAATAAGAAAATTTAATCTAACATGTAAGGTTATGATCAGATCTGGAGGTGGGGCAGGTAGCCAAGGTGACTGGGATAGGTCAGGATCAGGTTTTGGGTGATTTGGTTTATTTGGGTGAATGTTATGAGGTTGTTGTTATAGGAAGATTTACAATTACAGAGACCAACGTCAGTTTCATATGACTGATGCCAGTTGAGAGTAAACTCGATGACGGTTTTAGTTAGTGGCATCGTAGTGTCGGGATGATAGAAACTTAATAAAGTTTGGGTTTAGTGGTTCTACATGATTTCACATGAGAGAATGAGAGAATGAGGATTATGTTTCCAAAGATGCTGGGAATTCTAAGAGATGTTTGGGGTCGTATAGAGAGTTGGGAGGTTGAGGTGGTTAGGTGGAGGGATTGACAGGAAGGTGGGGGTGATGAAATGTAGAGGAGACTGAGACTCCCAAACAGAGATAAAGAAACTGATCTAAATAAGTATGGAAAGATGTAGATCTAAATGTACTTACTTGTACTTATAGACTGGTGGTTGGATGAGGGTGATGATTGATCTATGAAACTAGTGGTTAGTGCCGAGACATTGCTTCCCGGAATGTTACCATGAATTCTTAACCTTTAGATCAGTCTTGGTGCTGGTTCAAGATGTCTGGATGTGCAAGAGGGATTTGGTGCGTGCTTGCATGCAGATCTCTCTTTTCAAAACTCGAATAATTCTTCCAACCTCTGGAACAAGGTTCCCAAAGTGAATATATGGTAACCGACGATGGTTTAGGGTGACCGATGTTGGTCTCGGGTTGACCGACGTTGGTTAAGGTAGGATATCCTAGGTTGCCAAAAATAGCATATCTTGGCTATCTTTTGGCCAATTATGTCCGTTGTTGCGGATCCAAAATGGCATTTTCTACGTAAGTAAGTGGACATGCTTTAGAGAAAGAATAGAAATGTAGTGTTAGGGTTATAAGAAGTCTCAATTAGTTATGATAAGTAGAGATTGAGTCTTGGTTAAAAGGAAACATGATAAGAATAGGTCCATGATGAGGTTTTTAGGTGATGTGGTGGGGTGAGGTGTCTAAGTGAGGTGGAAATTAGTTAAATTAAGGTAATAAAATAATGAATATTGTGAGAATGGGAATTAATTTAATCATAGGTAATTAAATTAATAGACATGTGGGGTAAAGGGGGAGTGTGACCCAAATTTTGTGTCTACATTTTGTCCCTTTTTGTTGTGTAGCTTGTGTTAGTAAGTTTACGCCTAGAAAAAAATAGGAAGTGATTGCCCCATGTGTAGGTGAAGGTGATCCCCCTTAAACTAGGAATTGATGAGGTGTTATATAGAATCGGTGAGTGGTTTGATAAATGTGTAGTTGGTGGAAGTGAAGGTAGGTGGGGAAGGGTATGAGTATTAGGGGAAAGGGTGATGGTCTACTCGGGAAATAAGGAATAGGCCAGGGTCAAATTGGGAATGGGTAATGGTTAAATCAGGTAATAGGTAATAGGCTAGGGTTAAATTGGGTAATGGGTAATGGCAATAAAATGCACACACACCCATAGATTGTAACACAAAGATACGAGGTTGAAGAGTTTATAAACTCTACATCTTCCAAGGTCGATAGGTTTATAAAAACAAGGGTGAAGTGATTTAGGCATCGTTGTCCTCTCAATTTTCCCCACCCTTTCAAATCTAAATTTGTGAAAATTGGAGCCCTGTCGTAGAAGAAATTCATGTTTTAAACTCCTCAGATGCTCATTTTCATTTCCCACAGTGTTTTTAATCAAAATTCCCTTAACTTCAGTAGCCGTTAAAATGTTTTACCTATTTTCAATGGATGGGAAATGATTTTAGTTCTTATTTTATGCATTTGGAATGCATGGGACCTTGCATCTTTTGTTTTTAACCTTTTACAGAGAAAGAAATTCTTCATCAAGAGAAAAAATGGCGTTTTCCCATTTCCTGCAACTTCCTACGTTCTTTTCCCCGTCAAATTCTTGCTCGGAAAGGTGAAGCTATGCGTTTGTTTCCCATTGGATGCGGCTGGGTGGGTTCCTTTTTGAACTTATCACTTTTGGTGATTTTGGAACAAATGTCATATTTTCCCCACATCCCCACCGGTCCCTGATTGGCTGGAGCAATTTTGGCGAAGTTCGGGGTGATGGATCCATTTTATTCTCTAAGGAATTACGGCGAAAGGGTGAACAGTTCTAAAAATACCCGTGGCCCCACCCAAGCGAAAGGATAAATTCTGAGTTGAAATCCACAACAAATCAGAAAGGGACATGTGTTCATGTTGAAAAGTCAATGGCGGAGGCATGGACTTTTGGGGGAAAAGTTAGAATTTTTCCCCTTCTCAAAATAGATAAAAGCAAAGCACATCCCCGTAACCAATTAGGTGAGGCCATGTGTTGAAGAATCAGAAAAGGACACATGGTCATTTTTAGTTCACAGGCGCTTTGGCAGACCGGTGGAGGACTTTGGGAATTTTAGCCTTGTTTCCACAAAAGGTGAAAAGTTCTAAAATGGCCCGTGGCCCCGCTCATGCGAAGGGAAAATTTCTAAGTTAGGGCCCACAACAGATTGGAAAGGGACACCTGGCCTACGTTGAAAAGTCAACGGCGGGGCTCGGACCTTCGGGGGAAAATTTGGAATTTTTCCCCTTTTCAAAAATAGATAAAGTATAAAATTGAAGTGCATTCGCACCCAGTCATGCGATGCCACGTGTTGAAGGATGAAATCAGAACAACGGCCGCGTGGGGAAAATTGAGAATTTGAGCCTTTTTACCAAAAGGTCAAAAATATTGCAAATTGAGCTACATCCCGATTTTAGTAATGGTGTGCCATGTGTTCACATTGAAAATTCAAAGTGGGTTGGTGGTGGTTATTGAAAATTTGAGCTTTTGTTAAAAAGATTTTAAATGGCAGATTTGAACTGCATTTCCTCACCACTTATATGGCACCACATTTCCGGATTTAGATGGAGTCAGTAGGAGGGCAGAGCAAAATGAGAAATCACACTTTTTCTCCCAAATGTTAGGAAATGCAGTTTTCTTCCCTAGGGCCATCGTTGCTTGGATCTTGCCATGTGTAGGGTCCAAATTTGAAGGTAAAGGGGGAAAAGATAGCCAAATGCACTCATCTAGTTTTTAATGCCATTAATGAACTAGAGCTCTGCAAAACATAAAAATGGATCGTTCTTCATTATTTTTCTCTGTATTCTTGTCGTTTCCCCATGAGATGAATTTTTGGTTTATTATGGAGCCAAATTGATAAGTTTGAAGGGATGTAAAGTTTAATCATCAGAAAACGGAGTTTATCGGGCATACACGATAAAAAGGGAGAAAACTTACCAGTAAGCACTTGAGTGCTATGAAAGTGGTTAAAAGGTGGAAATGGTAGGACCACATGAAGAAGAAAATCATGAGATGCCCCCTGCTAAAATAATCATGCTTGAACTAACAAAATATTTTCCTTTTCGAACCTCCGGTTTTCATGAGTGCGTTTGTTTCATGTCACTTTCCAAAAGTGGATCTACAACAAACATTATTCCTTTTGGATATTATTTTCTTAGGGAAAAGTATGGATGTACATGAATTGTTATAAGAACATGGTTTTGGCCATGGAAAAAGGGGATTCTGGTTTTCTAGGAAGGTTGTAAATTCTGAAGTAATTCAATACAGAAGTTCTTTCTTTTTTTCTTATTTTCCTCTGTTATATCTTTCTCTCTCCTTTCTCGATTTAATGGATATTTTGTTTTACATTCAATAGAAACTTTGTGTTCTAGTCTGTGTGAATCTTTAGAACTTTGTGTCTGCAAATTTACGGTGGTGAAGTAATTGATCCTTTTCTATATTTTCTTAGTTCAATGTAAGTAGGGAGATACTCTGCTATCTATATTTCCCAAAAGCATTGTTGTTTTCTTCCTTCCCCCATCTCTATATTATTCCATTCCTTCTGATTGATAATATTTTAAGTATGAAAACATTCCAGAATATCAAGGTCCAAACATTGAGAGTTATATATCTGTACATTTGTTTTTCCTACTTTCAATAAGGGAACCTCTCCCATTAAAGAGGAGGGATTTTTCATCCCCTAACTATGGTTTCAACCCATGTTCCATTCTGAAACCCAACAGTTTTTGGTGACTCACTGGGGAATTCATTGCAAATGGATTCCAGGTTTTTAATAACAACTTCTTGATCATCTTTGATCTGGCAACTCTAAGATACACTTGGGGTAGAAGAACCCTTGGGGAAGAAGACCCTCATTTCTAACTTCTGGATCATCAAGGTTTCTCTCTCCCTTCATCAACAAGAAAAAGAAGCGGAAAAAGTTCTACAAGCACTCCTACTAGAGATAGAACTTCTGGGAGTGACATCCCTTAAGATCAAATCAGTCCTAATTTGCATGTTTTGATTCTCACTGGTGCTTTAGTTCCTCTCCAAAAAATCTTTCCAAGGATGGCAGCTCCTCTACCTTGGGGCCAAAGGGTTGGGCCTCTTTCTCTTCCCTAGCCATTACATGAATTTCTGTTATCCAAAATTCACCCCTCAAGGTAATTTTGATAACATGCATCAAATTATTTAGTCCCAAGCAAATAGATTGATTTAAGGCCCAAAATCATGTTTTTGGGGGCCCCTCGGCTTCCTTCTAACTCTCCCATCCAAGAAGAAAACCCAACGAGTTAGAAAAGGTAAAAAAATAAAAATAAAAAAATTGCAAAAAACCAAGCTTGGGGCCAAAAAAATGAAGAAAATCGGCTAAGTCCTAGTCCGCGCAGCAGTTGGGACAGTTGGGACGTCGGGCGCGAACCAAATTAAAATTCGCCAGAAAGCATTCGCAAGGCAAAGTTAATGGAGCAAATGGACAAAAGTACGCGCGGGACATGAAAATCTGAAATGGCCGAAAGTAGGAAAAAATGTCTAAGTCTTTGTTTCACGCAGTTTGGGACATCTAGGCCGTAGGTAAACGCGGGATGCGAACCGGTCGAAACGTCGAAAACACCCAGTCCATTTCGGACGGCTCGGAGATATTTGTCCCAGGAAGTCCGGGACAGTTGGGACAAAAGTACGCGCGGGATGCAAACTGGCCAAAAAGGCAGCAAAAGAGGGACAAGGAAGCCCGAATCAGCGGAAGCAAGATTTTTTTGTCCGGGACAGCTGGGACAAAAGTATGCAAGGGACGCGGAAAGCCAAAGCGGCCGACAAAGAAGGAAGAAAAGTCAACATTTGACTCGTGAACTTCAAACGGCCATAACTTTTGACTTCGAGCTCCGATTTTTACAAAAACTAGATTTCTTATTTTTAATGAGGGTAGATATATTTAATTAAAAGAAACATATTCAGCTCCAGTCAGTTGATGCTCATTCCCGTCAAATGACAGAAAACGCCTGGCAGACCCAAAATAGCTGCCCGCACTCAAAAGGCCATAAATTTTGCATTTCTCAACAAAATCACACAAAATTGGTACCGTTGGAATCATAGTTCCGAGCCCAACGCAAAAAAATTAAGAAATTATAGATTTGGTGAGAGATCAATGGAGATTTTTTATAAAACGTGGCCGAGTTCATAACAGTGTTTTATTTGGTAGTTGGGAGTGCAATTAAGAGGCATGGTCATCATTCTTTCTCTGCTGCAACACATGGGATAGTATGGGGAGCCTTTTGCAAGCAATATATAATAATTTTACTCCATTTAATGCCTCTTACAAGTGGTTGGAGGACAGATTTCGGGATTTTTTTCCCTCTCTCTCTCTTCTCATTTTTTCTATAAATTGGAGTGTTGGGCTCATTATAAGGGGGAGTTTTCAGATAGCAAAGCTCTGTCAAAATTGCTTTGTGAAGCCAATGTGCTGCAGGCCCTTGTAGTGGACTCCTTGCATGGTGATCCAGGCCCTTATCTTGTAATAGATTGAACTGTGCATATCATGAAGCAATAAAATATTAGTTTGTGGATGTATCTTCCCTTGCTATGTTTTCTTGCATTCTTCTTGCCCCTTTAATCTTTCTACAAGAATATTGTGTCTATTATTATGTTCTTGTAGGGATCCATTATCATTGTGTATGCTTGGAATATCGTTGTGAATGCATTTTGCTAGTTTTTGGAGCACTATCATCACTTCTTCTAGTGTGCACTTTGCTTATGTATTTCACGCATTTGGAGACTACTCTCACACCCTCCTTTTCTCGGTGTATCATTACTTTAGTGTAGGCTTTCATTTTATGCATTCTCTCTCCTGGTCCTTGGAAATTTAGATTAGAATAGTTAGTTTCCCCGCATTAGAGTAGGTTGTGGCGGGTAGTTTAGGAGCAAGAACCGACTTTCTCTGGAGGTCTATCTCAAGATCAAAGCAAGTCCCACAACTTGGAGATAGTACCCATGCTATCCAATCACACCGTGAATACAAGTACATGCACTTGTATAAACATAAGGGTGTTGTGATTTAGTGATAACATTTCCTAGAGGTAATAGAAATAATTTCCCTAAATTCGAGAGGTGATGGGAAGGTTCATGCGCAGATGAACATATTACGGTCTTAATTGTTGCTTGTTGTGTTCTCGAGTTGAACATGAAGATATCTCTCGTTAGAATTTTTGTGTGTAGAAATTGCAATATAATGTTGCTAATTGGTTCTATCATCTTCTTGATCCATCACCAATTGGAACACCATGACGACCTAATTTGAGTAACGTTTCAAATCACGAGGATGTACATGCCTGCTTGGCCTAGATTTCTCAAATAAAGAAAGATTCACATGAGCCCATTAGGGAATTTGTGGCCAAATTCAACAAGTTGGTTAACAGATCCCACAAAACACATTCCCTGTGGATCGATTCGAAATGTTTCTTCCTTAATGCCCAACTACCTAAAGTGAACTATGCACTTAGGAGAGCCAATCTTACAACTTTGGATGCGATTAGAGATTTGGTGTCGGTGTTGAAGATGATCGATCATGTTTGGAAAAGCGAGGAGAGATTCATCCAAATCCAAAGCATCTCCTTCTTCCACATCTTCTCCTAGAGATAATGCAGATTAGTTGGTACAAAAATTTCTAATGATCTTATTGCTCTCAAGAAGCGATTCACCCAAAGCATGCTTTTATCAAGATGTTCTAGGAATAAATTTCATCCGGGAATTAGTTTCCCTCTACTGCACCACACCTGGTAATTGAAGGCCCGCCTGTTAAATTTCCAATTAATGCAACATGTGAAGTGCTAGAGCCTAATGATGAGGAGGAGGATGAAACCTGTGAAGAACATGAAGAATAAGATGATGAAGAATTAGAAGAGTTGATTGGATCTCATGTCCATTTTCTCACCACTGAAGGTATAAAAGAAGATGATGATTATGAAGAAAGAGTTACAAAGATGAACAATGAATCATATGCTATCATGACTCGTGAGAAAGCCAACAAGAAGGAGAAAGTGGTGCAGCCTGCTAAAAGATATAAGGATCCTCCTATGGTCATTCGGTGGTTACTGAGGAGAGGAACTCCTATTCCAACTTTTTCCACACCCATGGTAGGTTTTACTATTCCTTCCTCCTCTGTTTCTACTCCTAAAACTTCTTGCCCTTCAAATGATAGAGTTGATAAGTCAAAAGATTCATCTAATCCTATCAATGATATTCCATCTACCTCTGGTTCTTTTGACATTATTTACCATCTCAAGAAAACTAAGGTCCAGATCTCAGAAGCTGAATGATACCAAACCCATCCCAAGGCATTTGCTAAGATGGTAGACTTTGTAAACTCCAAATCCAAGCCTTCATCCCCTAGTTCTAAAGGTCTCTTGCCCACTCCTTCTCCTTCATCTCAACCAAGCCTTGTGGTAGTAGTCACTTCATCTGATGGGAAGATTGAACCATTTTATGTCACTCTCCTCATAGCTGGCCCAAAACTCAGCAATTGTGTTATTGATTCTAGTGCTTCATATAATGTGATGCCTGCTAAGGTAGGTCATGCCCTAGGATTAACCCTAACCCACACTTTTGGTTCATGTTACTCAATGGAAAGTAGAGAAGTTCCATTGGTTGGAAGGATCAAGGATGCACAAGTAGCCTTTGTTGCTTTACAAGAGAAGAGAGTTTTAGCCACAATTTTGGTAGCTGATATTCCCCCTTCCTATGATATGCTACTAAGTAGAAATTTTTACAAAAATGTTGGAGGAGAAATCATGATGGATTGGTCACATGCTCTTATTCTAGTGAATGGGAAAATGAAGAAGCTACTGCCTGAGAAACAAACTGAATATATCGTGCAAAAATAGATGACCCAAAGGCACAAATAATTTATGAGGACATTGGTCATGGTAACTACATGATCATGTCACAAGATGAGGCTAACCATCCTAAGGAAGTGTTTCTTGATCCTAATGGCATTTGGATCTTGGAATTTGATGGAAGCTACTCCTCAGCTGGTTCTGGAGCTGGTGTGGTGCTTATTTCTCCTGAAGGGAAAATTCATCCTTTCTCCTTCAAGCTCCAATTTGAAAAAACAAATAATACAGCTGAGTATGAGGCTCTCATCCTCGGTTTAAGCATGGCAAAATAGATGGAGATCAAGAATCTCCTTGCTCATGGAGATGCAGAGCTGATTGTAAAATAGGTCAGAGATCTTTTTCAAGTGAAGAATAGAAGGTTGAAACATTACAAGAATCTGGTTTGGGATTCCATTGAGTTCCTTGATGCCTTTTCAATTGAAGCCATGCCAAGGGAAAGAAACACCAGGGCTGATTCCTTGGCTGTCTCGGGGTCTCTACTGATCCCTCATCTAGATTTCTCCCAAGATAAATTCACCATTGAGATGATTCATAGGCCTAGTGTGCCTGACAATGTAAACAATTGGCAGGTCTTTAATGATGATCAACACTTTCTTTCCTTCCTTGAACTCAGAGATAATTTTGACCAGTTGTACTTTGAAGGAAGTGGAAATCTACCTAGAGAGTGTGTGCCCCAAATGAAGAAGATAACAAAGAAGAAATGGATCATGATGGCTACATAAAACTAAAAGGTAATAAGATACCTAAAGGGCTAGTAAGTTTGGAATATTTATTTGATAAACATGATAGGTATATCAATTCCAAAACTTCAAAAGAAGCTTAGAAGTCTGTTGATTATGAAAGATAAACATTGGGATTCTTAATGAACCCATGCTGGTAAACATGGGAAAGTGCTGCACACAAGAGGAGAGGAAAAAAGTAGCAAATCTGTTCAAAAGGTATGTTGATGTTCTTGCATATTCTTATGATGATATCAAGGATTTTCAGCCAAAAGAGATGCAACATTTCATTCCTCTAAAGCTGGGATCAAGCCCTTCTAGAAAAATTAGAGGTAGTATAACCATAAAATTAGTGATACAATCTTTCAAGAGATCCAAAAGTTATTGAAGGCTAAGATCATTTTCCCATTCACCATTCAACGTGGATTTCTAATATTGTGCATGTCAAAAATAAGAATGGTGAGATTTGGATTTGTGTTGATTTTAGGAATTTGAATCAAGCCTATTTGAAGGACAATTATCCTCTCCCCATAATGGGTCAAGTGTTGTTGAGGTTGTTACGAGGGTTTAGAAATACTATCCATGCTTGATGGATTCTCACGATATAATCAAGTAGAAGTAAGTGATGCGAGATCAGCATAAGAATGCCTTCACCACTCCTTAGGGCACCTTTGCTTAAAAGAGAATGCCTTTTGGCCTCATCAATGTTGGTGTCACCTTAGTTTAGTATGGTGATGTCGGTTAGAAAGTAAATGATGTTAATTTAGTATGGTGACATCGGTCAAGTTGGGTAGGGTTAGGAAAAGAAAAATCCATATTTTACGGATTCATTTTAACTTGTTTTCCTTTTTGAGGAAAATTTTTGAGAGCAATAGGATGAGATGGAGAGTTGAGTTGGCAAGCCTCATAGCTGGTGATTGGCATTCGGTAGGCGGGTCCATGAGATCGATTGGAGCCATTTGATTGGTTGCGAGGTGTGGAGTGGATTTGGTGATGGTGGAGGTGGGAGACAGGTTTTAGTGGACCACCGACACATCGGCCTGACATACCACCATGCCGACGGCACCTTTGAGATGAGGTAGGATTCAATCCTCTTTGGTCATTTGGTTGAAAATGATGTTTTTAAATTGGTTGGGTAAAAAGGGGGTTTGGGTGGAAAATGAATTTGTATTTGTAGGTAAAATGAATGGAATGGGGGTGGGTGGGAAGTCCAATGTATTGTAAATAGGGGGGAATGAAGCTAGGGAAGGTTTGGGTAGGGTAGGGTAGGTGTTTTTAGGGTGAATGTGTTAATTTTTGAAAAGGAGGGTAGGGGTTTATAGATTCGATGCCAGTGGTGGTGGTACGTGACGATCAAGGGTTGTCAGTTATCGATTGGCCTTGGCTGGTATTGGTCAGGTATTAGGTGAACAATGCTAGTTATGATGGACCAATGTCAGTCAATAGTGATCGATGTCGGTCAATAGTGGTGATGCCCATTGGCTCTATGGGAAAATAGGTCAATAAAAGAGATAGGGTGGGAGGGGAAGATAGGCAATGAGATATAAAGGTAAGTTTATTGAGAATGGGTAGGGTAATAGGTACAAATGGTATGAGTTGAGGGATGTGAAATTGGGATGGGGAAAAGGGGTAGTCTTTAGGGTTGGGATGTGGTTATGGGATAGTAAGTAGATGGGTATGGTCAAGGCTTAACAATGTTGTGGTTTGTTGGATGTAGGATAGGGACCGATTGCGGATGAGGGATGGTGTACCACCTATCTTTGCTTAGTGGTATGGTCAAGCATGACCATAGAGGAGTAGAGGCACATGATGGATTTCTTCTTGATTGGGATTTGACAATACAAGCATATAGTTTGAGATCCAAGCTTGATGGTCACACTCATTGATAGATGGGCTTCAATGGCCAATACATTCCATTTACCAACTAGTGAGATCACTGTCACCCTGGAGGATGTATATAGGATCCTACGACTACCTATAGTGAGAGATTAGGTTTATTCTATTTCATCAGAGGCTGTAGAGGAGCTAATAGTGGTAGTGTTTGGAGAGGTGATGACGGAGATGAGGTACCATAGTGCAAGCCTGAGCTATGGGGATATGTACGTAGTCCAACCTCAAGAGATGAGGTTGGTTTTCTTGATCATGGAGGCAGTGTGTTAATTTTCATTGCTAGATGCGGAGGATGGTAGATTCCCATGAGTGCTATCGGGGTTTCTCCATGACATGATGGAGAATAGGACCTATTTTTCTTGGGAACCAACATTATTGGTACAATTATATAGAGAGTTATGGGCCTATGGGAGGCTACATAGGTTTAGTTTGTGTTGTAAATTTATTCTTGATTGCTTAGGCATACGAGAATATCGTATGTCTACATCTAGTTGGTTTTCCTTTTCTGGTGCATTCGATGCAAGCTTGGTCCAAGTTGGTACTTGTTAGGGGGAGAGCGGAGGGCTGCTAGGGCTACACATGATGTAGCCTATTATAGGTGTACGATGGAAGGATTGTTGGGGTTGACATCATTTGGAGTTCATATGTTGGCTTACCTTAATACAAGCACATGGCCATGGAGTTGGATGAGCTATAACTACTCAAATAGATAGAGGGACGTAATATCGGTGAGCATGAGATGATGCCCATAGATAGGGTCAGACGACAGTTTGGGCTGCCCCAAGATGTGCCTCCACCATTCCCATAGTACATGAGAGACAATGTGGAGAGGCCTATGCCTCAACCATAGCCAATGATGCCGACAGGGTAGGAGGAGTAGGTAGTGGACTGGAAGATTGATGACATTAGGGTTATAGACAGATGATATATGTAGTGGTGGGTAGTGTAACTACGGGTAGCCCTACCAAGGCCTGGGAAGCCTGACTTAGCCACCATTGTAGTTCAGAGGGACACATTATAGGGGCATGTGGCTACCCTTTTGACACAACTGTGAGTAGTGCAGGGGTAGCTGACAAGATTAGAGGCATAGGTTACCACATTATAAACATAGGTGGTATCCCTTGCAAGCCAAAGTTACATGTGGGGAAGGTACCCACACAAGGTGGGGATGGTGTTAGGAACAAGCAACCACCTTATAGGTGTAGGTAATAGGTTTGCAGGGTTAGTTGGCCACTACACAAGCTCAGATTGTGTCCCTATAGGCCTAAGTCACAACATAGGCACCCTCACAAGCCCAAGGATAGGGTCCCATATTACAGGAAACAATGAGATATGGTCCCATGGTACATAGAGGAGGGAAGAGTTCATAGGGACAAGGGATGAGGCCATTATTAGTAGGACAAATCTCGTAGGTTGCTGCAAGACCTATGAAACCACCACAGATAGTGCCGATGGTGAGATTCAAGGATTCCCTGAATGAGGCCATATACTATCAGGATCACTTGACTATGCTATGATAGATGTCCCCTCTGATGTAGTGTACATAACATAGTAGGCCTCGAGTGAGAGGACGAGATCTCACACACATAGTTCATAGAGTACGAGGAGGCCACCGAGCCCGGAGATAGGGTCAGGATGAGGCCAGGAGTGCATGGAGGCCCCGACCGGTTGTAGGCTAGGAAAAGGATGGAATGAGACCCATGAAGGGTGGAGAGATGTTGGTCGGATGTCGGGTGGAGGAGATGAGGAGGAGATAGATGAGCTCGGCTTAGAAATCAGATGGGCCAATGATTGATGTCATTGTATATCATCATTTTGTTTATTTTTGATATATACCGACTTGCATGCCGATTATAGTGAGGTTGTACATGATATTTTGAGATACTTATATTATTTTGTTTCAGTGTATATTTGATGGATACATAAAATTTTATTTATAGATGGTGAGATTAATGGTTATGGATGATGTACTTGTTTTTTAAAATTTCTATTGTTATTTGTGTATGGATGGAAACTAGGTGGATTAGGCATGGTGGAGTTAGGTCGGTTAGGCATGGTTGAGTTAGGTCGATTAGGCATGGTTGAGTTAGGCCGATTAGGCATGATGGAGTCTTGTTTTTAATTTTTATTTAATTTCCAAGTAGGGTTCATTTTAAGAGACCTCTTGGAAATAAGAGGTGGAAAATACACGGCAAATATACCCCGAACCGGTTTCACAAGAAAGGTAGATTTTTTTGGGGTTTGTATGCAATTTTTTCACCTGATTTTCAAGTGGTGTGATAGAAAGGCTGTAGATACATGACAGGAGGTTTGTTTTCATGCAAAAAAAACTTGATGTTGCGCGACAACAAGTATGTTTTCACATGACAACAAATCTCTTTTGCACATCTGCTGCCTCCGCCCTCATGTCACGTGTCAACAAAATTTCGTGTTGCGTGTTAACAAACTCTTTATTGTGTGTCTGTAGCCTCTGCACTTTTGTCACACATCAAAAAACTCTTCATGTCACACATAAAAACTTTCTGCCGCATGTCTCAGTAACCTCCGTGCTCCTATCACACGTCAACAAACTCTTTGTCTTGCGTTTGTAGCCTACTCCCTTATGTTGCATGTTTACTGTACTTGATAATACATATGCCCCCAGATGGTATGAGTGAGCTAGTAGTGTTCTACCTGGAAAATAATCTAGGATTATATAAGGGATATTTTCAAGGGTAGGCAAAGCTGAACCCTAAAAAAATTAAATTGTAATTTTTAGGTGAACATGTCACTGACTTGCGCCAGAAAATTCACCTTTTCATAATTTTCAAAAATGAAATATTTTCCATATTATGAATATTCGCCACTAAAAAAAATCATGTTTCAAGTTATTAGTAACATGGGAAATAAATGATGAATTATATGTATGTTATGGTGTAAATTTCCAAAATTATTGATATTATAGAAATGTGGAATGATTGATTGGATGTTTTGATGGTGTGATAAAATGGTAGATATGTATGAATGAGAAATTTCCAAATGTTATGAAAAATGAAAACTAATTAAGGGTGAATGTTAATAGAAAACATGTGGGAAAAATGGGTTAGGGTAAAGAGTGGCTAAGCTAACCTCCAAGGGCCAAATGTCCTCAAAGTGTTACCTACATAGCCCCGGTGAAAAGGGGCCTTAGGCTGATGTAGTTCTAGCATAAGCTACAGAAGAATATGATGAGGTAGAGGAATGGATTGCTAGATTTCAGGAATGATTGAGTCTAGGTCATAGGCATGGTTGAGTTAGGTCACTTAGGCATGGTTGAGTCTTGATTTTAGGCATGGTTGAGTTTAGGTGAAAGAGGAAGTATTTTAAAATGCAGGTGTCGATGGTCTAGTCTTGTAGTGGGTAATCAATAAGTCATGGAGAAGGTGAATGGTAAGAGGTGGTAAAAGAGATGCCTAATTGATAAGAACCCTAATGATTCTATCATACCAAAGATTGACTTATGAATGTGAGATACTAAAGGTGTTACATATTGGACTATTCTAAGGGTGAAGAAAGTCACATGATCACTAAATGTCGCAGTTGTGGCAAGTCCCTTGAGCAGATAGAAAATTAGGGTGAAAAGGCAATGAGCTAAAAATGGTTGATTTAGAGTAACTTAGTGTACAACAACATGTTTACCTGGAAAGAAACCCATGATAAAAAATAGGTTAATCCATGATGAAAAATAGGCCATTCCATGAGATATGTTGATGTTGATTTCTCACATAATCAAATCATAAAATTATACAAACAAATCATATGTGCTAAACATATTGCTAAAAATCAGCTTTGAGTCCAAAGGACATTTCATTATTTTCAATATCTCAGTACAATCTTATAAGGTTACATGCAATGGCAAAGAGCCTCATAAGCTTATATAATATACTAATTATTTCAGCAGTACATCAAGTACAATTTATTCCATAACTGAAATATAAAAGTAACTAATCAAGATCTGAAATCAGCTTGAATCCCTTCAGATTCTTTCCTTTCCCTTATCTCCAGAATGGCTTGTATTTTCCACAAAGGGTTAGCTCAAACTAAATTGGAAAGGATTTCCATTTTCATATATGTAGTATTCTACAAATGAAAACGTATTCAGAAATATACAGTCATGCATCAACATACTAATTCATTCATTATTATAATAATGATTTCAAAAAGCATGTATACATGCATGAACTAACCAAGTTCAGAATATCTTTCAAGAGTGGTGTCTTTAACCATCTTACATGAAAATGCATAAAACTTACCTCATGTAAGGCTGATTACATAATGCATTTCATAATATTATTTCATGCCAAATCAAATCAGCATACCAACTGTTTGAAGAAATGTCACATATAGGCTCCATATAAAAAGGAGAAGGCATGATAAGCAATTGTCAAAGCATCAACATGAACTTCACTTTACAATTCTTACAATGAACTTTATGCCAAATCAGATCAACAACATAACATAATTTCCAAGAGGAACAAAGATCCTTTATACCCAAGAATGCATGCCAACCATATGAAAAATGTCATATAATGAACTTCACATATATCCAAGGAATGCATACCAATTATATGAAAAAATTTCATGTCATGAACTTCACTTCACAAGCTCAAAATGAACAACATGCCAAATCAGATCAGCAACATAATGCATTTTCAAAAGGCACAACAAATCCTTTATACTCAAAGAATGCATGAGATCCATATGACCAAATGTCATAATATAAACTTCCAATATAATCCAAGAATGCATTTCAGTAGCATGACAAAGTGTCATAAAATAATTTCACATAAATTCCAATGAATCAATCTAGCAGCATGATAAAATGCCATAAAATAACTTCACATAAATTCAAACGAATTTTTCATCAGCATAATAAAATGCCATAAAGATATTCACTTCAATTCCAATGAATTCATTTCAACAACATGATAAAATGCCATAATCCATACTCATGTATTTATGCCAATAAAAGATTGCATATCAACTATTTGACGTAATGTCACAACACATGATTCTTTAAATATTCTAGCCAAATGATTGCACACTAATCATTTGACAAAATGTCAAGCACAACATTATCTTTCAAAATGCTAACAAATGATTGCACACTAACCAATAAAAAATTACTAATAAAAAAAAAAAAAACAACAAAATAACTAACAAATTGCGTATAAAATACCCCAAAGCACCATGCTTTGTTAACTAATGTTGCAGCAGAACAACACATCAAATATTAACAAAACAACAAGGAATTAACCAAAACTGAGTGCCATAATAGCCAGTACTGCAGCAATGAATGCAGTAATAATTTAATAAAAAAATAGCACTTCTAGCAGATGTTACAACACCAATAAATACATAAAGAAAGCAACGCTTCCAACAGCTGTTACAACAGCAATAACACAACTTATAACAGCTAGTAGTAGACCAATGAATCAACAAAAAAAATAGCATTCCAACATTTAAAAATGCAGCTTGGAGATCAGTCCAAAACCCATAGCGAAAATGTCAAGAAATCTTCTCTCAACAACCAAATGAATAACCTCATGGATTCCATTTATCAAGTAAGGATTTAAAAACGAAATCTCTGGCTCTCATACTTGAGAGATCTGAAATATATATTGTCCATAATAAAATAAACACATTTTCCAAATACCCATAAAGGATTGATTCGAAAATATTAATACCCACAATAGATAATCCATATTTCTCATTACCTAGAAGAGGAATAAACTGAATATGCATTTATTTGTAAAATATTGCATAGATAAAAATAAGAAACCCTTCCTGAAAGATTTGAGATGAAGAAGATCAAAAACCCTTTGTTCTTTCCTCTTTCCTTCTCTTTTTCTTCCTCCAGCTTCTTAGCTCCACACCGTACAAAATAAAACCCCAAAACCTTATTTATTTTTTTCTAGAAATTTCTCCCCAACATTGCTGCAATAAAGAATGGAAAGATCCCAAAATACAGGCCCAAAATCAGCTCCAGATGGCCGTAAAACTTCCATGAAATCCTCTAGATTTTTTTTTGACATGGTCTCTCCTCTACTTCCTCCTCTCTTCACGCCATGCTAAATGGTAAAAATAAAAACCTAACTCTCCTTTATTCCATGGATTCCAAAATCCATTTAAATATAATTAAACTTCAAAAATGCCTCCACTTAGCTTTAGGCTAAGTTTAATTTTTATTTATTTATTTAAATAAAACTATGTGCCACATTCCAAAAGGAATAATTAACACATAAGTTAATGCCAAAATAACTCATAAGTCAAATTCCACAAAATATCATTCAATTAAGCATCATTTAAATGCCGAGCTCATTAACCAAGCAAATTAAAATGTCATGCATTTATTACGGTTGAGTCAAAAACATCTAGATAATATTTTGACACTTCGGTTATGTTGCTAACATACCATCATAAATTAGGCTTAGGTTAGATCACGTAACCTATATCTTAGGTTAGTTAGGCTAGCAAATGATATTAAATAATATCACACCGGAAGCTACCAAAATGTTGTCACGAATCAAAAGGGTGAGTGCTAACTCACGGAAGAGTGGGCACTTGTGTGTATACTCGCATGTGTATGCACACAACTATGCTAGCTTATATAAATAAGTATATATGCTCACATACCTATGATCATACCCATATGGGTATATGGATGAATGTCCATTCCTTTGTGTTTATACTCATACCTTTGATGAATGACTAATGAAAAACAAAACAAAAACCAAGAAGAAACAACCAAACAGATTATTATTGATATTGAGTTCCAAAAGTCGGGATGTTACATCCTCCCCCCTTAACAAGGGTAATGTCCGATTACTGAGACTTAAAAAGAAATGGAAAGTTCTTTCTTACATACTCTGCATCTTCCCAAGTGGCACTTCTTTCACTTAGGTTGTCCCATTGGACCAAAACTTGTTGGATATCTCTATTTCACAACTTAATGCTTTGTTATGCGATAATATCCTTATTGGCTCAAGCTAAAAATTTAGCTTATCATCTACTTACAAGTTTTGCCAAGTTAGCACATGTGAGGGATCATGCACATATTTTCTCAAAAGTGAGACATGAAATACATCATGAATTTTAGAAAGTGAAGGAGGCAATGCTAACTTGTAGGCTACAACACTAATTTTCTCTAAAATTTCAAATGGACCAACAAATTTGGGTGCAAGTTTAGATGCCTTTCCAAACTTAATTGAACTTTTTATGAGGTTTCACCCTCAAAAACACTTTTTCACCCACCTGAAATTCTTTTTAGTCCTTTTCTTATCAGCATAACTCTTTTTTGTCTATCACTTGTAGCCTTTAATTTTTGTCTTATAACAATCATTTGTTGATCGTATTCTTTTAAAACATCAGGACCTATGGTTACCTAATTTTCAAGGCCTTCCCACCCCAAGGGTGTTCTACATTTCCTACCATATAAAGCTTCAAAAGGAGCCATTTGCAAAGAAGTATGATAAGTATTATTATAAGAAAATTCAACTAAGTGTAAAAATCTTCCCACTTGTTTTGTTGGTCCATAACATACATTCTTAGCATGTCTTCTAATACCTTGATTTACTCTTTCAATTTTCCCATCCATTTAGGATGATAAGAAGAACTAAAATGCAACTTTGTGCCAAAAGTAGCTACTAGAGTTTTCCAAAACCGAGATGTAAACAAAGTATCTCTATCAGTAATAATCAATTTAGGAACTCCATGCAATCTTACAACTTCCTTCACAAATCTATCAACAAGTACAAGTGCATCATCCATTAGATTACCAGGAATAAAATGAGCAACCTTTGTTAGCTTGTCAACAACAACTAAAATAGTATCATGCCTCTTTTTAGATTTTGGCAAACCAGAAATAAAATCCATAGTTATAGTTGCCCATTTGTCTTTTGGAACGTCATGGGGAAAAATCTTACCACCGGGATGGCAATGATCAACTTTCACCTTTTGACATTCTAAACATTTAGAAACAAATATAGCCACATCCTTTTTCATACCAGGCCAAAAATAAAATTGTTTCAATTCATGAGTCATTTTAGTGACCCGGGATGTGCAAAATGAGGAGCTTGATGCACTTCTTGCATCAGAATAGTTCTGAAATTTCCTTCAAAAGGTACGTAAATTCTACCTTGGAACCTTAGAAGACCATCTAAGTCCAAGGAGTACCCAACATACTTGTTATCCACTATTTCTTGCAACAATTTTCAGTCATTTCCTGACAGAAAATATCTATTTTCTGTTGTTGTAATAGCTGATCCTTTAGCAAAAATTTTATTCTAGAAACAACAACAAAGTGGACTCTATGGTTGAGTGCATCAGCCACTCGATTCTCTTTACCTTTGACATATTTTATGTCCATATCATAGTCACTAATCAATTCCAGCCATCTCCTTTGTCGGGCATTCAAGTTGTCTTGAGTAAACAGATGCTCTAGAATTTTATGATCTGTTCTAAGTTTGAATGGCTTACCCAACAAGAAATGTCTCCATTTCTTAAGAGCATGAACTACTGCAGCCAACTCTAAGTCATGTGGGGGATAGTTCATCTCATTAGGCTTTAATTTCCGTGACTCATAAGCCACTACCTTTCCTTCTTGAGTTAGTACACCCCCTAAACCATCTAGGGATGCATCAGTCAGACCTCAAAAGGGTTGTTTGGATCTGGAACCAACAAGATAGGTGTTGTAGTGAGAGCATGTTTCAACTTTAAAAAGGATTCCTCACACCTAGCAGTCCATTCAAAATGTTTACCCTTTCGTTGTAGTGATGTGATAGGATGGGCTATTCGTGAAAATTCATTCATGAACCTTCTATAGTAGCCAAGCCCATGAAACTTCAGACTTCTATCACATTTTTAGGAGTTGGCCATTCTTCAATAGCTTTAATCTTGGATGGATCCACAGAAATCCCATCCTTAGAAATGATATGTCCTAAGTAGTGCACTTTATCTTTATAAAACTCACACTTAGACAATTTTGCATATAATTTGTGGTCCCTGAGCCTTTGTAGAACCATTCTTAAATGTTTTTCATGTTCTTTCTCATCTCTAGAATAAATTAAAATGTCATCCAAGAAGACTAATACAAACTTATCTAGAAAATCTCTAAAAACACTATTCATTAGGTTCATAAAAGCAGTCGGTGCATTGGTCAAACCAAAAGGCATAACCGTGAATTCATAGTGTCCATATCTTGTATGGAAAGTTGTTTTATGCAAATCTTCCTCTTTGATTCTAAGTTGATGGTAACAGACCTTAAGTCAATCTTAGAAAATACAGCTGCCCCTTTCATTTGATCAAATAAATCATCTATCTTGGGAAGTGGATATTTATTCTTAATGGTAACCTTGTTGAGCATGTGGTAGTCAATACACAACCTTAATGTACCATCTTTCTTTTTAACAAAGACCATTGGTGCTCCCCAAGGGGACACACTTGGCCTAATCATTCCTTGCTCAAGAAGTTCTTGTAGTTGGAATTTTAGCTCTTGTAAGTCCACAATATTCATTCGGTAAGGTGCTTTAGAGGTAGGGGCTGAACCTGACATGATATCTATTGAAAAATCAAACTCTCTTTTTGGGGGAAGACCTGGCAATTCCTTGGGAAAAACATCCTAAAATCATTTAATACTAGATAATCATGAAAACTAGGTTCCTTCACCTCAGAAGACTCTTCCATGTGTAAGGAAAATAAGAGACATCCCTTATGGACTGCTCTTTTCAACTGTAAGGTAGAAAGAGTGGGTAAAAACTTGTTTTTTTATACCAAACAAAACTTGTTCAAAGCCAAAATCATCAAAACAATGTATTCTTTTGTCAAAACAATCAATCTGAGCTTTATGGTCTTGCAACCAATCCATGCCAATAATCATATCATAAGATCCCAAAGGAACAACATGTAGATTTAATCTAGTTTTAAACATCCCTAGATCAACTTCTATTTGATCTAAATATTCAAAAATCTGCACTTTCTTACCAGTCCCAAATTCTACTTGCCATTTTTCTTTCATAGGAATAGTTTTCAGATTTAGCTTTTGCACTATTCTAGGAGACACAAAGCAATCAGATGCTCTCAGAATCAAATAGATAGAAATTTTAGTCCAAAGATTTTACCTCTAGTCTCAATAGGGGTTGCTTGGTGCTCAGCCTTGTGGTTATCTACCGCTGCGTAGACTGGTGGCTTGTTGTCTTGCTTGCAAGGAATTATGGGCAATCTCTTTGGTAATGGTTCTTACCACATGTCCAACAACCTTGTTGAGGTTCTTTGTTTCCACTGGAACCTTGTTGGCTCCTGTAGTAGGTGTGTATCTATTGCCACCACCCACCTGATTGATTATTTTTTTGTTGTTTAATGGGAGGCCTTGGCCCTCCCCGATTATTATTTCCATGAAACTTTCCATTGTTATGCTTGCCATTAAAAGTAGTCCTTTTGAAATCAGGTTTTCGGTAAGGTCCAGAAGAGGAAATAATAGTCTTCTTACTATTTTTTGCCTTCTCTTTCATTTCTGGTGGTATTTTAATCGAGATTGCTCTTCTTTTTCTTCGCCTTGTAGGCTGCACTAACTACTTGTGCAAGACTCTTAGGGTTGACCATATTTACGTCTTGCCGGATAACCTCTCTCAAACCTAGTTTGAACTTGGTTACCTTGGACTCTTCATCCTTCATATAGTCCACATGATGGATCAGATCTAAAAATTGAGCTTCATACTCAGCTACAGTCATGTTATTTTGTTTCAAACTATGAAACTTAGTTTGCTTCCTTTCTCGGTGATTAGCCGAGACATATCTAGTTCTGAATTTCTTCTCAAAATTTTCCCAAGTAATGGTGGAATCCACATAACCCTTAACTTGCTTCAAATGAGCCCACCACAGGACAACATGCTCTTCAAGGTGGTAAACTATGCAATACGGGCCTTGGTATTGGAGTTGCAATCATGCAGCCCAAAGTATTGTTGTAAGTTAAACAACCAAGCCTCACTTTATCACCCGAGTCAGTGGATAACCCTTTGAATCTAGGAATAGGCACTTTCTTCAATTCCTTGAGGAAGGGATCTATTACTCTATTCCCTATGGGTAAATCTTCATGAGCATGCAACTGGTTGTTCAAGTCTCCAGGTTTACCTCATGTTGGTCATGTCTTACTTGATTACCCCCTAGGCCATTATTTTGCTCTAGGTTCCTCTCATGAGCTATCAATCTATCTTGCAAAGTGTTGATAGTCCTAAGAATTTCATTTAGGACTTCTTTAGTGGGGTTGAGGACAGGGTTGATGTTTCACCAACTCCTCTACCTGTACCTCTTCCAGCTCCTCCCCTTGGCCACCATGACCTTGGTTTGGATTATTCACACCACCACTACTCTGAGTTCTTACCATTGTTCCTGGTAAGTACAAAGAGAAGTATTAGATAACATTCCCAGAGGCCTAAGTGTTATACAACCTCGGCTCTGATACCAAGTGTAAGGACCTCGAAAAACCGAGGTCTAATTTTTTTTTTTTTTTTACTCCCATTATTCCCATTATTAAATTGATATGTTGATTTATCACATAATCAAATCATAAAATTATACAAACAAATCATATGTGCTAAACATATTGATAAAAATCAGCTTTGAGTCCAAAGGACATTTCATTATTTTCAATATCTCAATACAATCTTATAAGGTTACATGTAATGGAAAAGAGCCTCATAAGCTTATATAATATACTGATTATTCAGTAATACATCAAGTACAATTTATTCCATAACTGAAATATAAAAGTAACTAATCAAGATCTGAAATCAGCTTGAATCCCTTCAATTCTTTCCTTTCCCTTATCTCAGAATGGCTGTATTTTCCACAAAGGGTCAGCTCAAACTGAACTAGAAAGGATTTCCATTTTCATATATGTAGTATTCTACAAATGAAAATGTATTCAGAATATATAGTCATGCATCAACATACTAATTCATTCATTATTATAATAATGATTTCAAAAAGCATGTATACATGCATGAACTAACCAAGTTTAGAATATCTTTCAAGAGTGGTGTCTTTAACCATCTTACATGAAAATGCATAAAACTTACCTCACGTAAGGCTGATTACATAATGCATTTCATAATATTATTTCATGCCAAATCAAATCAGCATACCAACTTGTTTGAAGAAATGTCACATATAGGCTCCATATAAAAAGGAGAAGGCATGATAAGCAATTGTCAAAGCATCAACATGAACTTCACTTTACAATTCTTACAATGAACTTTATGCCAAATCAGATCAACAACATAACATAATTTCCAAGAGGAACAAAGATCCTTTATACCCAAGAATGCATGCCAACCATATGAAAAAATGTCATATAATGAACTTCACATATATCCAAGGAATGCATACCAATTGTATGACAAAATTTCATGTCATGAACTTCACTTCACAAGCTCAAAATGAACAACATGCCAAATCAGATCAACAACATAATGCATTTTCAAAAGGCACAACAAATCCTTTATACTCAAAGAATGCATGAGATCCGTATGACCAAATGTCATAATATAAACTTCCAATATAATCCAAGAATGCATTTCAGCAGCATGACAAAGTGTCATAAAAGAATTTCACATAAATTCCAATGAATCCAATCTAGCAGCATGATAAAATGCCATAAAATAACTTCACATAAATTCAAACGAATTTGTTCTAGTAGCATAATAAAATGCCATAAAGATATTCACTTCAATTCCAATGAATTCATTTTAGCATGATAAAATGTCATAATCCATACTCATGTATTTATGCCAATAAAAGATTGCATATCAACTATTTGACGTAATGTCACAACACATGATTCTTTAAATATTCTAGCCAAATGATTGCACACTAATATTTGACAAAATTTCATAAAGCACAACATTCTTTCAAAAAATACTATGCAATGAAACACTAAACATTTGATTCAAAATGCAATGCACAAACAAAAAAAACAACAAAGAAAACAACAATCTAATACAAATGTAGCGTATAAAATAACCCCAAAGCACCATGCTTTGTTAACTAATGTTGCAGCAGAACAACACATCAAATAATAAACACAACAAGGAATTAACCAAAACCGAGTTCCTATATAACAGCTAACCATAACAGATCAATATGCAGCAACGAATGCATAATAATTTTAAAAAAAACAACACTTCGGTAGATGTTAAAACAACAATAAATACATAAAGAAAGCAATGCTTCAAAAGCTAGCCATTCTAACAACAATAACACAACTTATAACAGCTTGTAGTAGACCAACGAATCAACAAAAAAAATAGCATTCCAACATTTAAAAATGCAGCTTGGAGACAGTCCAAAACCCATAGCAAAAATGTCAAGAAATCTTCTCTCAACAACCAAATGAATAACCTCATGGATTCCATTTATCAAGTAAGGATTTAAAAATGAAATCTCTGGCTCTCATAATGAGAATGAAATATATAATGCCCATATAAAATAAACACATTTTCCAAATACCCATAAAGGATTGATTGAAAATATTAATACCCACAATAGATAATCCATATTTCTCATTACCTAGAAGAGGAATAAACTGAATATGCATTTATTTGTAAAATATTGCATAGATAAAAATAAGAAACCCTTTCTGAAAGATTCGAGATGAAGAAGATCAAAAACCCTTTGTGCTTTCCTCTTTCCTTCTCTATTTTTCTTCCTCCAGCTTCTTAGCTCCACACCATACCAAAATAAAACCCCAAAACCTTATTTATTTTTCTAGAAATTTCTCCCCAACATTTCTGCAATAAAGAATGGCAAGATCCCAAAATACAGGCCCAAAATCAGCTCTAGATGGCCGTAAAACTTCCATGAAATCCTCCATATTTTTTTTGACATGGTCTCTCCTCTACTTCCTCCTCTCTTCACGCCATGCTAAATGGTAAAAATCAAAACCTAACTCTCCTTTATTTCATGGATTCCAAAATCCATTTAAATGTAATTAAACTTCAAAAATGCCTCCACTTAGCTTTAGGCTAAGTTTAATTTTTATTTATTTATTTAAATAAAACTATGTGCCACATTCCAAGAGGAATAATTAACACATATGTTAATGCCAAAATAATTCATAATTGAATTCCACAAAATATCATTCCAATTAAGCATTATTTAAATGTCGAGCTCATTAACCAAGCAAATTAAAATGTCATGCATTTATTACGGTTGAGTCAAAAACATCTAGATAATCTTTTGACACTCGGTTATGTTGCTAACATACCATCATAAATTAGGCTTAGGTTAGATCACGTAACCTATATCTTAGGTTAGTTAGGCTAGCAAATGATATTAAATAATATCACACTGGAAGCTACCAAAATGTTGTCACCGAATCAAAAGGGTGAGTGCTAACTCACGGAAGAGTGGGAACTTGTGCGTATACTCGCATGTGTATGCACACAACTATGCTAGCTTATATAAATAAGTATATACACTCGCATACCTATGATCATACCCATATGGGTATATGGATGAATGTCCATTCCTTTGTGCTATATACTCATACCTTTGATGAATGACTAACGAAAACACAAAAAAACCAAGAAGAAAACAAATTATTATTGATATTGAGTTCCAATGATGAATAGATGAGTGCTAGTTAACATAACTTACTATTTGTATGGGCTTGATGCAGGTGGAAATCATGGGTGATCAAATGGAATGAATTTGATGTAGTGTTGGTGCTTCCCGAATGCTCTGTGAAGGTAGATGGTTGTGTGATTACTTCACGCATCGGCTATGGATGCTTTGATGTGTATACTAATGCTAGTTCTACTTGCATACACTCTTGTTTCGTCACTTTTTCTCAAAGGATGTGATTATCTCTTAATAAATGTGCCAACCTTGAAATAAGGTTGTTTTGGGGTTTAAATGGTAAGCGATACGGTGTTCCGGATTAACGCAAGCAGTTAGGGTAACCAGCGTCGATTAGGGTGGGATTTCTTAGGTTTACTAAACTGGCGAGATCCCCTTGATTTTTGGGATCTTGTTTCATTTACCTTGCAGATTAGCATGGAAGCTTCCTTCTAAGCGGGCGGGAATGTGGTTAGAGAGAATGTAGGCATTGATTTTTAGGGTTTGGGTAGGTCTTAGTTAGTTATGATAACTTACTAAGAATAGGTCTTAGGTGAGAGGTATTTGGATGAGGTTGATATGTGGGCATTATCCCAATTAGGATATTTAAATAATAAATATTATGAGGATAATGAATTAATTAAATTAAATTAATACTAGTGTGGGATGAAAGGGGCCATGGTTAGGTGAATGTGTTCAAGGTATTTATTTGACAAGGGACCAAGGGAGTGTGACCCAATTTTGGTGTCTACATTTGTCCCCTTTTGTTGCGTAGCTTGTATTAGTAAGTGACGCTGAAAAAAATAAGATGTGGTTACCCCATGTGTGGGTGAAGGTGATCCCCCTCAAACCAGAAAGGCGACAATGCAGAAGGCGAAGTGGTGAGTGGTTTGATAAAAGGTGAATGTGATGAAGAGGATGGTGGGTAATAGGGAAAAAAGGAAAAAGGTCTACTTGGGTAATCTAGGTAATGGGTTAGGGTCAAAGGTAGTGACAGTCAAATGAATGCACACGTATAAACTGCAACACAATACTAGGTTGAAGAGCGAGTAAACTCTACATTATCTAAGGTCGATAGGTTTATCCAAACAAGGTTGAAGTGATTACAATATATAAGGTATAGGATATGCTCGGGGAAACACAACATAGGTTAGGTGCGGGAACATTTATGTGTGTTTCAAGACACCAAAGGTTGGGTCAGGATAAATGGTCATGGTAAGAGGCAAGGTAAGGTCATTAGGTCAACAACGTAGGTAACAATGTCACAAGGTATAGTGAACACATGGGGTCAAAGGTCACTAGTGATGGTCCAAGTCCAAGTATCCAGGTCACGGCATGGGTAGGGCCGAGGTATGGGTAAAATAACGAGTCCCCAAATGAGGATGAGGTTAGGTAGTAAATGATGAGGTCAGGAGGGTGAGGTGAATGGTCAGGGTAAGTGTTGGGTGAGGGAAAAAAAGAGTGACGGGCGGGGGTAATAGGGTGAAAGTGTTTGGTGTGGATAAAATTTTATTATTATGCATAGATGGACTTATGGTAGGTGTGTTAGGCATGGATTGAGTTAGGTCGTGGATTTAGACATGATAGAGTCGGGACGTGGTTTTAGGCATTGTTGAGTTAGGTTTGTTTTAGGCATGGTTGAGTTAGGTTGGTGGTAGGCATGGTTGAGTTAGATCATAGGCATGGTTCGGGTTAGGTTGTGGTCTAGGCATGGATGAGGTTAGGTTTTGGTTTTTAATTCATTAATATTTGTAATGAATGATGATATGGGTCATTTTAAAGATTTTTTTATAATACATGCATGATGTTGGTAAAGAAATGGTAATCAAAATAAATGTATGTTTTGATGATGATAAAAATATGAAGCAATTTTTTTTTGTTAGGTTTAATTCCCAATTTTGGATATAAAAAGGAAACTAAGTAGGGTAGAATATGATTTAGGAAGATGAAAGACGAATGAGGTAAGGTAGAGAGTTCCCGAGCTAACCTCCAAGGGCCCCATGCCCTCGAGTGCTTCCTACATAGTCCCAAAAAAAAGGACCTCGGGCCGATGAAGTTATCCCATAAGCTAGGGAAAAATATGAGGAGATATGAGAATGAGTTGGTAGGTTTTAGGCCTAATTTGGGTTTAGGTCTGTTAGGTGTGGGTGAGTTGTGGGTAACTTGGTATAGGTGATTCCGATTGTGGTAGAAGAAGAAGATTACCCCAAAGGTAAGCGTCGAGGACCAAGTCCTGTATAAGGTAATCAATACATAATAAAGAAGGTTAAAAGATAAGAGGGGGCAAGAAATCTACCCGATTGGTTAGGATCATACCGAGTAGGTCATACCTTGGAGGAGGTGATGGACATAAGACCCTAAAAGACATTGCATGATTGATTATTCTAAGGGTGAAAAGTAGTCATATGATCACCAAATGTCATGGTTTCCAAGAGGTCCCTTACGGAGGTAGGAAATGGGAGTGTAAATGGTGAGAGGGGTGAAAGGTGGTTAATTTTTATATGGTATGAGGTAGCATGCTCTTTGGGCAAGAGATCCAAGGTCACAATGGGAAATTCCATGACTAAAATGTTTTCTGTGTTTGACTGATATTTGAGATAGACTGATCGATGTAGGAAGTCTATATGGGATGAGGAAATTAACTCCTTGAGGTCTTTGTGAAGCTGATTGATGCGGGAAGCTTCAAATTCTCTCACTTTTTTTTTGAAAGAGCTTTACATAGCTGTCCTTTGAGGGAGCAGTCTATTTATAGTAGTGATTGCGTAGAGAGAAAGATGTCCTTTTGAGGGAGTCATATTTTTATTAGAATTTTGACTCAAGGAGTTAGATCCCATGTGAGGGCTTGAGTCATGGACAAGACCAAGGTGAAGAATAGGATTCTTGTTCAGAAAGTAAGGTGAAATGACCATGGGATCTCATCTAAAGGTAGACAAAAAGTATCCATGAGAATCATGCTATGTGTAGTGTCGTGGTACACATATTCAAGAGAAGATAACAAGTGACGGGTATGCACATGATTCTTATTTAATCATTGGTGATGGTGTAGGAAGTGGATAGCGCTCAAGGGATGAGCATGGAAAGAGGTAAAAAGTGAGGTAGGACTAAAATTCAATAGTAGAATGGTCAAAGATGCAAGGTGTTAAGGGGCTCAAGTTCGGGTTTACCATCGAGTGAAGATAAATGATAAGCACCTGATCCGTAAGTATGGGTCACGATGTATGGTCCAAGCCAATTAGGAGAAATTTTTCCCGTTTACTTTTTTCTGCTTTAGTTACATGTTGATTTTCTTTCAGGATGAGATCACCAACATGAAAGGTTCATTCATGGACACATTTATCATAGGCACGTTTGATACGTTTTTGGTAAACTTGAAGGTGGTCAAGAGCGTTAAGACAAAGTTCATCTAATAACTCAAGTAATGCTAAATGGTCCTGACAAAAGTTGTCATCATTGAGCATTTCATTCAAAGAAATGTGAAGTGAGGGGATCGGACTTCGAGGGGAAGAACTACCTCTTCTACTTGTAGACCAAAGAAAAAGGTGTAGCAGTAGTGGAAGTGCGAATACTAGTGCAGTATACCCATAGGGCAAAAGGAATATGCGTATGCAGTCCTTCTCAATATCATTAACCACTTTCATGAGAATTTTGTTCAAGGTTTTGTTAGTGGATTCAGCTTGCCATTGAGTGTGGGTAATAAGGTGATGAGAAACCTAGTTGAATGCGAAGGTGTCAAAGTTTTGCAATGTTTTATTTTAAATTTTTTTCCATTATCAGTGATGAGGCGATGAGGAACACCAAAGCAAAAAATGATGTGATGATTGATGAACTCACATATTTTCTTAGCTTTTGTGGAGATGAGTGGTATGGCTTCAACCCATTTTGTGTAGTATTCGATAGTGGTGATGATCCATTGATGTCGTTGGGAAGAATGGGGATTGATCTCTCTAATAAGATCCAAACCCCATTATGAAAGGGCCAAAGGTCACGGGTGACCTGTAAGGCAGATTTGGGTGTATGATGAAGGTTGGCATGTTGTTGGCATTTTACACAACACTTGACATAGTGACAATAATCATGGTTAAGGGTCAACCAATAACAGCCTAGGTGAAGAATATGCTTAGCAATAGCAAGGCCACTGAAGTGACCTCCACATATGCCATCATGAACTTCCTTAATGGATAAGGAATTTCAGAACTCGTGAGGCATCGTAAGAGAATACCATCAAAGCCACGCTTATAGATGAGGCCCCCATGATGACATAATGAGAGAACTTTTTAAGGAAGGTGCATTGTCCATTATGGGTGAGATCAGGAGGTAAGATGGAAAGAGAAAGATATTGAGTATTGTTTATACCAAAGGTCACTCGGATCGGGGAAACGGTTCTAAAGCAAGGTAAATAAGAGGGTGATTGGAGTCATTATATGTTGACAAATAATTTAGAATTGGTAGGTGAAGTGGGTATTTGAGAAGCCAAGTAGGCCATGGTATTTGTAAATTTGTTGGTTAAATAGGAGATGGTTTGAAGGGCGTAATGATCAAAGGTGGTCAAAAGTATGTCTACGTGATTTTTTAATTTTGAAGTATCTCATTACAACATTGGTATATACAATTGACTTGGTTTATGACCAATTGGGAATCACCAAATATGTTGATTGATTTGACATCTAGGGCGTAGGCAGCTTGGAGACCTAATATGAGTGCTTCGTGTTGGCAATATTGTTTGTACAATCAAAATCTAGTTTGAAGGACAAAGGAATGGGTTCACCATCAAGAGAAATTAGGATAACACCAGACCCACCCCCACGCTGACACTTAGAACCATCAAATAAGAGCATCATTTGATAAGTGGGTTCATCAAGGAAAGGGTAACAATTGACTCATTTGGAAAGTCAAAATTAGAGGTTGATCTCCAGAAAATAGGTGCGTCAACCAATTGGTCGGTGATAGCTTGGTCCTTGTTGGAATTTTGATGAATGAATTTGAGGTTGAGGTTAGCTAAAAGCATAAGCCATCATGCAACACGCTGATTTTGATGAGCTTTAGCATACATGAAGTGTAAGGGTCGGTGTTGGTCATAACATAGGTTTTGTGGTTGAGCAGGTAATGGCGGAGTTTTGTGGTGGTGAAAAATAAGGCTAAGCAAAGTTTTTTGGGGTGGGTGTATTGGGTTTTGTAGTCCAAAAGAGTATGGATTATTTAATAAACCGCCTACTCCATGTGTTGTTCATCGCGATGAGCGAGCATGGCCCCCAAAGAGTGATCGGTAGCTGAGATGTATAGGTAGAAAGGTTCATTGTCTTTAGGTGGAATGAGTACGAGGGGTTGAAGAAGGTATTGTTTTAAGGCCTCAAAATCTTTGTGGCAATCATCATCCCATTTAAAGGAGACATCCTTCTTGAGAAGGTGATGAAATGGTTGACATCGATCAGAAAATTGTGAAATGAAATGGCGAATAGCTATGCAACTTACCTTGCAGGCTACGGAGTTGCCTAAGGTTAGTGGGTGGAGGCATTTCCAGAATGACCTTTACTTTAGCATGGTCAACTTCTATACCACATAGGGAAATGAGAAATCCCAAGAGTTTTCCTGAGAGGACTGCGAAGACACACTTCTTGGGCTGAAGGTGAACGTAATATTTAATTAGGTGGTCAAAGATGGTTTTGAGGATGGTGAGGTGCTCGGAGTGGCATTTAGATTTAGTAAGGAGGTCATCAACGTAATCTTCTAATATATGATGCATGATTTCTGGGAAGATGTAAGTCATAGCCCTCTGATATGTGGCACCCAGCAATTTTAAGACCCAAAGGCATGACTCGATAGCAGAAGGTCCCCTAAGGGGTGATGAATGCAATTTTGTGTTGATCTCTGGGGTAAGTAAGATTTGGTTATAACCCAAGAATTCATCCATGAGTGATAGCATCTCGTGACAAGCGGTAAGGTCAACCAGCTGGTCAATACCAAGTAGAGGAAATTCGTCTTTTGGCCAAGATAGATTGAGGTCACGAAAATCTATGCAAATGTAGATTCCCCCTATTGCCTTAGTGCGGGGACAATGTTAGAAATCAACGAGTATAATCAATGGGTAATATGAAGGAAAATGAAAGAAGGTCTTGAAGTTATTCTTTTGACAAGAAGGGCAATGTGAGGGTGCATTTTCCTTATCTTTTGTTTAACAAGCTTGGTATCAGGAACCATAACGATATTGTGCACCACTATGGTGGGGTCAATACGAGGCATATCTGTGTAAGACAAAGCAAAATCATGGTTATGGTTTTTAGAAAAGAGATGATGGCTTACTGTTCGGCAACATCTAAAGATTGGCTGATCTTTAAGATATGTGGGTCATCCTGAGTATGAATGTTGATTTTAATAGTCGATTCATTCAACATGTTTTTCATCTTAGATGGTAACGATTGATGAATATATGAGTCTTATACACCAAGGTAGGTGAGTATAGATTCATCATCTTAACATTGAACGACATTGATTGAAGGTGTATCACCATCGATCATTTTAGGATATAGGAAGGAAAGAGAGGAGGGAGCCTTGCCCTCACATTTATAAGTTAGAGGCCCCAAGGAGATGGTATTTATGATTTTTTTATAGGAGGAATGGATTCTAGATCCATGACTCCGTCGGTGAAGGTGGTGATGGTGGTGAAGAAGGTGGAGAAGGGTTGATGTCCTCGATGAGCTCAATGTGAGCCTTCTTGGTAGGTGGTTCAGCAAAGCCAATACCACTACGATCATTATGTTTGTGGGTATTACATGGAATAACAGTATGGCGACCTTGCTCATAAAAGCAAAAACCAAAACCTTCCATGCACATCGGTGCAAGGAAGGTGTGGGTGAAAGGTGATTGGTGATTGACAGGAGGTTAGAGGAAAATGGGCGGGTTAATGATGGTGGTTCAGGGTGTGTAAGTTGTAGTATCAAGTCCCCCATAGGTGATCTTTTGGTACAAAGGTGGGAAGGACCATAAAGGATGTGCTCTCTATATCGGTGATCATAACGAGGGTGTTGGTGAAGACTTCCATACTCTTGTGGACTAAGGAATGTGTTAACACTATATAGGTGATACTACCCTAGAGTGAGGCGTTGAAAAATTCCTTCAAGGGATCAGTGGTTGGTATGTGGGTAGCTAGAATAGAGATGATGTGTCAGAGGTGGAGCTAACAGATTAGGAGGCTGATGGGTTCAGCCGTGGAGGTTGTGGCAGTGGTAGGAATGGAGGAGGCATGTGTGGTTGAGGTAGCATTGTGTTTAGTAAGAAAAGGTGGAGGTGAAGTGGTAGAAGTCATGGAGGTAGACGCCTTAATGGGTATAAGCACATCATTGGGTTGGTAAAGCATCTTGCATGTTTTAAAAGGTCAAGGATCAACTAAAATAGTATAGGTGTGTCCTTCATGCTCAAACTTTATAACATGATGCAAAGTGGAAGGAACATGACCCATGACACAAATCCGAGTGCCAAGCAACAAAGTTATGTTGGAATTCCCCCCTCCAAGATGTAAAATAAATATGGAATAGTATGGGGCCCCATGCAAACATGGAGGATGATAGTGCCTAGTGTAGAGGTGATAGCATCATTGAATGAAGCGTAACATGACAGGATGTTTAAGCATGTAATTATCGGTATGTGCATTTGAGTGAAGCGGATGGGATGAAATGATATTAATGCTAGCCCCCATCAATCATGACACGTCGTACATATATCATCGATGTGGACGAGAGATGAAGAGAGATGGGTTTTGATCATCTATTTGGTGCGGTGGATCTCTTCCTCTAAGAAGCTAAGGGAGGCTACTTGGTGAGTTGGTTGAGGAGTGGATAAAGGTGGTAATTTGGTGAGAGAGGCTACATGATGGGGTGTAATAATGGAGGCTATGGGTGTAGGGTCATTGGGTAAAACCTCAATAGATTGAAGGACCTCGATGAGCTTGATGATCGAGGTTTGGATGAGGTCGAGGACATTTTGGGATTGGTGTAGTTGTTTGAGCATTGTGCGGTGTGTGACCCCATTAGAAATAGGATATGTGGGGCCGCGGATAGTGATTTTAGGTGTGGGTGTAGATGGTATGTTGGGTATAGGATTGGTTGGTGAGTTAGTTGCCTTTTCCTTTCCTTTGTCCTTCGAGCACGGGTAGTAACATGGATCATGTTGATCGAGGTGGGGAGGTAGGAAAGGTAGGTGAGCCATGAAAGGTATGGTGGCACGAAGGGAAAAATGCCAATGGTAGGAAGGAGCCTTGTGAGATGAGCTAGGCACATCGACATTTGGGTGGAGGTTTGGCGAGGTCATTAATGCAAACTATGTTAATTTCAAATCTGGGGGTGGTTTAGGAGCTATGGGGAAAAAGGTCAGGGTCGTTGAGTAGGCAAGGATGAGGGAAGAGTTATGGGAATGGGTGTTGGTGAAATGGGGTCCTCATCAGAGAAGGTCATCATCATCAAAGTTTTCTTTGGGAGGAACAAATAGATAAGCACATTTTCAAAGCCTTATTTTCTCTACATCATGTCCTAGCACACGATGATGGGTATAAATTTTGGTGTCATCAAACCCCTTTGGTTTGGGCTTGAGAGGGTCATAAGGTCTCAGGGGTGGTAATGTGATGATAGAAGTTTCAAGGAAGTTGGTTAAAATTTTGGCATAGGACCCTACTAGTGGATCACAATGGGAAGTGAAAGTGGGTTTGGGTGTAGGCAGAAGTACTGTACTATGAGGAACGTCTTTCGAGGGGAGTAGGTTGAGATACGGTTTTAAGTGTTGGTGTCGATCTTAGGTGTTGGTCATGTTTATTTGGGTGGGGGTATGGTAGATTAACTGGTAGGAGAGTGTGTGGTTGTTTTGACTACCTTATTGGAGGGTAGCAGATTTTTGTCTTTGGGTTGCACCTTCTTGGGTAAAGGTGACATGGGTTGACATGAGATCTAGAGGGAAAAGCGAGATGAGGGAAGAGGGTGAGTTACCCATGGGGATAACGGAGGTGCTGTGAAGGTAGATGATGTGGGTCATGCGTAGGGGTGTGAGGGAAAGAGACTGAAGTGTAGTGGGTAGTGAAGAAGTAACCGATGGTATTGGAGGAATGGGTGGTAAAGATGCTGCAGGTGTGGGTGTAAGTCATGTCGGGTGCTTGGGTATGTTAGAGGTTTGTGAGGAAGGAATGGGCTATTGTGTTTTTGGTTTCTTGATGGGTAGAGGTTTCTAACTATGCTTGAGGCTGATGTCCTAAGACGGATGGAAGGGGTGAAGGTGATGAAGGTGTGATTGGTGAGGTTGGAGTATGAGATTTATGGAGTTGGCTCTTATTTGGGTGTCGAAGTAGGTTTGGTATTGACTTTAGATGATGTAGCTAAATCTAGTTTGATAGGTGGATGAATAAGGCTGGTGGTTGGGGTGACCCCTAAGGTAGTAATAGGTTTAGTCGAGGAAGATGATGTAGGTGTGGGTTTGGATTTAGGTGTATGTTGGGTTATGGGTAAGGGTGTGTGTTGAGCTATGATGGGTTTGTGGAAGAAGTTGTGATAGAGGAGGTTGTGTTTGGTTGATTGGTGAAATATCTTTGGGTAGATAGTGGAAGTGTTAGCAAGTTGCATCTACATTTGCATTGAGATAGGAAGCAGAAGACACCCCCAAAGTAAGGCTCTATCCACATAATCTAAGTGATCGGCTAAGTGTGAGAATGGCATGTCTATAGGTGAGGTTGATGAGGACCTAATGGAAATTCCCATGAAATTTTTCTTAGAGATGGGGAATTTGCTAGCTTCGGCTTCCATGGGTAAGAGAGCCAAAAGTAAGTCTGCAGGATCTTGGGTAGCTGATGGAGAATGATCACCTAGAGGAAAAGGTATCTCTACTGGGTCTTTGATAGGTGGAGGAGATGATGGATGCTCCTCTATGGGTGGAGGAGATGATGGGTGCTCCTTTGTGGGTGGAGGAGATGGTGGGTACTCTTCTGCGGGCTGGAGAGGTACTACATGTGACGACTCTCTAGGTGGAGAAGCCAAAGGTGAAATAGTCTTGATATTAATGGAAGGCTCCTCCACGGGTGATGAAGGAGGTGAAAGGTGTTCCTTTATGGGTGGAGGTATAGGTGAGGTGGGTTCTAATGTAGAAGGAGGACTTCGGGCTAGAATTTCCTCTATGGAAGGAATATGAGGTAATTGGGAAGAATAAGGTGTATCACTAAAAATAGCATGGACCTCACGGGTATGGCTATCATGAGTTGAAGTCTCTCTAGTTTGATCAAAAGAAGGGGCATGATTAGGAAAGGTTTCTAAAGATGTGTAAGTTTTTATTGATAGGTGTGTTAGGATTATCCATGGTTAACTTTCCTTTCTTGAGCATTTCTTGGATAATGTTTTTGAAGGTGATGCAATTGCCATCACTATAACCCTTTACTTGATGGTAGTTACAAAAGTCATGCTCTTTATACCATGTGGGTGTGGGGTGAGTAGGGTCAAAACCAATGTGTGGTTTCATGGGAGGAAGGGTGATGGCCCCATATTTTATGAGCTTCTCTAAGATAGAAGAATAAGGTTCCCCAATTGGGGTATATTTCCGTTGTTCCCATTTGAATTGAAAAGTCTGAACGGGTGAGAGATTAGATGAGGGGCTAGCTTGATTTGATGGATGAGTTGGGCCAGCTTTGAGTACCACTACGTTAGTAGTGCCCTTTCCTTTTGAATAATTGTTGTAGTTTTGAAGAAGAAGAGGTATCATTTGACTTGAATGTCGAGTTCTTATTACGTAGTTGGATTTTATTCTCTTCAATAGCCGAATCTCTAGCTTTCGTGGCATGGTGAATGCTTCGTCGAAGGTTCGAAAGGTTTGAACTGTAGGGTCGGTGAGATATGCCTAGCACAAGCCCATGTGAAGAGTTGATGAGTTCATTTTTGCGGTAGTTGGAATGTGAGTTGATTGATTAGGCTATGCCAACAAGCAACAAAATCTGTGATAGATTCATCGTCATATTGACGCGTAGAGTATAGGTCAATCATGGTAACCTTCTTAACGATATTAATGGAGAAGTGATCCAAGAAGGCTTGGGCTACCTGATTAAATGAGAATATAGAGTGTCTAGGAAACCCACTATACCAATCTAATGCGGGTCCAGTCAGAGACATGGGAAAGGTCCTCAGGAGAAAAGCATCATCATGGGTGATCAGATAACACCCGTGTTTGAAAGAATGCAAATACTATCATGCGGGTCTTATTTGCTATTGAAAGCAGTTGAATTTAGGCATTTCCCAATACATGGGATATGGACGGATAGGAATGGATGGATGTATAGGCTCATTACAAATCTCATCATAGGTGAGAGTGTCGGGATCTAGAAACCAATGCCTCAATATACGCATCTTGTCCATCATTAAATTAATTAGGTCATTGGTAGGTTGTGATGGATGGGTGACTCTTATAGCGTAAGAGGGTTGGTGTTGGGCATATAACGGGGCGCATTCTAGTATATGGTACTTCCATTTAGGTAGATTGAGAAGAAGCGGTGAAATAGAGGGTATGTACCTAGAGTGAATAATAGATGAAACAAGAGGCTGCTGATAGTATGTATATGGAGGTGGAAGGGTCATGGTGACCCTAGTGGCAATGGGGGCTAAAGATTATGGAATAGAAAGGATGACATTTTGAAAAGGGGTAGGGGTCACCGAAACACGGGGGTGGTTGTGTAGCTATGGGTATATGCGAGATAATAGGTGTAAACGAGGTTGTGTTCTGGGTGGTTGGTGAAGGTATAGTGGATGTGGTGGGTGCAACGGAGGTAACATACGCGGTAGTCATAGTGGGTATAGGGCCTAGCTGTGAAATGACTGGGGGTAAGGTAGATGCGGGTAGTGCAGAGCCAAATGGGGCTATTGCGGGAGTGGAAATGAGAGTCATGGGGATAGATATGGGCATTCCATATATCAAATGACCTAAGGCATCTTGAGTGGATGAGTGGGAAAGGTAAAACTACAAGGCAACATGATTTTGGTCAAGGAGTCGTGTGAAATCCTCATATCCGGTAGTGATAGAGATAGGTTGGATAGGTTCCATGGGTGGTGATAAAATGGAAGGTGGTGAAGGGCTAGGTGGGAGTGGTTGACAACTGGTGTGGAATATGAGGGCATTTGCTTGGATTGAGTCGACACCATGTGAACATGTCTTGATCGGGTTGGACTATTTTCTATAAATGACACAGAAATATAGTAGAGATAGGAGAAATAGGTGGTAGTAGGTGGATTAGGTACCAAATTTCAGTTGGAAGATTTGCATAGTATAACCAATCTTTGTTTAGGGTAAAGCGATGTCAATCACAGTAAGCTGCTGGTCGATCACTTTATGGAAAGTGGATAGTTGATAAAAAATAAGGTACAAGGCCAAATTTTCTAGGTATGCCAAATACTAATGAGATTTACCAGGTCAATGGATGTGATAAGAGTGACATAAACTCGAGTATTCAAAGAAGGTGAATAGGTGTCCTTTTGGGTAGGTTAACCAAAAAAATAGGGAACCGATGCCGGTTGGGTGAAACCGATGACGGTCAGAGGGTAACCGATGATGGTCGCTGGACCAACACCGGTTATTGTGAAATTGAAACAACGATGAAGAAATTGTGGTTGTGAGTTAAAATTAATTTAGAATCAAACGCAGAATCCAGAGAATGATGAGAATATGGTCCAAGCACATGCACATGAAGCTAGAATATACCAACTGTGATGAGGAGCGTGCACAGAGAAATAAGAGGAAAATGAAGAATGAAATCCTCTCACCTCAAAATGCAAGCCAAGTAGAAACACTAAGAAAAATACGATCTAGGAGTGTTTTTTTCTATTATATTTGTTTATCTTATGTTATTTAAGGATTGACTCATGAACTTTAGAATAGATTTTTTTGGTGAGGATGGCTTCTTACAAAGAAGGAGATCTACAAGGAGAGGTTTTAGGTATGTTATGGTGGGGCGGGATTTTCTCTGAAGTATGACTTGATAGAAACAATGAGTGGGTGCCCACTGTGCCGTGATCATGTGATCACCTATAACTTCTTCTAGGAAAGATGTTGTTTAAGAATGTGTATATTTTCAATTTTTTGGTGTTTGGATATGACTTTAGAGAGAGAGAAAGAGAAATAAAGTTCTTTCTATGATTCATTTGTCAACCATCAGCTAGGAATGACTTCCAACGTATAGGTTTCCCTCAATTAATGTGAGCTAATGCAAAAAAGTAGAATGAAATGCAATGATTTTTAAACCCAAGTTGAAATGTAGAATTCGATGTCACAAATAGATGAATAGAATAAGGGATGCTCTTTCACTAATGTGATACTAATGAAAGGAACAAATGTTCATTTTAAGAACCAAAATATGATTGCTTTTAGACAATAGAAGAGAAGAAGATTCCGGGGAGAAAGTTTAATGTAAGATTTTTTTTTAGAAAAGAAACAAACATACAACGTTTTCACCTAAAAATGAAAGAATGCAAAGAACCCCAAATGGGTCCCATAAATATGGCATGCCAAAATGAAAGTTAAATAAATATATGCAAAGGGTGGGTTTGCCTAGTGTATGCTAGATCTAGGAAGTGTGATACTTCCTAGATGGCTGTCAATCCATTGTTTAAAGAAAATTAATGTGAGAAATAAAGGAAATCCTACTGTAGTTAAAATGATTTAGGTATCTCATTCGTCTATAATAAGAAAATTCATTCACAACAAGCTAAGCTATGATTGAATCTGAAGGTCAAGGTCACTGTCAAGGTATTGATGTTGGTCAGGGTGAGATTCTGGGTAGTTTTGGGTATTTGGTGGAAGTTTAGGAGCTCTGTTCTTGGTTTCTAGTAAAAGACACAGAGACCGACATCGTTCTAGTATGACCGATCAATTTAGGCTAAGCCGGAAATGGTTGTGGGTAAGCTGGTGCTTTGGTATGGTCGGGAGTACATGAAACTCAATAAAATTTGGCCGGATGATAGATGCGAGATTATATGAAGATGGAAGGGAAATGGAAAGATTTATGTGGATCCTGGATATGCACAGGGAATGATTAAGATCCGGTATGGGCGGTCTGCGAGGGTATGGATAAAAATATGGTCAAGTTTGCATGGAGGTAGATGATGGGGAATGGAAATGAGAAAATAAGCTAAATAACATATGTAAAAGGATATACCAAATGATTAATAGATGAGTGATGGCTAACATAACTTACTACTGTTTATGTACGGGCTTGATGCCTAGCTAGATATGGTGGGTGATCAAATGGAATGAATTTGATGTAGTTTTGGAACTTCCCAAATGCTCCCGTGAAGGTAGATGGTTGTGTGATTGCTTCAGGTATTGGCTATGGATGCTCTGATGTGTATACTAATGTTGGTTCTACTTGCATGCAGCTCTGGTTTTGTCACTTGTTCTCAAAAGATGTGATTATCTCTTAGAAATGTGCCAACCTCAAAATAAGGTTGTTTTGGGGGTTAAATGGTAACCGACGGTGGTTAAGGGTAACCGGCATCGGTTAGGGCAAGATTTCCTAGGTTTACTAAACTAGGTAGATCCCCTTGATTTTTCTGGGATCTCATTTCATTTACCCTATGAATTAGCATGGAAGCTTCCTTAACGGGCGGGAATGTGGTTAGAGAGAATGTAGGTATTGATTTTTAGGGTTTGGGTAGGTTTTAGTTAGTTATGACAACTTACTAAGAATAGGTCTTAGGGTAAGGTGTGGTGATGAGGTGGATATGTGGGCATTATCGCAATTAGGAAATTTAAATAATAAATATTATTAGGATAATGAATTAATTTAATTAAATTAATATTAGTGTGGGATGAAAGGGGCCATGGTTAGGCAAATGTGTTCAAGGTATTTATTTGACAAGGGACCAAGGGGACTATGACCCAATTTTGGTGTCTACATCCTTAGAAGGTATTTTTCAATGCCTCACTCTAGGGATTACCGCCTCTACAATTTTAACACATTCCTTACTCCACAAGAGTATAGAAACTGAGCGAACACCCTCATTATGACTATCCCATAGGAGAGGTTTTCCTTATGTTTCTCCCCACCTTTGCACTAACTTAACGTATGGGGACTTGATATTGCCACCTATTCACCTGAACCTCCCTCCCAAACATGACCATTTTCATCTGACCTCCAATCCCTCACTAATCGCCAATTCACCCACACTTTCCTTCACCGCTACGCATGGAAAGGCTTTGGCTTCAGTTTTTATGAACAAGGTTGTCATACCATCATTCCATGTACTACCCATAAACACAAAGATCATAGTGGCATTGGCTTTTCCACACCATCTTCCAAGAAGGCCCGCATTGACCTCATTGAGGAAGAAAAATATTCTCCACCCCATTCACCAATGTCACCACCTTCACCCACAGAATCCATAGATCCCGAATCTATTCCTCCTAACTTAATTTTTCATGAACATGATTTCCTTAGGACCTCTGACTTATCAAGCGTGATGGTGAGGCTCCTTCTTCTTTTCCCTTCTTGTATCCTGACATGATCGATGATGATACACCTTCTATTAATGTTATTCAATGTCAAGATGATGAGTTTATCCTCACCTACCTTGGTGTTGAAGATTCTTATATTCACCGGTCGTTACCTTCTGAAATCAACATTAACACTCAAGACAACCCGCACCTTCTAAAGATAGGACAATCTTTAGATGTTGTTGAACAAGAAGATTTTACTTCTTTCCTCTGGGACCATAGTAATGCTTTTGCTTGGTCCTATGTTGATATGCCTGGTATTGACCCAAACATTGTGGTCCACAATATCATAACCATGCCTGACGCCAAACCCATAAAAAGAAGCTGTGGAAAATGCATCCTCGCATTGCCCTTCTTATCAAAGAAGAAATTTAGCACCTTTTCTCAGTTTCCTTCATCCTACCCATTGACTATCCCCAATAGATTTCTAATATCGTTCCTACCACAAAAGTGATAGGGGACTCTGCATTTGCATTGATTTTTGGGACCTCAACTTAGCTTTCCCCAAAGATGACTTTCCTATACCAGGCATTGACCAACTGGTTCTCACCACCGGACATGAGATGTTATCACTCATGGATGATTTCTTGGGTTATAATCAAATATTACTTGCTTGAGAGGACCAACACAAAACTACCTTCATCACTCCTTGGGGGACCTTTTTCTATCGATTCACGCCTCTTGGCCTTAAAAAACGTTGGTGTTACATATCAGTGAGCCATAACTTATATGTTTCATGACATAATGCATCAAATAAAGGAAGATTACGTAGATGACCTTCTTACCAAACCCAAACATCGGGCCATACACATGACAATCCTTAAGGTCATATTTGACCACCTCATCAAGTATTGTGTTCTCCTTTAACCTAAGAAGTGTGTCTTCGTAGTGCTTTGAGTAAAACTCCTTAGTTTCATCATTTATGTGCGTGGCATAAAAGCTGATCCTACTAAAGTAAAGGCTATTCTTGAAATGCCTCTCGCCTACTAATATCCATCCACTTAGAAGTTTGCAAGGTAATTTGCAATCTATTCGTCACTTTATTTAAAAACTTTTCAACCATTGACAACCATTTCATCATCTCCTCAAAAGGATGTCTCATTCAAATGGGATGATGACTCCTACAAATCCTTTAACGCCTTAAAACAATACCTTCTTCAACCATTGGTGTTCATTCCCCCTAAAGACGACCAATCCTTTTACCTATACATTTATGCTATTGACCATTTCTTAGGTGACATACTAGCTCATTCCGACAAGCAAGATAGGGAGAAAACAATTTATTACATAAGTCGTACCCTTTTGGACTACGAAACTAGGTACACCCGTGCTTTGAAAAACTTTACTTAGCCTTGGTTTTATCACCACCTAACTTATTCATTACCTACTCAACCACAAAACCTTTGTCATCACTAACACTGATCCCCTACATTACATGTACGCCAAACCCTACCAGCATCAACGTGTTACACATTGGCTCATGCTTCTTGCAGACCTTGACCTCGAATTCATCCATCAAATTTTTTTCAAAGACTAAGACATCGTTGACCAACTTGTAGAAACACCTCTCTCTAGAGATCAACCTTCTAAATTCAATTTCTGGAAGAATCCATTGCTACCCTCTCTTTTGATGATACCACTTACCCGATGACCTTATTCTTTGATGGTTCCAAATGTCAATGTGGAGGTGATGTAGGTGTTATTCTCATTCCTCTTAATGGTGAACCCATTCCTTTATCTTTCAAACTAGATTTTGATTTTACTAACAACATCGCCAAATATGAAGCACTCGTATTAGGCCTTCAAACCACCATCACCCTAGATGTTAAATCAATTAATATCTTTAGTGATTCCCAACTAGTTGTAAACTAAGTCAATGGTATATACCAATGTCATAATGAAATCTGCAAAAGCACAAATATCATATCAACATACTTTTTACTACCTTTGATTATTACGAACTTCAAACCACCCCACTTTCTAATAATAAATTTGTAGATACCATGGCTTGCCTAACTTCTTGGTTACCCACTTGATCAACCGACTCTAAAATCTTTGTCACGTATAAAGGTTACAATCACCCTCATATTTATCTCGAGAGGTCAACTCCATTGAAACCATTACACGACCCACGTGACCTTTGGTATAAGCAGTTTGCAGAAACTACCTTTCCCTTTCCATTCTACCTTCTAATATCACTCATAATGGAAAATGCGCCTTTCTTAAAAGTTTCTCTCGTAATTTTATCATGGGTGGTCTTCTTTATAAATGTGGCTTCGATGGTATTCTCTTACGATGCCTTACAAGTTCTAAAATTCCCTACACCATCAAGGAAGTTCACGAAGAAATTTGTGGAGGTAAATTTAGAGTCTTAGCGATCGCTAAACGCATTCTTCACCTAGGCTATTATTGGCCAACCATAAATCATGACTATTGTGACTATGCCAAAAGTTTTGTGAAATGTCAACAACATGCTAATATTCATCACACACCTAGTCATGCCTTATAGGTTACACGAGACCTTTGGCCTTTCTCTCAATGGGGTTTATATCTTGTTGGAGAAATCAATCCTCATTCTTCACAATTCCATCAATGGATTATAACCACTATTGAATACTACACTAAAAGGGTGGAATCAATTCCCCTCATTTTTACAAAAGCCAAGAAAATTTGTGCATTCATCAACCATCACATCATTTGTCGTTTTAGTGTCGCTCACCGCCTCATCACTGATAACGGAAAACAATTCAAAAACAAAACCCTATGAAAGATTTATGATGATTTTGGCATTCAACTTAGTTTCTCGTCACCTTATTACCCACAAATAAATGGCCAAGAAGAATCAACTAATAAAACCTTGAACAAAATTCTTATGAAAGTAGTTGACGATACTGGGAAGGATTGGCATACGCATATTCCTTTAGCATTTTGGGCTTACCACACTAGTATTCACACTTCTAATGCATCCACACCTTTCTCTCTAGTCTACATTATCAAGGTTTTCTTGCCTCTCAAAGTACAAATTTCATCTCTCTACATCTCCATACAAGACATGCTCAATGATGATAACTTTCGCCTTGAGGAACATTTAGCATAACTTTGTTAGATGAACATCATCTCAATGATCTTGATCATCTCCAAATCTACCAAGAATGTATCAAACGTTCCTATGATAAGCGTATCCATGAAATAACCACCAGTGTCGGTGACCTCGTCTTGAAGGAAAATCAACATGTAACCAAAGAAGAAAAAAATGTAAACAGGGCAAATTTTCTCCTAATTGGTTTGGACTCTATATCGTTACTCATACCTATAGATCAGGTGCTTATCATTTGTCTTCACTTGAAGGTAAACCAAAACCTAAGCCCCTCAATGCCTTGTATCTTAGACCATTTTTTGTTGAAATGCAGTCCTATATCACATTCTGTCTATTAGCGCTCGTCCCTTGAGTGCCATTCACCTTCCATGTTACTTGTTTTGAGGATCAATGAATAAACAAGAATCATGTGATTATCCATCACCTTTCAGTCCTATCTTTAATATGAGTACCATGGCTCTATTCATGTCATGATTCTCATGGATACTTTTTCTTTTTCAAATATGGAATCCCATGGTCATTCATCACTTGAAACCATCTCTTTCATAGTTAACCTCTATTTTCTACGTCTTTGTCTTCTAAACAAGAACATAATCTTTCTATATAGTCTAGTCCATGACTTAAACGTCTAAAAGAAAAATGGGATGCAACTCCTTGAGTAAAACTTCCAGTAATGAGAAGACTCCCTCAAAAGGGACATCTCTTCTCTTTATCTCACCACTATAAATAGACTACTCCCTCAAAGAAAAGCTATATAAAGTCATTGCAACAATAAAATAAAATATTCATAAGCTTCCCACATTGATCAGCCTCACAAAATACCTCAAGGAGATAATATACTCATCCCATATAGACTTCCCGCATTTATTATTCTATTAGTTTAATTATAGATTAATCTATTATTAGCCACCATGTAGAAGCATGTAGTTGTTGGCACATGGCTATTCTGAGTATGCAACCTATTTTGAGAATGCATGGGTGGTGAAGGGAAATTCCCCACCCCTATAAGTATGTAATGTATTTCACTATTTGGAGAGACCATATATTATAGAGTTATACTTCCTATTATTCCAAGCGCGTATGACTCCCTAGTAATTATTATGACGTATACAAATTTTGTTACATAATGAGTTAATATGATGGATCTTTGTGGATAGATATTGATTATTGATGTATCTATTCATGGTACTTGTATGGTAAATCTGATCTTAATTATTATCTAAACCATTATGCTTTCTTTATTATGTGTATTTCCAATTTGAGCTCATGGATCTGATTATTATGATGGAATATACACTTTAATTATGGTTATTATGAACATGCATGCTAACACCTTGGCAAGACAATACCAAAGATGGACATGGTAGCTTAGTGCACATAAGGTGAGAATTTAGATCTATTTGAATGAAGCGCCAGCATGCCTAGGCATTTGGGTATAAAAATAAAGACTACATGTAATGATCCTCATTGTTTTACATGTTTTGAGTTTTCTTCACTTTGAGATATTGTAGTGATCTATCAAGCATACCTACATATTCTAAAATCAGTCAAGAGGAGCTTCATGCCATAGAGGAGGAAGAGGAGTTTGATTTATCAAACTTCTTGTTTGTTGAGGATAATGTAGATCCGAAGGAGTCTGAATTGTTTGTATGGGAAGAGAATAGTTCAAATCAGCATACAAATAATTTCCTTCTTCATGAAAGTCTACAAGATGACTCCATTCATGGAGTTGAGCTTCAAAGAGATGGGAAAATTCAAAGGATCAGCCCATTGGTTCCCAAAACCCCTTTCCAAATAAGGTATCCGGCTATTTTAGAGCCAAAAATAGAGTTGCAACCATTCATGCTCATTTCAAAGCATGAAGATGATAGTTAAAGTTCAAAGGTTAGCAACAATGCCCCTCAAGCCTAAATACAGAGCAACTAAAAGAGGTATCTATTTTGTTTTTTAATACCTTAATGAAAAGGGTGAAAAACTAGTTTCAATTCAAATTTTAACTCTTATTTAAGACCATGTCCAATGTCAAATAAAATACATGGTCTAAAATTTTAAGTAAGGGAAGTTATTTATCCTTTCTTATTGTAGGCTTTGTTTAGATCCTTTTTTGTCTGGTTAGATTAGGGTAGATAGGTTTCTTTTTAGAAAAACAAGTGCTTGTTCACACTCTTCATGTTTCCAATTGGACCATGTATGTTTGTTTATGTTGGTATGTACTTTTTGTGTGCTTTGTTGTTGTTTGTATAGTTCAATTCAGTCAAGGCAACATTCTTGGACAAGTCAAATTTTGGGAGTAACTTTCAAAGTGCATTCTTGGGCCTTAAGAGATTAATTCAGTCAAGATTGCATGGTGCCTCTTCCTTGGTAAAATTTAGTACTTGGGATAATGCCAATTGCATGCATTTCATTTCCAAATCAACATGAGATCTAGAAATTTGAAATGCTTCATTATTTGTCAATGATTCAATTCATTTTTCTTCAAAACTTGGAAAAATAAGATTTGAGGCAACCTTAGATGCTTTTATTTGTCTCAGTAGATCAAAATCAAAACAAACAAAGTAAAGTCTCAGAGATTTTAATAATTTTCCACTCTCATAAAATCAAATTCAATTTTTTTTTATAATGAGATGGTCAATTATGGATTAACCTCAATCTTGATCAGTTTAATGGTGAAATTAGATAGTTGGAGTAGTTCTATAGATCATTAAAAGCTCCACAGACTAGCTAAGTCCATTTCATGCTTTAGAATGGCTCAAGGGTAAGAAAATTTTTAATTTCAAATCAATTTTTAAGTTTTGGGATTGAATCCATGCCCAATGGATTGCAAAATGCTACTGATCTAATCTAGCAGGAAGATTACCTCAAGAGTTAACCAAATTATTATAAAAAAATCACCCCATGTTATTTTGTCTTTAACAAAGTTAAAACTAGACTTAGCCATTTTTAAGAGCTTGAGATGGTTAAATGGCCATCAAATTATCTTTCCCAAATGCTTATGCCAGTGGCATTCAAAACTGTGGAGACTAATTTTTAAGGCATTGGTGGGTTCTTATTGAAAATCCATAGTAAAAATAAAATGGAAACCCATGGAGCAAAGGTCAAAGGGTTAATATTGTGCGGAAAATATTAAACCCGCGAAACAAATGTCAAAGGGCTAGTGTTGTGCAGAAAAGATTAAAGTTGTGGTACAAAGGAAAGTGTTATCCAAATAAATCTCCTAGTTATTTGGACAACTTGTATACATATTCTAGCTTTGAAGTCTTCATTTCAAGGTTGCATACACTTGAGTTCACTTAGCACATCCCCCTAGTTGCACTTTCCTTGTGCTCTTCCCCTTCTCCACTTTCCATTTTCCTTTTCCTCTTTGTTCCACTTTTCCCTTACGTAAATTTTTGTGCATTCACCTTCTTCCTAATAATTTTTCATCTTATGCATGCAACTTGTACTTGCTTCAATAAGCTAAGTCCTTATTCCTCTCACGCACCCTGCACATTACCTTGTAATAGTTGCACCTTGACCATGCGTTCTCCACTCACCATTTTTCCTTATTTCCTTGCATGTATTGTGAGCACCTTCCTTTTGTCTTCTTCCTGCACCTCATTCTTCCACACACATATCTTTATGCCCTCCTTTGCACCTTCCATGCCACATCATTCTCTAACATGCTAATGTGTGCCACATGTACCAGTCAAAGTGCACCAACAAGGTGTCAAATCCTTACAATAAATCAATAAGTGACAAGTGTATTGCACATGTAAACAATTCTAAAAAACTTATAAAAGCCATATATTTTTCTACAGAGCTCCGATTGGCATGCACCTAGTCTCAATCAATAGCTGATGACATAAGCTACAATGCTAAACATTGAAATTCAAATTCTTGGTGGATCTAGTAGGTGAGAAATTGGAAAATGTGTTTCTAGTAATTAATGAGTAGATCTGATTACTTCAACCACCCAATTTTATATGATCCACCCTCCCTTCTCCAACATGCCAAACAAACTTAGGGAAGTGCATTTGAAAAATTTCCAGGTGGATTTGCAAGTATTGAATTCTTATTGTTTGTGGTTGCATATCAAATTTGTATTTTTCCTCCTCTTCTTCTTCCATAGATTCATGTACAAATGTAAGAGTGGGATCATTTTTTATGTTGGATGCTTTGGATCCCCACACACTTTTCCAAGGATTTCATATTTTCTATATTTTAAATCGTAGACCTCTAGATCTAGCTCATGCATGTGCATACCATCCTCTTTCACCATTGTAAAAAAATGTGTGCATTTCTTGAAGTAATGGAAGCATCATTTTTTGACTATAATTTGTCCTGAGCATGTTCATATTATTTCTTCTCACCTTTCTTTTAGATTTCATGGTCATTGTGCCATTCTACATCCCTTGCAGCTCCTTATTAAGTTGTGTTCCATGAATCGATCTAGTAAATACATTTTGGTTGTGGTACACTTTTCTAGCCTTCTTTCATGCATTTCCCTTCACTTTCACTTAGAATAGATAGTGTCCATACCTCTTTTTCTGGTGTTATTGAATTTTAGTGTAGTTTCCTTTCATGTTATCCTTCTATCCATGGTCCCTTAGCATTATTATCTTAGTTTTCCCCTTTCACCACTAGGAATAGTAGTAGTAGTAGAAATAGATAGAGGAACCTGCCTTCTCTGGATATCTTTCTCAAGCTCACAAGGTCCCACAACTTGGAGATGGCTCCATTATTGTCTCAAATATCCCAAATCTTCAAGATCCAAGACACGGGTGCATGTTTGAATGAAAAAAGTTTCGACACGCTTGGTGGGAGCAACTATGAAATATTACATTTCATATTTCTAAGTTCGTGTGTGGACTTAGTGTTTCAGCCTTTGGAGGCTCATTTCAACACATCTCGTGACCCCCAACACTTGCGAGATATTTTTTTAGCAGCCCTAAGAACCTTTCATGAGAAGAGTGCATATAAGGAGAAGTGTAGTAGCTAAATATTCTTTCGAGTACCTCTCTGCTATTCCCGAGGATAGTTTGTTTTAGAAATCCCATGTACACATCTCCATCTCTAGCATACCACACCCATTCAACTCCTCACAGAAGACATCCAAAGTGCACCCTGCTATGGCACATCACCCACCTCCTCCATTAAGGAACTTTGCTAATTTCACTAGAGGAAGTCCCCTGGTTCTAGTTGTACAACATGATATGCTAAATGGTGCACTCAAAAGTATTCCATACTTTACTAGTGAGAATACAGTCACCCCTTAGGAGTATATCTAGGATATAACAAGTGTATGTTCACTCTACTTGATCACACATGGTGATGTAGTAGTTAAGATACTTTTGGAATATTTTAAAGGTAAAGTTCTTCAATGGTACTCGAGGTTTGAGACTTGGATCTATTGCCACCTGGGATGAGCTTGGGACAACTCTTTGCAATTATTTTGAAGATAAGTCAGATCACTTGTCTTTGGTGGAGCAAGTGACAACAATAAGGAGGGTGCCCAATAAGAAGATAATTGATTTCAACATCAGATTTCAAAAGACTTGGGAAAGAATTCCTCTTATGGTAAGACCTATGACCCAAGATGCTTTTTTGTATTATCTAAAGGAACTTAAAAATGATATCTCAGTCATGATTCAATCCATGGGAGTTAGGACTTTACCAGCGTCTTATAATATTATAGTGAGGGGAGAAAATAGTCTTATTCAAGCAGGAAAGATATCTCCTATACTTCATATGCCCTTGTTCATAGAAATCTCACAAGCGCCCTAGCCTTTTGTGGCCCTTGTTCTTATTCGTGAGTAGAGCATGCAACTTGTTGCATCCACTTCCTACTCTTGAATGTAGCTAGAAAGAAGATGAATAATTAAAGACCCTGATTATAAACTTGTCTAATAAGGTCATATCATTGGAGAATTAATAGGTGTAGGCCTATAGATGAAGTTCTAATTAGGTACATATCCAAAGTAATCAGCCTTACTAGAATAAATATGGAAATAAAAGATATGCATCCAACCAACAGAATGACAGATGGCATGCTAATGAACATCTGTTCTTGAAAGTTATTCCTCCCACAACTTCTCTTCTAGCACCTAGTACAAGTCGGCGCTTGTTGGTTCCTTGTAATATGCCTCATATTCAATAATCATTGTGCCAACGCTACATACGTGCGAGCCTATATGATCCATAATGCTTCAACTTGTGAGCCTTCGACAAGTGTAATAGAAGCGAGAGAAATAAGAAAGGATAGAAGCTCCTATAGAGGAAAGTTTGATCACGAGTACTTTTGTGCAATTAACCAAGATGTAGAGGAAACAAACAAACCACGTGCCAGGTTGCGAGACAACACAAAATACAAGAAGAGAATGCTCAACTCTCATGGGAAGGTCATAATTCTAGCAACACAAGTAGACCTTTAAAAGTAGAAAGACGCAACTAGGGAACCAAGTGATAAAAGCACTCAAGTCCCTACATAAGAGGTCCGTGTAAAGCTCCTCCCGAAGTAGTGTGCGCTCCTTCTTTGGTAGGTCAAGCATTAGCTTTGGCTAAAGCCCCTACTTCCACATCTAAATAGTCAAGAATGGATGTCGTTGTACCCCAAATGCAAAATCGGTGGGTCTTCCATTTATCTTTGTGGACCGAGATGAAGAAGACAAACATAAATGTCACAAATGTGGGACACTATGACCATTCCATATTAGTGCGACTTATTACATGAGGCCTTATCCCAACTTTCACACGCTGATCTAACTACTCACAAACCACATGGTGTTATCAACATCTGTCAAGAAGAGGAGAAGAAATCAAGTAAAATTGTAAAAACCCCACCCTTTTATATGTCATTGATCATAGGAAAACACCTAGTGCATAATTACATGAGTGACTTAGGTGCTAGTACTTCTATTATGCCCAAGAAGATAGTTGATGTCCTAGGTCTTAAGTATAGCCCCTTGTCTAAAGGAGTCATGTAACTTGATGGCTCAACTATTACTACCTTATGAATCATCAAGGATATCTAATTGAACCTTCACGCATGCCTAAGCCTCACCATAACTCAAGAAGTGTCTATCATTGATCTACCTCCTTTGTTTATCGTATGTCTATCAAGAGAATTTCTTTGCAAAAGTGGGTGGTTAGTTGTCTTCTGATTGGTCTCATATGTTACTCAAGACAAGGTATGGTACCAGTTTACCATACAAGCTAAGCCAATATTTTCTTATCATGTAGAGTCATATGTCCCATCTCCTCTCCAAGCCAATTGTTTAATCTAAGAAGAACAAGCTTCAGATCCTAAAGAGAATCCTCTTCCAACTTCAATTCCTAATCTAGTACTCAATGAGTGGGTAGAGAGGCACCATAAATTTGACCCATATGTTGAAGAACTGGAAGCTTATGAAACTGGGATTGGTACTAAATACATTCTTGAAGAAGAAGTTGCGCTCACACACACTCAAGAAAGACCAAGTTGACCCTGGTCTATGGAAGTTATATTTTGATGAATCCAGAAGTAGAAATGGTGTAGGAGAAGGAACCATTCTTATTTCTCCTAAGGATTAGAAATTATTCTTTGTTCATAGATTGTAGTTCACATGTTCTAATAATGTGGCGAGTATGATGCTTATTTGGTGCATGGTCTTCTTATTATTGAAAAGAAGTAGATTAAGGCGCTACATATATTTTGGGATACAAAATTGGTTATCCACCAGGTTACCAACAAGTTCCAGGAAAATAATAATCTTCTCAAAGCTTATAAGCATAGATTTTGGGACCTCCTTGAGATCTTTGATGATCTAAACTTGTAGGTAGTACCATGAAAAATTAATAAGGAAGTTGATCAAATGACAACGCTTGGTTCACAATTCTTTCCTACTGAGGACTTTGTCAAAAGAAACACTCGGCACATTAAGATGGTGATCAGACCATCCATTATAGACAACAATACTAGCTGGAAATTGTTTGTGGTGATGGGAAGATCATCAGATCATCCAGATCATCGAGAATGAAGATAAGTTCTCATCAAGCATACAAATTGACTTGCATGACAACTATGATGCACAAATAATATAGATGAAGACAAACAAGTTGCCTAAGGGTTGGTTACCTTAGATAAAATGTTTATCCCTAATGATGAGTTCAGGGGTGAAGAAAATCATATGCACGCCACGTAAGAAGACTACTCCTCAAGTCCTATTGTGAACAAAAAGGAATTGGTGCTCGGTAAATCTTGTACGCATGATTAAAAGAAGGCCTTCATCTCTCTCTATCAAAAATACAGTGATATCTTGTCATGGGAATATGAAGACCTCAAATGTTTTGATCAAGTGTTGCTCAACATTCCATTGACCTTGGTCCTAGTATCAAGCCCGTCAAATAGAAGCATTGACTAGTCAATCCAAAGATAGAACCCCTCATCAAAAAGGAGGTATCCAAACTCATTGAGATGAAAATATTTTTCCCATCAAGTACTTTACTTGGGTCATGAATCTAGTTCCAGCATTTAAGAAGAATGGTGAAATCAAGCGTGCGTTGATTTCAGAAATTTGAACAAAGCATCTCTAAAGGATATTTATCCTTTGCCTTCAATGGAGCAGATTCTGTAGACTGTGGCTAGCACACAAAGATTCTTAATGTTGGATGGGTATTCAGGTTTCAATCAGATCTTGGTAAAGGAAGAGGATCAATTCAAGAAAAGTTTACAACCAAGTGGGGAACATATGGATATCGAGAAAATGCCCTTTGGTCTATCAAATGAGCGCACCACATTCTAGCATGCCATGAACATTGCCTTCAAAGGTTACATAAATGAGTTCATCTTGGTTTACCTTGATGACATAACAATATTCTCAAAGAAAAGCAAGGATCATATGGAACACCTAGAGAAAGTATTTGAGAGATGCAGAAAATTTGGAGTATCTCTTAACCCCAAGAGTTTAATTTTGTAGTGGCGCAGGTAAGATTTTGGGCCATGTGGTTTCCAAGGATGGCATTGCAATTGTTCCTAAGCACGTTTCAGCCATCCTAGCTCTTTCCCTTAGGCGCATAAAAAGTCCTTGGTCCTTCCTTGTAAAGATAAATTTCATTAGGTTCTTTATTCCTAACTTTACATGGTGATAAGGCCAATCACCTTGATGATAAAGAAGGACATAACTTTCAGATGGACAACTGAAGGAAGAGAAAGCTTCAACAAGATTAATTAAGAAATTACTTACACATCAACAATAATCAACCTAGATTATTCAAAGGATTTTATCCTTTACACTTATGGAGTTAATGATAGTTTTGCCACTCTCATAACACAAGAAAATGAACAAGGCCTAGAACAACTAGTTTCTTTCTTCATCTAGACTACGAATGATTATGAATTATAATACGAGTCACATAAAAATTAGGTCTTCTACATCATGCACATGCACTTAATAAATTCAAAAGTATACTTTCCATAAATCATATCAAGTGTTAGTATCACACTCTTCTATCGAGAGACTTCATCATGGGAGAAAAATAAGTGAAAAGAGAGTAGGATGGGTGACCAAAATCATGCAATATGATAAGGCTATTATTAAAGCCACAAAACTTGTAAGAGTTAGCACGCTCTGCAAGTAAATTTCTAAGGATGCACAAAATGAATTTGAGACTTCTTTATTTATGGATGAGTTTGTATCGTGTGCAAAACTTGAGTAGAATATAGGTCCTGGTGTGGGTGACTAGATGAAGGACATGATCACATTACTTTACGGGGTGCATACCCTCCTCGTTTAAATTAAACAAAGAGAAGACATTTGAGGTTATAGTATATCCCTTATGTTTTTATTGATGGAATTCTCTTCAATAATAATCTTGATGGCATGATGTTAAGATGTATCAATGACACACATAATGAAAAAGTGTTAGCATAATTTCATGATGGATTCTCTGGTGGATACTTTTCTACCAAAACTACAGCAACAAAGATCATAATGGCAGGAATATTTTGGCCTACCTTTTTGCAAATGCACATAAGTGGGTCATGAAATGTAAAGAATGAAATTTCTTTATAAATAAGAAGAGATTAAAAATTCTTCCCCTTTAACCAATCCAAGAAGATCAACCTTTTACACAATGGGGTCTCGAATTCATAGGCATGATCAATCCACCTTCAAGTGTTGGACACAAGTGGGTGTTGACAACTACAGATTACTTCACCAGATGGATAGAAGTTTTCATGCTCAAGGAATCAACCGAGTCAGTCATCCTTGAATTTCTTGAAGGTATAGTCACAAGGTTTGGCATTCCTCAAACCATTATCTATGATAATGCAAAATCCTTCCTTGGGACCAAAATCACTTGATTGGGCTCTAAATCTAGGCATCTATCTGAAAAATTCTTCCAACTATTACCCTCAAGGAAATGGTCTGGAAGAATCAACAAACAAGAACCTGATTAGGATCATGAAGCACACAATGAACATTAGCCAAAGACAATGGCATAAAAAGGTCTCGAGACACACTCGAGAAGATATAATCATAGTTAAAAAGGTAGTACGGAATTCACCTTACAATCTTTTCTATGGTTAGGAGGCTACCATTCCTTTGATGCTAGAGTTGAACTCATTGGCACTTGCCCAACACATGGAATTCAAAGGCACAAACCGAGAGATAAATAAGGATAGAAGAACTAATAAATAATTAAGAGTTAAATAACCTAGCCATGATCAAGCTAGAACAACATCATCAAGCAATGAAGAAATGGTTTGACCGAAAGGCCATGCCTTAATATTTTAAATTTGGGGACTTGGTTTTTAAATGGGATACTAATAGAGCTAAAACATGGCACCATTCAAAGTTTGATGCACTTTAGAGTGGCCCTTACATCATCAGTTTGTGAAAATAGGCTAACTCCTTTGAGTTAACTCATCTTGATAGATACACGCTACAAGTCCCGAGTAAATGGGATCTATCTCAAACCTTTCTATTGAGTTTGTTGCATCATTTTGTATATATTATAGTAGTTTTCAATTCCTCCAAAGTGCGCATGCATTATTTATTTTTACATAGTTTTCTTCTCGTGTGCTTCAGGGTGTGTTTTATTTTTTACATAGTGCTTTTTCTTCTCGTGTGCTTCCTGTGAACATCCCCATTTAAGAACATTAGAACAAGTACAATTCTTGCTTTTTTTTTTTGATAAATGCTTCCTAGTTCTAAATACATAATTTAGAACTCACAAATCAAAACCACCATTCTTAGAACTCAGAGATAACCATATGTGTAATTGTAATGACTCGGAGTACTTCCGATCTATTCATTCCATGACTCGGTAATCCACCGATCTATTCATGAGTATCAAAGAGTTGGTGTTTTTATTTTAACACATCACTCTTGCGGTTCTCTTCCCTAATCCAAGATTCAGAATGCTCTGTCCAAGGAACCTATCTGAATAATTGTTACCATTATTCATCGGCATCTCGTCCCTTAGATTAGGTGACATAGGACAATGCAATCAGCAACTTGCGATACTTTGGCCAAAGATTTGAAACATACTGCTTATGTCTCGTATTCCTTGATGGCATACTCGTCATTCTGGAATACGTCCTTCACCCCATTCCTGTGTTATGTAGAATGTCTTATATTGACTTCTGCCAGTCTCTCCTACCCCAAGTTATTCACTCAGGAATGGATTAGTAATATGACAATGTTATAGGGATGCTCCCGAGGGCTAGGGATACGCTGACATACTGGGTCAACCCTAGTTAACCCAGTGTGTCAAGATACCCCGAGTCTCTTGGGGCAGCCTTATAACATAACCACGTTCCTAATCAGTCCCAGAGTAAATCTTGTTTGAGTTTAAGGTGTAAATCTTAATGATCAATGCAAAGGGTGTCGCCATAAGTCACCTGTATTGTTGTATCTTCGAGAAGATCCTAATCTTCTCGAAGGTACAACCCTATAGTTGACTTGTGCCATCAACCTTCAAATCCACCTCGAAAAGATCTACTTATATATAAGTGTTACATACGTTGAGTTAAAGTTATACTTTAAAGCGCTCCTTTTAGGGTAGTCTTTTCCCAACCCCAGGTTCCTCACCTTAGGATTACCTTTCTCAATAAAACCCATTACGCAAAGAGAAGTTATTAAGACTTGAGGTCCCAACAAGGAGTTCATAGAAAAACATAAATCTAAATCAACGAAACTGGACAATAACCCTTAATCTTCACATGAGATTGCTAACCAAACCCTTTTTGGTTTATATCAGATCTCATAGCTGAAATATATCTTACTTATTAGTATTGAGATATAGTGATTAAAAATCCAATTAAACGTTGTCTTGACTTAGATCAAGACTAGGAAGTAATAATTTATTCAGCTCATTTAGCTTCCTGTTGAGGTTTATTTTAACCTTAGCTTCTCGAAAGACAGTGATCTAAATTCCAATTTAGCTTTAGATAGAACATAATAGAACTACTAAACAATCATAAGTATTCAGTCACATAACCTTGCAAGCTTACTTAGATAATCACAAATGTCTCCAAGTTATACAATAATAACAATGCTCTTAAAATCATTCGAACCGAAGAAGATCAAACCATCAAGATACGAATGCAAACACATAAGTAACAAATACCTCATTTCATTCATTTCAAAGCTAATCAAATACATTTTATGCATTCAGACATATTTGATACAATACTCAACAGCAAAAGAACATCTTTCTTCAAGTAGTACATTTAGAGAATCAAGTTGAAATTCATCATAAAACCAAATTAAACAATCTGAACATCATATCAGATCTGCGTGCCTTTACCACTTACGGCAATCATCTGCAAAAATTGTCAACACGGGTCAGTTCGGTGAACTGAGCATGATAAGCACTAATTCTTAAAACAAATGCAATCCACCAATTGTTTTCATCAAACAACCTGTTTAAATGAAATCATTTCTTCACATTGCAAACTTAAATCAGGCTATTCATCCTATATGTTAGAGACTAAGAACATATGAATACAGCCATTCTTAAGACAACAAAATTCCTACAAGATTGTTTCTACAATTTCTCAATGGCAGTTAAAACATTCAACAATCCCACAGTCTTAATTCTTTTATCATCCTAACACATTTCAATGGTATTGACAAGTATACCTATTTATACGGACGAGCACACATTTTATACCGGTCTCTCCATACAATACCTCAAGTTTATTCTTGTTATGCCCTTACCATAGAGATCGCATGAAATGGATGCAAGAAGAAAGCACACAAGGTTTCTGACTAGGAGAGAGAATTTTCCCTTGACTTATTTATACATCAACATATAAATTACGAGTCTAGAAGAAGAAAGCAGAGTCCATCGAGAATCCTAAGTCAATAACATTACAAACTGTGAGATTCCCGATTAATGCAAATACATTTACGCATGCGACTAAATAGATCGAAATTACAAGAAGAGCTACGGTTCCATCTAATTCCAAATATAAAGGTCACTGTAGCTACTAAATGATTCAAGAGTTCACGCAACAAGCATTAATAAATAATCAACTCAATAGGCTCCACAAAACTTTCCATATTATACAACAACATGAAAAATATCCAGCCTCCATCGCTTTGTCATGCACAACTAGTAACTCTTTACCCTGGTCAAGCACAAGACTAGATAACACAATAACAGAAGAGGTAACCATGTGCAAACACAGTGACATTCCCACTGAGTCGCAACACTCAGCAACATACACAGCTTCATTCAACTAAACAAATCCCTACGATTATACAGCAAGGATGTAAATTAGAAGCCGATTTCAAGAAGAATAATCACAACACGGTCTTCACAGAAGCCGAATTCCCTATCAATAATTTTCCTCAAAGTTTCATCGAGCTACTACGAAATATAACACAACAATATTAAGAAAGAGTCAAAACAATATGCATGCTCAGCGAAGACTCAAATCGAGAAATGAGCCAACACGCAGCATATCATGGTCTCCAACAGTGTCAATTCCAACCAGTACTTATAACCAAGGTTTCGATTGAAGTTGAATTCATACGACAACAATTCAAGAATCCTAAAAGTACTCACAACAAAACTTCTACAGAAGTTAAAACATAAATTACGTTTCAAGAACTCCATCAAAGTCAATAACATTTAGTATTCTTAACAAAACAACACATTCATAACCAAGCTTAGACAGAAGTTTGAAATACGAGATACATTTCAAGGACTCTCACTGAGTCAATACCAACCGTATTCACAACTGAGCTTACACAGAAGTAGAAACACTAGTTACATTTCAAGAACTTCAACAGACTCAAAACCAATGAGTATCCACAACAAGCTTCCGCAGAAGTCAATAACAAACCACCCATTTCAAGGATTCCCAATTGTATGCACTATGAAACTACTACAGAAGTTAAAAACATACTATACATTACAAGGATTCCAACAGAATTCTCAACAAAACTTCTTACCGAAGTCGAAACATTAATAACGTTTCAAGGACTCGAAAGGAGTCGAACCCATGTAGTATTCTCAATTAACCTATACAAAAGTCGCAACATACTATCCATTGCAAGGGTTCCAACAGTATCAATAACATATAGTATTCACGGTTGAACTTCTACAGAAGCCAAAACATGCTATCATATCAAAAATTCCAACAACAACAATAACATATAGTACTCACGACTAAACTTCTACAGAAGTCGAAATATACTATACATTTCAAGAATTCCAACAACAACAATAACATATAGTACTCATGACTAAACTTCTACAGAAGAGTGAAATATACTATACATTACAAGAATTCCAACAGTATCATTTTCAACAAGTGAAAACAACAAGGTTTCGACTGAAGTCTGAATCAAACAAGAAAACAATACATGGACTCCCACAGAGCCAATTTCATACATTATCATTGCAAGCATTTCTTCGGAATCTACCAAAATGCAAAACACAGCAAGATAATTCGACAACACGAAACCAAAAATGTACCGGCAAGGAATCAACTGAATAGTCGAGCCAGCATGAAAACACAACAAGATAATTCATACATTGCTACCATTAAAACCAACTGAACCAAAAATCATCTGAACAGAGTTGTTCTAATGAAATCATTTGAAGGAAAGCAAGATTTTTAAAAGTTAGGGCCTAACATGCCTGGTAATGCCACTTAAAAATCCGAAGAAGATCTCTGAATGAGCTCGAGCCTTCTCCTCTTCTTCCACGTTAGATTCAACAACAATAATTTGTTATTTCCATGCCTTATAAACTTTCCTCGATAGAGAAAAGAGCTAGTTATTCTCATAGTTGCCATGCAACACCAAGTAGACTGGTTCGAAGAACCAGTGATCAAACAGAGAGAAAACCGGAGCATATGGAAAACCAAACAACCAACTAGTTTTCCATTTTGCATGCCTTCCCGAGCAATCCGTGCTCGGGAACCGAGTTCATTAATTGCATTTACTCCAAAATTCCCGCTCAATCTCCATTGCCACCGACCGCCATAGTTGGCGATGGACAAATGCAAACCAAAGATCATTTCCAGATTTGGTGACTCTGCCACGTCGGTCTCGTTGGCCGTTTGAAATCTCTGCTAAATCCCTTGTCCTTCATGCTTATCCCTTTCATTTAATGCCATAGAAACTACCACCCATGGCTCGCACCCCTTCATAGGTCCCCCTTCATCCATAGTCATTAGTTAGGTTAGAAACATAGGTTAGATCTTAAGGTGATACTTAGTCTAACTTCCTTAGTGCTAGGTCACTAACCTTAGAAACATTTAGCTTATAGTTTAGGGCTAGGTTAGATTAGCACTAATCCAACCCATAGGTTATAGCTTAGGTTTAGGTTATTAACCTTAATAAATCCAGTCTAGGTCTAACAAATAGAATCGTTCAGTATAAGAACCAACAGATATACATTCCCGAAATGGATTCAATCCAGCATTGATAATAAGCTAGCAATATGTATACGAGAATTTATTATTACGGCTCAAGGTCTAGACCTTCACGATATTACGATATCGGGAACCAATTCATATAACAAGATCAGCTTTGAGTTAACTCTGAATTGCTCATTCCACACATTCGGACCTTACTGACCTTCGTAAGGTCTATAATTTTTAGTTCATCGAGAATAAACTTAAAACATCTCTTGGATCAATGTCTGCAAGCTGATCAAGGTTGAGTCATAAAGATGGGTAAATCCACAATTCACCCCGAAATCAGATTAAACTCGGGTCTTAAAAATGAAAGAAATAAAAGAGTCAAGCATATCGACTCGGTCAAAGATCTTCAAGAGCAAAGAAGATACAATCCATATCAAGCATGACTTCACAATCAAAGGAACACGTCCTTTTTACAGAAGAAATCATATATCAACACTTGAATGCTCAGGAGGAAGTAACAATAGTTCAGAGTGTTACATGCTTCCCTCCTAAAAGATTCATCATCCCGATGATTACATATTTGATTTACCTTCAGGTCAACCAATTTATTAGTTCACAATACAATGTGACTATTTCCAACTTGAATAGTTCCAGAAATCAATGTCACGATACATTTTATTCAGCCTGAATAATGTTTGCCTCAATCTGGCTTTCATATAAACATGAAAAAGATAAGTTCATAAAAAAATGTTTTGTCAACAGATTTCATCCTGTTGAAAAAGAAAAGGAAAAGCAATTTTCATCTCTTCCAGATTTTCCCAAGTTGCACTTTCTTCGTTAAAGCTGGTCCCCTTTGGACCTTACATTGTTGTATTTCATGATTTCTCAAATGCAATTGATTGGTGAGTTTCAGCACTCGTGTGGGTTTAACCATGATTATTCTGGGTCTTGGACTGCAAGGAATTCAATTTAAGACATGTGACAAATCTGAAACGTATTTCTTAAGCAAAGAAATATGGAAAACATCATGCATGCGAGACAAAGCAGGTGGTAATGCTAATCGATAAGCTACAAGATTGATTATTTCAACAATTTGAAAGGTCCCACGTGAGGTGATAACTTGGCAGCCTTGCCAAAAGTTATAGAACTCTTTCTGGGTTTAACACGAAGAAAAACCTTCTCACCAAGCTCAAACCTTCGATCAACCCACTTAAGGTCAGCATAGCTCTTCTACCTATCTGTTGCTTCCTTTAATCGTTCACGAATCAACTTTACTTGCTGTTCCATTTCAGTGAGGATCTCTGGCCCAATTACCACTCTATCCTCAATACTATCCCAACTAACAGGGGTTCTGCACTTTCTTCCATAAAGTGCTTCAAAAGGTGCCATTTTAAGAGATGAGTGATAAGTGTTGTTGTATGCGAATTCAACTAATGGAAGATACTCTTCCCATTTATATTGTTGATCCATGCAATACATTCGCAACATATCTTCCAACACTTGATTTACTCTCTCGGTTTGTCCATCCGTTTCAGGATGATATGTAGAACTGAAGTTTAGTTTTGTTCCAAGAGCTGTATTAAGCGTTTGCCAAAATCTTGACGTCATTCTAGGATCCCTGTCAGATATAATCAATTCTGGTACACCATGTAACCTGAAAATTTCATGCACGAATCTTTTGGCCAACACTGGTGAATCATCCTTTAGATTTCCAGTGATGAAATGAGCTACCTTAGTTAGTTTATCTACGACTACCAGGATAACATCATGTTTATTCCTGGACATAGGTAACCCTTGTACAAAGTCCATGCTTATTACTTGCCATTTGTACTGCGGTATGCTATGAGGATATAATAGTCCAGCAGGGTGCATGTGTTCTGCCTTAACCCGCTGACATTCCAGACAATGAGTCACAAAATCAATGACATCCTTTTTCATACCTTTCCAAAAGTATTGTTGTTTTAGATCAGCAAGCATTTTTGTGATACCCGGGTGTCCAGAGAAAGGTGAATTATGAAATTCAACTAACAACTTCTTTCTCAAATCGTTCAGCATAGGTACGTATACCCTGTTTTCATAACGTAAGATTCCTTCATTATCAAAATGAAAACCCTTATACCTTTCATCATTAGGTTCTGCAGCAAGCGCTGCTTTTACTTCTTTGAAAGTATATATCAGATTCTGAGGCACTTTTTACCTCATCCTTAAACTGAGTTCTTAACGTTATAAGAGTAGAAATGTGCTTCCTATGACTTAGAGCATCTGCTTTACCCTATTCTCTTTCCCTTTGATGTAGCTAATATCAAAATCATATTGAGATAAAAATTCTAACCACCTTCTCTGTCTAGCATTTAGATTAAATTTGAGTGAAAATATATTTCAGTCCTAAGTGATTAGTTTTCAACTCAAAAGGTTTCCCAAGTAAATAGTGTCTCAGGACTTGAAGCGCATGAACAATGGTAGCGTGCTCCAAATCATGAGGAGCATAATTCAGCTCATGTAACTTAAGTTTTCTACTTTCATATGCTATTACTTGATCATTTTGTAACAAAACACCTCCAAGGCCTTCCCCAGAAGCATCCGTTACAACTATAAAGCTCCCATTAGGGTTGGGTACAACTAAAATAGGTGCGGAAGTCAACTGGCTTTTCAGACTTTTGAAAGTAGTCTCGCACTTATCATTCCAATTAAATTTCTTATCCTTCTTCTGCAATGAAGTTATCGGTGCAACCACTTTAGAAAAATCCTTAACAAATTTTCTATAATAACAAGTGCAAGACCCATGAAGCTTCTTACTTCATGCACATTCTTTAGTGCGAGGCCACTCGATTATTGCCACTATTTTTGAAGGATCTACTGCAATTCCTTCTTTACTAATGACATGACCCAAATAGTGAACTTCTGAATCAAAGAAAGAACATTTGGATAACTTACCATACAACTTTCTTTTTCTCAAAATTCCCAAAACTATCTTCAAATGCTCATTGTGCTCTTGACACTTTTAGAATAAATGAGAATATCGTCCAAGAATACAAGTACAAACTTGTCCAAATATTCTTGAAAGATATTATTCATTAAGTTCATAAAAGCTGCGGGTGCATTAGTTAATCAAAGGGTAGAACCGTGAATTCATAATGTCAGTACCTTGTTGGAAAGTTGTTTTATGAATATCTTCTTCTCTAATCCTTAGCGATGATAACCGGATCGAAGATCTATCTTAGAATAAACCCTGCTGCCCCACGCATCGATCAAATAGATCGTCGATCCTTGGAAGTGGGTATCTCATTCTTGATTGTTGCTTTATTCAACATCGATAATCAATACACAGCCTAAGTGTTCCATCCTTCTTTTTCACAAATATTACTGGTGCTCCCCAAGGTGAAACACTTGGTCTAATCAAACCTTTAGACAAAAGTTCTTGCAATTGAGCCTTAAGCTCGACTAACTCTGTAGTAGTCATCCGATAAGGTGCTTTAGAAATAGGTTCCGTTCCTGGTTTGATTTCGATGGTGAAGTCAAATTCCCTCTTGGGTGGTAACCCTAGTAATTCCTCGGAAAAACATCTTTGAAACTTTGTAGCGAGAGGAAATCGTTTCATGGAATCACCATCTTCTTCGAAAATTCAGATATCTTTCTTGCATAAAGGGTGCATCCTTTGTTTTTAGCCTTTTTAATTTGCATGGTGACAGATTTTCTAACTGAAATTTCCCGTTTCACCCCTTGAATCTCTGTTGTTTCAGCCGATCATCTAAACATTTTATATTCTTTTCATAGAAGTCTACTTTTGCTTTATGGTCAGCTAACCAATTGACACGATGACAATGTCATACGATCCCAAAGGTGTAACATAGAGGTCAACTTCCATGGAAAAGTTAGGTAAGTCAAGGACTGCCCCAAAAAGACACATACTCACTTTGTATGAGCAGAATTATTACCATCTTTATACGAGTCAAGATTTATCCATTTTTCAGCTTTTCTCTTAAGTTTAGAAGCAAGTTTACTAGAAATAAAACATTCGGTGGCTCTGTATCAAAAAGAATAGTGATAGGTATGCCAAATAACTTACCAGGAACTTCTATAGGTGTCACTGCTTTTGACTTGCTTATGCGCTCTGCGGCATGTATCTTATCTTTTGATTACGATCATCCTTCTTCAAAGGGGGCGATTTGCGTAGTGGTCTTTGCCACAATTATGTGACCTCCTACGGGTCCCTTTTTAGTCTCAAAATTGCCTCCCGCCTTGTAATTATCTCGTTGTCCTCCATAGGGCTTACGCCCATTGTTATAATTTTTGGCAAAATTATCCCTTACATTTCAGTGAGGCTTATTTGCTCTTGTTTTCTTACTATTATCCCCGGAAACTTACTTTGTTTCCAAACTTTTTCCATGGTCCCTTTTTGGGTGCAGAGAGGTTGAAGAAGGGTTTGAAATCTTCTTCCGCACTTCCTCTTTATGAGCGAGAAATAGCCTTTAATTTTGTTCTTGTCGTATGGCCTTTTCAACAACTCCTTCCATAGTGGTTGGGTGTGAACATCGACCTCTCCCCTATCACGGGATTGGTCCCATGATGAATTTCCGTATTACGAACTTCTCGTCGAGTTTGATACTACGGTACATACTTGAGGAGTTTGGTAAACCGCTCCCGAGTATTCGATTACCATTAGCTTCCCTTGAGCTAAGTTACGGAATTCTGTCATTTTATGATCATAGAAGAGTTGTGGCAGCCAACGTTGCCTAAAATAGCCCTTAAATTGATCCCAAGTAATATTGGTCTCATCAATATTCAGCTCGGCTTTACGGCTATCCCACCACGAAGATGCTTCGTGGGAAGGTGATAGGCTCCCCAAATAGCTTTGGTTTCCTCTCGAGAAGTTTCTTATTGCAAAGTACTTCTCCATTTTCATTTGAGCGAGTTCTCGGCTCCATCTCTAATGTGGTGCCATCATATTTAGGTGGGCTTATCCTTTTTATATCATTAGTGAGTTTTTGCTGCCAACTTTGGCCTTTTTGTTTTCGGTTGGATAGGTGCATTTCAGCATTATTATCAACACCCATATCGGGGTTGTCCTCGGGAGGTTCTTGATTGTTATTACGAGCTTCATCTTCCTCCTCATTTCCCATTACTTGTTGTTCAAGTACAGCTAAATGATCTCTTGTGTCGATAGGGCAGCAAGGATCTCATCAAGCTTTTGGGTTGTTGCTGCCCCTCCTCTACGGTGGAGCATTATTCGCATAACGTTCCCCCTTGTTCTCACCATTTTACATTACAAAAATTCAGGTTTTTATCAGATTATGGACACTGATAGGTCAAGAGCTGCTGACCTTGAGCTACGATACCAAGATGTAACATCCCCATTTAAGAACATTAGAACAAGTAAATTTTTTTTTTTTTGATAAATGCTTCCTAGTTCTAAATACATAATTTAGAACTCACAAATCAAAACCACCATTCTTATAACAGATAACCATATGCAGTTGTAATGACTCGGAGTACTTCCGATCTATTCATTCCATGACTCGGTAATCCACCGATCTATTCATGAGTATCAAAGAGTTGGTGTTTTTATTTTAACACATCACTCTTGCGGTTCTCTTCCCTAATCTAGGATTCAGAATGCTCTGTCCAAGGAACCTATACGAATAATTGTTACCATTATTCATCGGCATCTCGTCCCTTAGATTAGGTGACATAGGACAACGCGTAATCAGCGAGCTTGTGATACTTTGGCCAAAGATTTGAAACATCTTGCTTATGTCTCGTATTCCTTGATGGCATACTCTCGTCATTACGGAATACGTCCTTCACCCCATTCTATGTTATGTAGAATGTCTTATCTTGACTTACGTCGGTCTCTCTGCCCCAAGTTATTCACTCGGGAATGGATTAGTAATATGACAATGTTATAGGGATGCTCAGGGGCTAGGGATACGCTGACATACTGGGTCAACCCTAGTTAACCCAGTGTGTCAAGATACCCCGAGTCTCCTGGGGCAGCCTTATAACATAACCACGTTCCTAATCAGTCCCAGAGTAAATCTTGTTCGAGTTTAAGGTGTAAATCTTAACGATCAATGCAAAGGGTGTCACCATAAGTCACCTGTATTGTTGTATCTTGAGAAGATCCTAATCTTCTCGAAGGTACAACCTATGGTTGACTTGTGCCATCAACCTTCAAATCCACCTCGAAAAGATCTACTTATATATAAGTGTTACATACGTTGAGTTAAAGTTATACTTTAAGACGCTCCTTTTAGGGTAGTCTTTTCCCAACCCCTGGGTTCCCTCACCTTAGGATTACCTTTCTCAATAAAACCCATTACGCAAAGAGAAGTTATTAAGACTTGAGGTCCCAACAAGGAGTTCATAGAAAAACATAAATCTAAATCAACGAAAGCTGGACAATAACCCTTAATCTTCACATGAGATTGCTAACCAAACCCTTTTTGGTTTATATCGAGATCTCATAGCTGAAATATATCTTACTTATTAGTATTGAGATATAGTGATTAAAAATCCAATTAAACATTGTCTTGACTTAGATCAAGACTAGGAAGTAATAATTTATTCAGCTCATTTAGCTTCCTGTTGAGGTTTATTTTAACCTTAGCTTCTCAAAAGACAGTGATCTAAATTCCAATTTAGCTTTAGATAGAACATAATAGAACTACTAAACAATCATAAGTATTCAGTCACATAACCTTGCAAGCTTACTTAGATAATCACAAAGGTCTCCAAGTTATACAATAATAACAATGCTCTTAAAATCATTCGAACCGAAGAAGATCAAACCATCAAGATACGAATGCAAACACATAAGTAACAAATACCTCATTTCATTCATTTCAAAGCTAATCAAATACATTTTATGCATTCAGCATATTTGATACAATACTCAACAGCAAAAGAACATCTTTCTTCAAGTAGTACATTTAGAGAATCAAGTTGAAATTCATCATAAAACCAAATTAAACAATCTGAACATCATATCAGATCTGCGTGCCTTTACCACTTACGGCAATCATCTGCAAAAATTGTCAACACGGGTCAGTTCGGTGAACTGAGCATGATAAGCACTAATTCTTAAAACAAATGCAATCCACCAATTGTTTTCATTAAACAACTTGTTTAAATGAAATCATTTCTTCACATTGCAAACTTAAATCAGGCTATTCATCCTATATGTTAGAGACTAAGAACATATGAATATAGCCATTCTTAAGACAACAAAATTCCTACAAGATTGTTTCTACAATTTCTCAATGGCAGTTAAAACATTCAACAATCTCAGTCTTAATTCTTTTATCATCCTAACACATTTCAATGGTATTGACAAGTATACCTATTTATACAGCAGCACACATTTTATACCAGTCTCTCCATACAATACCTCAGTTTATTCTTGTTATGCCCTTACCATAGAGATCGCAAATGGATGCAAGAAGAAAGCACACAAGGTTTCCTGACTAGGAGAGAGAGAATTTTCCCTTCAACTTATTTATACATCAACATATAAATTATAGTCTAGAAGAAGAAACAGAGTCCATCAGAATCCTAAGTCAATAACATTCAAGAATACCTGATTACCGATTAATGCAAATACATTTACGCATGCGACTAAACAGTCGAAATTACAAGAAGAGCTACAGTTCCATCTAATTCCAAATATAAAGGTCACCTGTAGCTACTAAACGATTCAAGAGTTCACGCAACAAGCATTAATAAATAATCCAACTCCAATAGGCTCCACAAAACTTTCCATATTATACAACAACATGAAAAATATCCAACTCCATCACCTGTCATGGCACAACTAGTAACTCTTTACCCTGGTCAAGCACAAGACTAGATAACACAATAACAGAAGAGGTAACCATGTGCAAACACAGTGACATTCCCACTGAGTGTGACACTCAAAGCCCAACATACACAACTTCATTCAACTAAACAAATCCCTATGATTATACGAGCAAGGATGTAAATTAGAAGCGATTTCAAGAAGAATAATCACAACACGGTCTTCACAGAAGCCGAATTCCCTATCAATAATTTTCCTCAAAGTTTCATCGAGCTACTACGAAATATAACACAACAATATTAAGAAAGAGTCAAAACAATATGCATGCTCAGCGAAGACTCAAATCGAGAAATGAGCCAACACGCAGCATATCATGGTCTCCAACAGTGTCAATTCCAACCAGTACTTATAACCCAGGTTTCGATTGAAGTTGAATTCATACGACAACAATTCAAGAATCCTAAAAGTACTCACAACAAAACTTCTACAGAAGTTAAAACATAAATTACGTTCCAAGAACTCCATCGAAGTCAGTAACATTTAGTATTCTTAACAAAACAACAACATTCATAACCAAGCTTAGATAGAAGTTTGAAATACGAGATACATTTCAAGGACTCTCACTGAGTCAATACCAACCGTATTCACAACTGAGCTTACACAGAAGTAGAAACACTAGTTATATTTCAAGAACTTCAATAGACTCAAAACCAATGAGTATCCACAACAAGCTTCCGCAGAAGTCAATAACAAACCACCCATTTCAAGGATTCCAACTGTATGCACTATGAAACTACTACAGAAGTTAAAAACATACTATACATTACAAGGATTCCAACAGAATTCTCAACAAAACTTCTTACCAAAGTCGAAACATTAATAACGTTTCAAGGACTCGAAAGGAGTCGAACCCATGTAGTATTCTCAATTAACCTATACTGAAAATTCAAGTAACATACTATCCATTCAAGGGTTCAATGCCCAAGTATCAATAACATATAGTATTCACATTGAACTCTATAGAAGCCAAAACATGCTATCATATCAAAAATTCCAACAGCAACAATAACATATAGTACTCACGACTAAACTTCTACAGAAGTCGAAATATACTATACATTTCAAGAATTCCAACAGCAACAATAACATATAGTACTCATGACTAAACTTCTACAGAAGTCGAAATATACTATACATTACAAGAATTCCAACAGTATCATTTTCAACAAGTGAAAACAACAAGGTTTCAACTGAAGTCTGAATCAAACAAGAAAACAATACATGGACTCCCACAGAGCCAATTTCATACATTATCATTGCAAGCATTTCTTCGGAATCTACCAAAATGCAAAACACAGCAAGATAATTCGACAACACGAAACCAAATGTACACCCAGCAAGGAATCAACTGAATAGTCGAGCCAACATGAAAACACAACAAGATAATTCATACATTGCTACCATTAAAACCAACTGAACCAAAAATCATCTGAACAGAGTTGTTCTAATGAAATCATTTGAAGGAAAGCAAGATTTTTAAAAGTTAGGGCCTAACATGCCTGGTAATGCCACTTAAAAATCGAAGAAGATCTCTGAATGAGCTCGAGCCTTCTCCTCTTCTTCCACGTTAGATTCAACAACAATAATTTGTTATTTCCATGCCTTATAAACTTTCCTGACAGAGAAAAGAGCTAGTTATTCTCATAGTTGCCATGCAACACCAAGTAGACTGGTTCGAAGAACCAGTGATCAAACAGAGAGAAAACCGGAGCGTATGGAAAACCAAAACAACCAACTAGTTTTCCATTTTGCATGCCTTCCCAAGTAATCCGTGCTCGGGAACTGAGTTCATTAATTGCATTTACTCCAAAATTCCCGCTCAATCTCCATTGCCACCAACCGCCATAGTTGGCGATGGAAAAATGAAAACAAAGATCATTTCAGATTTGGTGACTCGCCACGTCGGTCTCGTTGGCCGTTTGAAATCTCTGCTAAATCCCTTGTCCTTCATGCTTATCCCTTTCATTTAATGCCATAGAAACTACCGCCCATGGTTCGCACCCCTTCATAGGTCCCCCTTCATCCATAGTCATTAGTTAGGTTAGAAACATAGGTTAGATCTTAAGGTGATACTTAGTCTAACTTCCTTAGTGCTAGGTCACTAACCTTAGAAACATTTAGCTTATAGTTTAGGGCTAGGTTAGATTAGCTAATCCAACCCATAGGTTATAGCTTAGGTTTAGGTTATTAACCTTAATAAATCTAGTCTAGGTCTAACAAATAGAATCGTTCAGTATAAGAACCAACAGATATACATTCCCGAAATGGATTCAATCCAACATTGATAATAAGCTAGCAATATGTATACCAAAATTTATTACCTGGCTCAAGGTCTAGACCTTCCTGATATTACGATATCGGGAACCAATTCATATAACAAGATCAGCTGAGTTAACTCTGAATTTCTCATTCCACACATTCGGACCTTACTGACCTTTCGTAAGGTCTATAATTTTAGTTCATCAGAATAAACTTAAAACATCTCTTGGATCAATGCAACTGATCAAGGTGAGAAGTCATAAAGATGGGTAAATCCACAATTCACCCCGAAATCAGATTAAACTCAGTCTTAAAAATGAAAGAAATAAAAGAGTCCAAGCATATCGACTCAGTCAAAGATCTTCAAGAGAAAAGAAGATACAATCCATATCAAGCATGACTTCACAATCAAAGGAACACGTCCTTTTTACGAGAAGAAATCATATATCAACACTTGAATGCTCGGGAGGAAGTCATGCATGTGTTATCCACTCACCATATATTTTCTTATATCCGATCGGTGCTTTAGTCTTAATCAATAGTTGTTGACATAGGATATAGTGCTAAACATTCAAATTCAAATTCTTGGTGGATTTGGTAGGTGAGAAATTGGAAAAACGTCTTTACGGGTATTAACGAGAAGATTTGATTGTTTCAACCACCCAATTTGATATGATCTCCCCTCCTTCCTTCTCTAACACACAAAATAGACTTGGGGAAGCGCATTTGAAAAATTTCTAGGTGGATTTTTAGGAATTAAATACTTCCTCCTTCTCTTCTTCTTCCATTGATTCATCTATAAATTTAAGAGATGGGCTCATTTGTTATGTTGGAATTTTTGGATCCCCACGCACTTTGTCAAGGATTTCATATTTTCTATATTTTTAGTCGTAAACCTCTAGATCTAGCTCGTTGTATGGATATCAACCTCTTTCACCATTTAATAGCCACATGCATTTTTTAAGTAATGGAAGCATTGTTTTGTGACTATTCTCTATCCCGAGCTTTTTCATATTTTTCTACTTTCCTTTCTTGTAAATTTTGTGCTTGTGCCATTCTACATCCCTTGTAGCTCATGAGTTTTCCATGAATATGATCGGTAAATATGTCTTCCACTTTCCTAGTCTTCTTTCACACATTTCCCTTCACTTTCACTCGGAATAGATAGTGTGCATCCCTCTTTTTGGTACTATCACCTTTTAGTGTAGTTTCCTTTCGAGTTATCCTTCTATCCTTGGTCCCTTGGAATTTTTAGCTTATTTTTTCCCTTTAGCACTAGGAGTAGTAATAGCAGATATGAATAATAGAAATAGATAGACAAAGTGACCTTCTATGGAGATCCAGTCAAGGTCCCACAATAGAAAGGTCCCACAACTTGGAGATGGTTCCATTGTTTTCTCGAACAACTTGGTACGGATTCGAGATACGGGTGCACATTTGAAGGACCAATAGTTTTTGGCATGCCGGTGGGAGCAAAATTGAAAGCTTAAATTTCATATTGCTAAGTTCTTATGTGTGGGCTTAGTGTTTCAGGTTTTGGAGGATTATTTCAACACATCTAACAACTCCCAACATTTGTAAATCTCTATTTTAGCATCCCTGGGCACCTTTCATGAGAAAAGTGCATACAAGAAGAAGTGTAGCATTTGAAGATTCTTTAGAGTACCTCTAGCTATCCCTGAGAATATTTCATTCTAGAAATCCCACGCACGCATCTCCATCTCTAACGTGCCTCTCCCATTCAACTCCTCCTCACATATGAAAACTAGTACGCCATGCTATGGCACATCAGCCACCTCCTCCACTAAGGAACTTTGCTAACTTCACCGGAGGAAAACCCCTAGTTCTAGCCATGCAATATGATATGCCAAATGGTGTATTCATAATTATGCCATACTTTCTTGGTGAGAATAAAGTCACCCCTTAGGAGCATATCAGGATATATCAATCATATGTTCACTCTACCTTATCACACATGATGGTGTAGAAGTCAAGCTACTTTCCACCTCTTTCAAAGGTAAAATGATTCAATGGTACCGAGGCTTGAGACTTTGATCTATCACCACCTAGGATGAGATGGGGACAACTCTTTGTAATTATTTTGAAGATAAGTCAGATCACTTGTCTTTGGTGGAGAAAATGAAAATGATAAGGAGGGTGCCTAACTTGTAGATGACTAATTTCAACATCATATTTGAGAAGACTTGGGACATAATTCCCCTTATGGTAAGACCTACATTATATAAAGGCACTAAATAACAATATCTTAGTCATTATTCAATCCATGGGAGGTAGGACTTTACCACCTTCTTATAATATCACAGTAAGGGAAGAAAATAGTCTTATTTAGGCAAGAAATATAGCTCCTAGGCCACATATGCCCTTATTCCTAGAAAATGTCACAAGTGCCCAAACCTTTTATGGCCCATGTTCCTATTCTTGAGAAGAGCGTGTAACTGTTGCATCCACTTCCTACTCTTCAGTGTAGTAGAAAGAAGATGAAGAATTAAAGAACCTGCTTAGAAACTTGTCTAATAAGGTCGTATCATTGGAGAAGCAACATGTGCATGCCGATAAACATGATTCTAATCGGTCGCATAACCAAAGAAATCAACCTTCATGAGAATCAATATGGAAACCAAAGATATGTGCCCATCTAGCGAGAATGATGGATGGCATACTAACACACATCTATTCTTGTAAGTTATTCCTCCCACGCCTTCTCTTCTAGCACCCAATGCAAGTCAAGCACTTGTTCCAATTTAGAACAATTTGACGAAGGAGTCAAAATGGTGCTTCCCTTACAATATGTCTCACATTCAATATCACTATGCTAACGTTGCATGTGTACAAGCCTATATGATAAAGAATGCTTAAACTTGTGAGCCTTCAATAAGTGCAACAAAAGAAGAGAACCAAGAAATGCTAGAAGCTCCTCCGGAGGAAACTTTTAGGTTCTTTGGCGCTAAGGAATTATGTTCAATTAGCCAAGATGTAGAGGAAAAAAATTGACCAAGTTCCATAGTTTTGAAAAACACAAGATACAAGAGGAGAATGATTGAGTCTGGCACACAATTCATAATTATAACAACACAAGAAGACCTTAAATAGTAGAAAGATGTAGCCAGGGAACCCAGTGGTAAAAGTACTTAAGTCCCTACACAAGAGGTCCTACGCAAAGCTCCTCCCGAGGTAGCATGCACTCCTCCTTTTGTAGGTCAAGCCTCGGCTTCGATTAAATCCCCTACTTCCACATCTCGAGCAGTCAAGAATGGATTTGTTGTACCCCAAATCCATAAATCAATGGGTCTTCCATTTAGCATTGTGGACCAGATGAAGACCACAAACATAAATGTCACAATGTGGGATGACCTGACCATTCCATCTTAGCATGGCTTATTGCATGAGGCACTATCCCAACTTCTGCATGTTGATCCAACTATTCAAAAACTGCGTGCTTCTATAAACATCTACCAAGAAGAGGATAATAAAGTAAGTAAAATTTTCAAAACCCCACCCTTCTATATGTCATTGATCATAGGAAAACACCTAGTGCATAATTGCATGATAGACTCAGGTGCTAGTACATTTGTTATTCCCAAGAAGATAGTTGATGTCCTATGTCTTAAGTATAATGCCTTGTCTAAAGGAGTCCCTGTAACTTGATGGCTCAACTATTACCACCTTAGGTATAATCAAGGATTTTGAATTGAACCTTCATGCATAAGCAAGCCTCACCATAACTCAAGACGTGTCTATCATTGACCTACCTCCTTTTTTTCTCTTATTTTATCAATAGAATTTACTACAAAATTGGGTGGTTACTTTTCTTCTTATTGGTCTCATATGTTACTCAAGACAAGGTATGGTACCCGGTTTACCATACAAGCTGAGCCAATATTTTATTATCTTATAGATTCATATGTCCCATCTCCTATCCAAGCCAATTGTTTGATCTAAGAAGAACAAGCTTCATCTCTGAAGAGCATCCTCTTTCACCTTTTATTCTTGATCTAGTACTCGATGAGTGGGAAGAGAGGCACCATAAATTTGACCCATATGCTAAAAAATTGGAAGCTTATAAAATTGGGCTTGGTACTTACTACATTCTTGAAGAAGAAGTTGTGCTTCCGTGTTTTCTCAAGAAAGACCAAGTTGACCATGGTCTATGGAAGTTATACTTTAATGGATCTAGAAATATAAATGGTGTGGGAGCAAGAATCGTTCTCATTTATCCTAAGGAAGATAAATTTGTCTTGGCTCATAGATTGTAGATTGCATGTTCTAACAATGTGGTAGAGTATGAGGCATTGGTGTATGTTCTGTTTATTTTTGAAAATTAGAAGATTAATACACTACAAATATTTGGGGATACATAATTCATTATCCACCGGGTTACCAACAAGTTCGGGAAAATAATAAGCTTCTCAAAGCATATAAGCATAGAGTTTGCGACCTCCTTGAGAGATTTGATGCTCTAAACCTGCAGTAGTACCACAAAAAATGAATAAGGAAGCTAATCAAATGGCAGTGCTTGGTTCACAATTCTCTTATTGAGAAATTTTTCAAAAGAAACACTCAACACATTAAAATGGTGATCAGACCATCCATTCCAGACAAAAATACTAGTTAGCAAGTGTTTGAAAGTGACTCGTAGATCCTCCAGTTCATCTAGAATGAAGTTGAGTTATCATCAAATATGCAATATTACTTGCATGATAGCTATGGTGACCAAATAATACAAATGAAGACAAACAAGTTGCCTAAAGGGTTGGTCACCTTAGAGAAAATGTTTAGCCCTGATGATGAGTTCAAGGGTGAAGAAAAGAATATGTGCTCCATGAAAGAAGACTACTCCTCAATTACTATTGTGTGCAGAAAGGAGTTTTGGTTCATTAAATCTTGTGTGCATGATGAAAATTGGGCCTTCATCTCTTTCGTTAAAAATAGTGATATCTTCTCATGGGAGTGTGAAAACCTCAAAGTATTTGATCTAAGTGTTTCTCAACACTCCATTGACCTTGATCCTGGTATAAATCCCATCGGACATAAGTAAAGTGACTAGTGAATCCAAAGATAGATCCCCTCATGAGAAAGTTTTCCAAATTCATTGAGGTGAAAATTATTTTTCCCATCAAGTACTCTAGTTAGGTCACGAATCTAGTTCCATTGCGTAAGAAGAATGGTGAAATTAGACAGTGCGTTGATTTTAAATATTTGAACAAGGGATCTCTAAAGGATCATCATCCTTTGCCTTCAATGGATCAGATTTTGTAGAATGTGGCCAACATATAGAGATTCTCAATGTTGGATGGGTATTCAGGTTTCAATCAGATCTTGGTAAACGAAGAGAATCAATTCAAGACAACCTTTACAACTAAGTGGGAACACATTCATTTTAGATAATGCCCTTTTGTCTATCAAATGTGGGTGCCACATTCCATCACACCATGGACATTTCATTTAAAGGTTACATCAATGAGTTCATGTTGGTTTACCTTAATGACATAATAATCTTCTCAAAGTAGAGCGAGGATCATATGGCACACCTAGATAAAGTATTTGAGAGGTGCAGAAAATTTGGGGTATCTCTTAACCCTAAGAAGTGTAATTTTGCAGTGGCATAGGGAAATATTTTGGGCCATGTGGTTTCCAAGGATGGAACCACATTTGATCATGAGCACATTTCATCCATCTTGTCTCTTTCCTTGCCGGCACACAAAAAGGCCTTACAATCCTTCCTTGGCAAGATCAATTTAGTTAGATGATTTATTCCTAATGTTGTAGGACTAATAAGGCCAATCACCCTAATTGCTCAAGAAGGAAATAACTTTTAGATGGACATTAGAAGGAAGAGAAAGCTTCAACAAGATCAAGTAAGAAATTTCTTACACACCAACACTCATCAATCTGGATTACTCAAAAGATTTTATCCTTTATGCGTATGGCCCTAATGTGAGTGTTTTGCTGTCCTAATAAAAGAAAATGAACAAGGGCTAGAAGAACTAGTGGCTTTCTTCAGCTAGAAATTGAAGGATTATGAATTAAAATACAATCAAATGGAAAAGTAGGTCTTCGCCATCATGCACGCACTCAATAAATATCATATCAAGGTGTTAGTCTCCCAAGTATTCTATAGAGACTTCATCATGGGAGAAGAAATCAATGAAAAGAAAGAACGATGGGTGACCAAAATCATGGAATATGATATGAATATTAAAGCCACAAAACTTGTAAGAGGTAGTGTGCTCTGTAAGTAGATTGTAGAGGACACACATAATGAATCTGAAACTTCATTATTTTTGGATGAGGATCTCTTACACGTAGAACTTGAGAAGAATATAGGTCTGTGTGCATGCATGACTAGATGAAGGACATGATCACATTCCTTTCAAGGGTGCATACCCTCTGGTTTAAATAAAACTAAGAGAATACATCTAAGATTACAATCTATCCCTTATGTTTTTATTGATGGACTTCTCTTCAAGAAGAACCTTGGTGGCATGTTGTTAAGATGTATCAATGGCATGCGGTGAAAAAGTGTTATCGAGAATTTCACAATGGATTATCTGGAGGAAACTTTTATGCCACAACTATAGCAATAAAAATCATAATGGCATGAATCTTTTGGCTTACACTGTTTGCTAATGCACATAAGTGGGTCAAAAAGGAAAATAATGTAATTTCTTTGTAGGTAGGAAGATATTGGGAGCGTTTCCCCACTAAAAATCTAAGCAAATCAGCCTTTTGTGCATGGGGTCTCGACTTCATAGGTATGATCAATCCAATTTCAAGCATTGGACACACGTGGGTGTTGAAATCTAGATATTACTTCACCGGATGGACAAAAATTTTCACACTCAAGGAATCAACCGAGTTAGTCATCCTTGAATTTCTTAAAGGTATAGTCATAAGGTTTTGCGTTCCTCAAACCATTATCTCTGATAATGCAAAAGCCTTCATTGGGACCAAGATCACTGATTGGGCTCTAAATCAGGCATGTATATAAAAATTCTTCCAACTATTACCCCGAAGGAAATGGTCTGGAAGAATCAACAAACAAGAACCTGATCAAGATCATGAAACACAAAATGAAAATTAGCCAAAGAAAATTACCATAAAAAGGTCTTGCATGCACTCTGGGAAGATAGAATCACAATTAAAAAGGTAGTAGGAAATTCACCTTACAATATTTTCTATGGTAAGGAGGCTACCCTTCCTTTGACGCTGGAGTTGAACTCATTGGCGCTTTCCAAACAGATGAAATTTAAAGGCGCGGATCGAGAGAGAAATAAGAATGGGAGAGCTGATTAATATTTAAGAGTTAAAGAACTCTGGCCATGATCAAGCTAGAACAACATCATCAATCAATGAAGAGATGGTTTGAGAAAGGCTAGACCTCAATATTTAAAAGTTGGGGACTTGGTTTTGAAATGGGATACTAAAGAGCTAAAATAGGATGCCATTCAAAGTTTGATGCACTTTGGAGTGGCCCATACATCATTAGTTTATGAAAAGAGGATAACTCCTTTGAGTTAACTCATCTTGATAGAGGCACGCAACAAATCCTAGTAAATGGGATCTATCTCAAACCATTCCATTGAGTTTTCTGCATCATTTTGTAAATATTAGAGTATGTTTAAATTCCTCCAAGTGTGTTGTGCACACATTATTTTTTACTTATTTCTTTCTTCTCGTGTGTTTCTGCGCATGCTCTTATTTTTCTTTCGAGGTTCATATCTTCTTAAGTTTGTTTTTAGCAGTTTATAGGATTAGAATAAAGTCAAAAATGATCCTTCAAAAAAGTTCAGGGAATTTTTCAAAGCTACAAATAAAATTTCATGATTACATGGTAGACTCCATTCCCAATGGATGATCTAGGCTATTGATCTCATTCATCTAATAGGCGAGTGGCCCCGAAAGATGCAAACACTACTATCAAATAACTCTCCTAGTTATTTGGAAAAATTGTATACATATTCTAGCTCGAGCTCTTCATTACAAGGTTGCATGCACTTGAGTTCACTTGGTGCATCCCCTTGGTTGTAGTTTCCTCGCGCACTTACCCTTCTCCCCTTTCCATTTTCATTTTCCTTTTTTTCCACTTTTCCATTACATGCATATTTTTACATTCACCTTCTTCCTAGAAGTTGTTCATCTTGTGCACATGCCTTGCACTTAATTCAATCAGCTAATTTGTTATTCCTCTTGTGCACCCCAAACATTACCTTATAATAGTTGCACCTTGAGCGGGCTTTCTCCTCTCACTAGTTTTCCTTATTTCCTCGCAAGTGTTGCCAGAACCTTCCTTTTATCTACTTCCAGGTGCCTCATTCTTTTGTGTGCATATCTTTGCACCCTCTTTTGCACCTTATATGCCACATCATTCTATAAAACACTAGAGTGTACCACACAAAACCCGTCAAATCATGCCAATGGGGTTCCAAATCCTTCTAATAAATCATTGAGTGACATGTGTCTTGCGTGTGCGAGATGACTCTAAAAAAATTCTAACATCCATATATTTTTCTATAGAGCTTTGATCATCATGCTCCTAGTCTTAATCAATGGCTGGGCTTACATAGGATACAATTCTAAATATTCAAATTCAAATTCTTGGTAGATCTCAGTACGTGAGTGTTATCCAAAATAAGCCCCTTGCTTATTTTTGGCTAACTCCTTTCATTTCTTCCTTCCTTTACCTCAGTCAATTTTTTTGACTTTTAGGCACTCAAAATTTTCTCGGAAATGGCTTCATCAAATAGAGAATTTCCTCACCTTTCCAGAAAGGAAAATTTTTCCTTCTAACTCCTTGTATTTTGCAAGTTATGGCTCAACGGATTTTGAGGGAAATTTTCCCTAGGGAGGTCCACGGACCAATCAAAACACGCCATGTCGGTGGTGGAATGGCGGGTCGATGAAGGTTAGTTTGAAAATTTCCAAAGGGAAAATGGGGGCGCAAATAATTTTTTTTGGTCTGAAGCCCCGCGAACCAATGAAAATGTGCCGCGTGTCCAAAGACCGGTAGGGGTCGGGTGCGCGGGGGGAATTTTACAATTTCACAAAAGTGTTGCAAATTTTGTAATGAAACTCCACCCCCTGAAGGCCTACACCAATGAGAAGGTGCCACATGTCATGTTTGGGGTAGTGGTTAGCAACACAAAGGGAGAATTTGGAGCACAGGCCCATGTCCAATTGGAGAGTGACATGTGGTAGTGGAGCGGCAGAGTGCGAGAGCGATAATGGAAAATTTTCCAAAAATTCAAAAAGGCGTAAAATAGTTGCTTAAGCCCATGGACCAATAAAAATGTGCCACATGGCATTGGAGTGGTAGGGGCAGAAATTTTTGGGGAAATTTTCCCAAATTCAAAAAAGAGGGAAAAATTTTGGGTTTCAGCCCGCCGACCCGATTTTCACCCTGTTTTTCCCTAAATCTTCAGAGGGGCATATCTTTCGATCCAGAGCTCGGTTTTTCTTGATTTTGGTGTCATTGGAAATCTGGTGAAGTCTTCTACATGATGGGATCTTCAATTTTTTTTTTGGTGAAGTTTGGTATGGGGAAAAGAGTAGAACTAACATTCAACCACCTTTTTAATGCGGTATGGCTTCCATTCTTCTCAAAGCATGGTTGAAAATATTGGGAATGAACTTTTAAGGGTACCATCACTCTGTTTTAATGGATCTAGTTAGTGGTTGAAGGATTCCTTTCATTTTTCCCGTGTTTCTCCTTCTGAGCTCGAGTTTTCATTATTAAAATCCATTTTTGGCTCATTTGTAAAGGGTTGGATGTTATTGCTCTTACAAGCTCTTCATTTCTCCTTAGCAGGTGGATTTGAAGGGGTTTTGACCTCCAGGGAGATTGTAACACGTTTTTTCCTTCTTTTTTATCTACAATGTATTGTATCAATTCTGGAATTGACAATACATGTTCTGTGATTGATTTTGCAATCCTTTCTTGCATTGGTTTTTTTCCTTCTGATATTTCTTTGTATTTTGGAAAATTTGTGCATGTTTTGTTGTTGCATCTTCATGATCCGTGTCTATTTTTTCAAAGCAAGGAGTTCAACACTCCTTTGGTGTATCACCTCTCTATTTTGCTTAGTTTTGTTTTCATTTCTTTGTTTTCTCTCAACCCTGTCCCCTTGGTAATATTAGAGTAAGAATTTTGAATCAAAACCTCTGCAAAGATTACATGTGTACACCTAAATAGAGGAGTAAGAACCAACCTTCAATACGGAGAATTTTTCCCATTTTTGCAAGTCCCACACTTGGGGAAAAGATTCAATGTTGTGCAATCACATTGGATGCCCATTATCAAACTAGAAATATGAGAAAACATCCAGGGGTGCTGTTGATTTGCACTAACATTTTTGGCACACCCAGTGGGACCTTAGAGGTCTTCATCTTCATTACAACAAAGTTGATGTGCATTTTTTGTAAGTTTCTTGCTTAAAAGAACCCTGATCTGCACATCTGGCGACTCCAAAGAGATAAAATCAACTAGTTTCAACAATCCAAGTCTGAAGATTCATGAGAAGGATCCAAACAAGGTCAAGGGCTAGAGAAGAGGGTTATCTGAGTATCTACAGTTATCCCCAGGAAGAAGACAAAGGGGAAGAAGAATTCAAAGGTCTCCATCTCCACCAAACAGAACTCTATCAACTCCTCCACCTGGTAGACCTTTCACCCAATCAACAAGGGTTCTCAGGCCAATCATAATGGCACAAAACAACCCTTATGTCAACTTCATTGGTAGCAGCCCACTTTCTCTCAATGCACAAAATCCAGTTCTAGTTGCAACATTGAAGAACATCCCATACTTTACTAGAGAAAATTAGACCACTCCTGGTGATCATGTCAAAGACATTGCTAATGTTTGTGCAATCCATGAGATTGTTGAGATGCAAATTACTGTCAAATTTTGGCATCTTCATTTAAAGGGAAAGCCTTGCAATGGTTCAGGAGCCTTCAAGTGGGCTCTATCCAAAATTGGAACTAGTTATGCATAGCTATCCAAGAGAAATTTGGAGAAAAGGGAGATAATTTGTCTCTATTGGAACAACTAAAAACTATCAACAGATATCCTAATGAGAGCTGACAGACTTCAACTTCAGATTTCAAAGGACATGGGATAGAATCCTAGTGGTATTAAGGCTAACATCTGAAGGTGCTTTCTTATACTATCTCAAAGCTTTAAAGTCTAATATTTCTATTTTAATCCAATCTATGGGAGGTGAAACTATACCTGCACTTATAGAATTTCCATCAGGGCTGAGATTTGTTTGATCCAAGCTGGTAAAATGGTGCCAAGGCCTTCTATGGCCTTATATCCAAACTTGGAAAGCCCAAGCACTAGTCAAGCACCTACTTTAGCTCATATTCCCATTCCTATAAATCGAGTTTAAATGAAACTTCTACTTCATCCTCTAGTGCCTCAAATGAACTTCAAGAAGTCATGAAACAATTACAAAATTTAGGCAATGAGCTGGTTACACTCAAGAGGCAGCAAGCCCAAAGTTTTAGACCTTCTTATCAGTCTCAAACTCAGCCTAATAGGCAACCATATCAGCCTAATAGGCCACCCAATCCAGCTGCAAATCAAAATCAAGTAAGGCCTCTTGCCAATAGACCATTTCAGCCCTATAACCCCAATGTTGCATCTACCTCTAAAGCCTTAGTGCCAGTGCAAAATAATATAGCTCAAGAGTATGATTGGTGTTTCCCATGCAATGAACCTCACAACCAATCTATGTGCTTCAATGGTGATTTGAACCAAGCTTTGATGGTGACAAAAACTGGCGTAGAGAGTGAGGTGAGTCAAGAAACAAACCAACAACAAGGAACATCTAGCAAAATACAACTCCAAATGAGACTACACTTGTGAACTGATAGGATGAAGATTTTTGTGGTATGAATCAAACAATTTCTCAGAATGTAGCAGCCAACACATGGTCAAAGAAGAGGAATATTGGTGAAGGGAAGTCATTGGAACTAGGTGATCCACAACCTTCTATCACTCCATAAAGTGTTGGCAAGCAAAATGTAGTTCCAAATGTGTAAGGACAGCCCAAGCCACCTTCTAGACCAGCTCAAATGTCAGTTGTTACAGCCCATGTACAAGAAAAGAATGTGCAGGCTAAAGGGAAACAAAGAGATGCTTCCTCCCCATTTAGCATCATTGAACAAATGAAGAAGACAAATGTGAATATATCTATGTGGGAATCACTATCCATCCCGAGCCAAAGGGATCTACTACAAGCTGTCATGAATAATTGGTCAACTTCAAATCAGCAAGCTCATGTGTAAGAGAACTCACAAATGCTTGCTCACTAGAGAGGAAGCATGGAGGATAGCAAGGTAAAGTTTTCAAGCCCCCTCCATTATATGTTTCATTGATAATTGGGGATAAACTAGTACACAATTGTATGATTGATTCTCGAGCAAGTAGTTATGTGATGCCCAAGAAAATATCTAATCAGCTAGGTCTCTAATATGAATTCATATCCAAAGGGGTGGTGCATTTGGATGGGACAAAAGTAAAAAAATCAGGGTAATTAAAGATTTGAGCCTCACTTTGCATGCATGCCCCAATGTCACTGTTTTGCAAGATGTGTCAGTGATAGATTTACCACCACTCTTTTCCCTATGTTTGTCAAGGGATTTCATAGCTAGAATTGGAGGCTATTTATCTGCTGATTGGTCACACATGTTGTTTAGAACAAGATATGGAACTAAGGCCACAATCAGGTCTGAACCTATTGCAAACTTTCACATTGAGCCTCATACTCCAAGCCCAATCAATGCCAATTGTTCAACATTTGATCAAGAGGATTATCCAAGCACCGATGAAGCTGACACCAAAGTTGGAAGCATCCTAGATTTGAATCTTGATGAATGGGAAAGCAAGGTACATGCTTTTTATCCCTACAAGGAAATAGAGGAATCTGAACTAGGAGTTTATTGCATGCATGAAGAAAATCAGCCTATTCCTAGCATCACCAAGCCAGACCATAAAGATGACAATGAGGTATGGTAGTTGTTCTTTGATGGATCAAGAAGTAGACAAGGTGTAAGAGGGGGAGCTATGCTTGTTTCACCTCAAGGCATTAAGTATTATTCATATTTTAGATTTCAGTTTGCATGTTCTAACAACACTGCTGAATATGAAGCTTTGATACAAGGATTGCATTGGTCAAGAAAGAGAGGTATCAAAAACTTACAAGTCTTTGGTGACAGTGAGCTGATTGTTAATCAAGTTAAAGGGCAACACACTACGAAGAATGATTTCTCAAGTGTTATAAGAATAGGGTGTGGGACGTCATTGAGGATTTTGAAGGTTTTGGCATCAACTCCATCCCTAGGAAAGAAAACCAAGCTGTTGACAGGCTTGCAGTAGTTAGGGCAGCCTTTGATGTTGTGGAAAGTATCAAAGGAGATAAAGTGCAACTAAACATTAATGTGATTGTAAGGCCATCAGTGCGAGAAAATAATGTAAGTTTTCAAGTGTTTGAAAGTGACCAACAAATCATCAATTTCTTGTAAGAAGAAGTTGAGTTCTCAGCCAAAAATCAGGAGAAGTTAGAACAAGTATGGTGATCAAGTGGTATAGCTGAGAACCAATAAACTACCAAAAGGACTTGTCACTTTGGAGTCCATCTTTAATCCTAATGATCAATTTAGGAAAGAGAAATCAAACATCCAAGTCAAGGAGAAGATTTAGTGCCCATCTCGGTGGGAGAAGGAAATTCGCTTCAAATTGGTAAAGTAGCAACCAAGAAAGAAAGGTATGAGTTCATGCACTGACTTTGCCAAGAGTTCCCAGGATATATTTTCTTAGATCTATGAGGACTTGAGAGGTTTCAATCCCAAGCTAGCTCAACACACGATTGAATTAGATCCAAGTGCTAAACCCATCGGGAAAAAAACAAGGACCGGTCAATCCACGCATAGAACCTCTCATGAAGAAGGAATTGATTAAGCTAATAGAGGCAAGTATCATATTTCCCATCAAGCATTCAAGTTGGGGTAGCAAAATTGGTTCGAGTTTGAAAGAAGAGTGGAGAAATCAGATTGTGTGTAGACTTTAGAGATTTGAATAGAGCATCCCTCAAGGACCATTACACACTTCCTTCTATGGAGCAGATTTTACAAGTTATTGCTTTGGCTCGAGAGGTTTTCATTGCTAGATGGTTATTCAGGGTATAATCAAATCACGGTAAAAGAGAATGATCAGTTCAAGACAACCTTCACCACCAAATGGGAACCTATGCATTTAGGAAAAATTCCATTTTGGTTGTCTAATGCCGAGCTACCTTCCAAAGGGTAATGGATATGGCATTCAAGGGATTGATCAAAAAAATAGTGTTGATATACCTAGATGATATTACTGTATTTTCTAAAAGTGCAGCAAACCATCTCTTTCATTTGAGAAAAGTGGTCCAAAGATGTAGAATATTTGGGGGTACCCTTGAATCCCAAAAAAAATATTTTCCTAGCTCATGAGGGAAAGATCTTAGGCCACACTATTTCTAGAGAGGATTAGCAATTGATCCGAGAAAGTTGAAGCAATAAAAATACTACCATTACTAAGCCACAAGAAGGACCTTCAAATTTTCTTGGGAAGAATCAATTTTTTTCGAAGGTTTGTTCTAGATTTTGCAGCCCTTATCAAGCCAATAACCATGATGTTGAAGATAAGTATGGATTTCAAATGGAAAGGTAAAGGTAAGGCAAGTTTTGAGGTAATCAAGGAGGCTATCTCACAAGCTCTAACTCTCATTAACCCAGATTTTCTAAGGATTTTATCCTTTATGCATTTGGAGGTGATGATACAATTTCTACAATTTTAGTACAACAGAACAAAGAAAATGCAGAGTAGCTAATTGCCTTCTTTAGCCAAAGCTTGGAGGAATATGAAGTGAGGTATTCTTTCATTGAGAAGCATGTTCTTGCAGTAATTAGGAGCTTAAAGAAATTTAAGAATGCGGTTTCAAACAACAAGGTTCAACTCTTTGGTTTTCATGTGGGAGTTAAGGACTTCCTCCTCAACAAAGACCTAAATGAAAAACGTGCGGGGTGGATTACTCGTGTCATGGAGTATGACATTGAGATAAAAGTCACCAAGCTCGTCCGAGGAAAGGGATTGTGTGTGCAGCTTGTCTTGAGAAAATTAATGGAAGCAAGAAATGGGAAGGATGTTATTTTTGTGTTGCAAGACAACCAAGAACAAAGAGGTGTTCAAGAAGAGAATGCCAGTATGCTCACTCCTTCTTTGGACCCAGGACATAATGCACTTCTTACAAATAGGCGTATGCCCTCCAGAGATGAACAAAACCAAGAGAAGACACTTCAAGTTGCAGGATGTCCCATATGCACTTGTTGACAGTGTCTTGTTCAAAATGGATACAAATGGAGTGCTACTGAGATGCATTGGGACAAATCAAATTAATATAATGTTAGAAGAGTTCCATGGTGGATCAGCTAGGGTCATTTTTCTCCAAGAGTGACAACCCTCAAGATTATGAAGGTTGGCTATTATTGGCCCAAGGTGTTTAGTGATTGTTATGCATGGATCAAGAGGTGTAAAAATTGTGCATTCTTCACAGGAAAGGAAAGATTAACAGCCCTTCCATTGCACCCAATTTTAGTTGAACATCCATTCATGCAATGGGGTTTGGACTTCATTGGAGTCATTAACCCAAACTCAAGCCAAGGACACAAGTGGATTCTAATAGCAATAGACTACTTCACCAAATGGATTGAGGTGGTGGCACTGAAAGAGGCAAATGAATATAGCATTCTAGAATCCTACGAGGGGATAGTAACCAGATTTGGTATACCTACACCAGTATAATATTAGATAATGCATTGGCATTCATAAGATCAAAGGTAAGCGAGGTGGGCTGTTAAGAATGGGATCTATCGATTACCTCATCAAATCATTACCCTCAAGGTAATGGCCAAGCTGAGTCTACCAACAAGAACCTATTAAAGATCATCAAGAGGACTCTTGATGAAAATCAAAGGACTTGGCACACTAAACTTAAATCAGCCTTATGGGCTGATAGGATAACTCCCAAGAGATCCACCGGTAACTCTCCATTCAGACTTTTTTATGGAAGAGAGGAAATCTTGCCTATATCACTTGAGTTGTCAATGTTGGAGCTCATGAAGCAATTGGAATTGTTGGAGTTTGAACCCGTGGAGGTTAGATATGTAGAATAGATGGAACTCCAAGAAATCAGAGAGCATGTAGCCCAAACAATGGAGAAGGACCAAGCCTTGATCAAGATAACCTTTAATAGGAAAGCTAAGGCTAGAACCTTCCTAGTTGGAGATTTAGTATTGAAATGGGATGCAAACCGAGCAAAGCCAGGAAGGAATTCGAGTTTGATGCCATTTGGAGTGGCCCCTACATTGTCACAAAATGTAAGAACAACAATGCCTTCCAATTGTTTACATTGGATGGTGAAGAACTAAACTTAAATCAGCCTTATGGGCTGATAGGATAACTCATGAGAGATCCACCGATAACTCTCCATTCAGACTTGTTTATGGGAGAGAGGAAATCTTTCCTATGTCACTTGAGTTACCAATGTTGGAACTCATGAAGTAATTGGAATTGTTGGAGTTTGAACCCATGGAGGTTAGATATGTAGAATTGATGGAACTCAAGAAATCAGAGAGCATGCAGCCCAAACAATGGAGAAGGACCAAGCCTTGATCAAGATAACCTTTGATAGGAAAGTTAAGGCTAGAACCTTCATAGTTGGAGATTTAGTATTGAAATGGGATGAAAACCAAGAAAATCTTGGAAGGAATTCAAAGTTTGATGCCATTTGGAGTGGCCCCTTCATTGTCACAAAATGTAAGAACAACAATGCCTTCCAATTGTCTACATTGGTTGGTGAAGAACTGTAGATTCTAGTTAATGGAATCCATCTAAAGCATTGATACTAGAAGGAAACTCCTCACCTTGTACATATTAGCTTAGATTTTCATTCCTCCAAGTGCTTGTGCACATTGTTTTGTTGTAGCTTAATTTTACATTTCCCTAAGTGCTTTGGCACAAGCTTTGCTGTCCCAAGAGTGCATCTTTGCAGACCATACTCCAGATCAAGTGATGTTCTACTCTCACAATCTTCCTTCTAGAAATTTTCTAATGAGTTGAGAGTACCAAGTAGTTAATTTGATGACTCCATGCCCAATGGATTTCTTTAGGTAGCTGATCATTCATCCAGCAGGTAGATGACCCCTCTAAGTTGCCAAAATTGTTATCCAAAATAAGCCCCTTGCTTATTTTTGGCTAACTCCCTTTCATTTCTTCCTTGTGCCTCAGTAAAATTTTTCCACTTTTTAGGCACTCAAAATTTTCTAGAAATGGCTTCATCAGATAGATAATTTTCTCACCTTTCCAAAAAGGTAAAATTTTCCTTCTAACTCCTTGTATTTTGCAAGTTATGGCTCGGCAAAGTTTTTGAGGGAAATTTTCCCTAGGGAGGTCCGTGAACCAATCAAAACACGCCACGTCAGTGGCGAAATGGTGGGTCGGTGGAGGTTAGTTTGAAAATTTATAAGGGCTGGTGGGGTGTGTAAAGAATTTTTTTGGTCAAAGCCCGCGAAGCAATGAAAATGTCTTTGCGTGTCCAAAGGCCGGTGGGGGTCGGGGCGCGGGGAATTTTACAATTTCGCCAAAGTGTTGCAAATTTCACAATAAAACTCCACCCCCTAAAGGCCTGCACCAATGAGAAGGTGCCACATGTCCTATTTGGGGTAGTGATAAGAAATACAAAGGGAGAATTTGGAGCACAAGCCCACATCCAATTAGAGAGCGACACGTGGTAGCAGAGTGGCGGAGCGCAAAGAGATAATGGAAAATTTTCCAAAAATTCAAAAAAGCGTAAAATGGTTGTTTGAGCCCGTGGACCAATCAAAACATGCCACATGGCATCGAATTAGTGGGGGCAGAAATTTTTGGGGAAATTTTCCCAAATTCAAAAAGAGGGAAATTTTTTTGGGTTTCGGCCCGCCGATCCGATTTTTACCCTATTTTGCCCTAAATCTTCAGAGGGGCATATCTTTCGATCCAAAGCTCAATTTTTCTCAATTTTGGTGTCATTGGAAAGCTATTGAATTCCTATACATGATGAGATCTTCAATTTTGTTTTGGTGAAGCTTGGTGATAGAAAAATAAAAAAATACCTTTGGCATGGGGAAAGAGTAGAATTGACATTTAAGCACCATTTTTAATGCGGTATGGATTTCATTCTTCTCGGCATGGTCAAAAATCTTGGGAATGAAATTTTAAGGGTAACCATGCTATTTTTATGGATTGGTTGGTGGTTGAATGATTCCTTTCATTTTCCCACGTTTCTCCTTTCTCGAGCTCAAGTTTTCATTGTTAAAAGACATTTTTGGCTCATTTGTAAAGGGTTGGATGTTCTTGCTCTTGCAATCTCTTCATTTCTCCTTAGCGAGGTGGATTTGAATGGGTTTTTGACCTCCCAGGGAGATTGTAACATGTTTTTTCCTTCTTTATTATCTCGCAATGTATTGTATCAATTGAGGCGACAATACATGTTCGTGATTGATTTTCCAATCCTCTCTTGCATTAGTTTGTTTCCTTCGATATTTCTTTTTATTTTGGAAAATTTGTGCATGTTTTGTTGCTGCATCTTCATGATCGAGTGTCTATTTTTGAAAAGCAAGGAGTTCAACACTCCTTTGGTGTATCACCTCTCTATTTTGCTTAGTTTTGTTTTCATTTCTTTGTTTTCTCTCAACCCCTGTCCCCTTGGTAATATTAGAGTAAGAATTTTGAATCGAACCTCTGTAAATATTTTATGTGTATACCTAAACAGAGGAGTAATAACAAGCTTCAATCTGGAGAGTTTTCTCACCTTGCAAGGTCCCACCTTGGAGAAAACTCAATGTTGTCCATTCACACCGGATGAGTTTGCCTTAGAAAAGCGAGATCCATAACTCATCCGGGGGTCTTTGTGAATCTGTACTAATAGTGAGAAATGGGAAAAATTATTTCTCTAAATTAATGAGTATATTTGATTACTTCAAGCACTTGATTTGATATGATCCACCATTATTCTTCTCCAACATGCCAAACAGACTTGGGTAAGTGCATTTAAAAAAATTTAGGTTGATTTGTAGGCATTGAATGCTTCTTATTGGTGGTTGCATTTCAAATTCAGATTTTACCTCCTTCTTCTCTTCTTCTTCCATGGATTCATCTATAAATGTAAGATCTGGGATCATTTGTTATGTTAGACACTTTTGATCCCCACGCACTTTCCAAGGATTTCATATTTTATGTATTTTGATTCGCAGACCTCTAGATCTGGCTCGTGCATGTGGATATCGGCCTCTTTCACCATTGTAACAGCTCTGTGTATTTATGGAAGTAATGGAAGCATCATTTTATGACTATTATCTATCATGAGCATGTTCATATTATTTCTTCTTAACTTTCTTTTACATTGTGTGTTCGTTGTGCCATTCTACATCCTTACGCAACTCCTTATTTAGTTGTGTTCCATGAATCGATCCGGTAAATATGTTTTGGTTGTGATATAATTTCCTAACCTTCTTTGATGCATTTACCTTCACTTTGACTCGAGCGAGATAGTATTCATCCCTCTTTTATAGCGCTATCACCTCTTAGTGTAGTTTTATTCCATGTTATCCATCTTTCCATGGTGCCTTCGCATTATTAGCTTAATTTTACCCTTTTAGAACTAGGAGTACTTGAGTAGTAGTAGAAATAGATAGAGGAAATGGCCTTCTCTAGAGATCCATCTCAAGCTTACAAAGTCCCATAACTTGGATATGGTTCCATTATTGTTTCAAATAGTTTGGATCTTCCGGATCCAAGACATGGGTGCACGTCGAGCGAATTAAAGAAATGATAAGGACACATAACAGAGATCAAAGGAACCATAAAGACCATGTGGTAAAATTTCAATAGTCTATAAGGTGGATCCATTCAGCAGACCTCAAGTCCACGAGATAAGCCATAATTTATATTTCAATGGGTTCAAAGCGGTTAGAAAGGTGAAAGGGGGTAAATGACGCAATTTAAAAATCCAAACAAGTTTCTAAGTCCATTAGACTTAGAAAATGTGATGTGAAGAGATACATGGAGCTTCCACATTTGTTTTTGTTTCACAATATGAAAAGTGTGAAGGCCCATAAAATCAGAGACAAACATGAAGAAGCATGTATGACAAGTTCTAACACTATGGAAACATGGAGCTTCCTCATTGGCTAGATTTTTATATTTGTAATAGTGGATATAAGAAAATACCGACAATGTGAAGTGCATGAATCTTCCCTTTTGGCTCGCACTTCACAATTGTTATAAGAGACTATCAAAATTCTAACTCCTCGAAGGAACATGGAAAAATCTCATTATCTCACATTTCAAAAGAGAAAGAAGATCTAAAGGACAATTTGACATCCAGAAGAAATGTGGCATGGTTTTATTGGTCCATATTTTTAATACGACATACCTTTATTAAACCAAGGAAAAATAAAGGAAAAGGAAGTTAGGAAACAAAGCTTGATATTGTGATCCAATCAAATATCAACACATTGTGGACATGAAAGTAATACACACATAGGTGGAGGGTAATATCTGAGCTAATTAAAGGTTGCCACTTGTCAAATTCATGTACTTTTTAGCTTAAAAATATTCAAATGATGATATCTTTTGATTCCTTTCTCCAAATTAAACAAAATAAGTCTCATTCAAAAGCTTTCCTGAAGCAACCCAATTTGGTATCATGAGAATCAAATTTTGGCATTAATTAAAAGGGAAAAAAGAAAAAAATGGTTTTAGATAATTATGAATAGTTGTAGCGGCTCAACCACTTAATTTAATGAATTATGGGGATTTTCCTTCTTCTATAAGCAAAATAGACTTGGGGAACACACTTGACAAGCCATGTTGCAAGGAAGGATAGAGATCTTTTAATCATGAAAAGATCAAAACTAATATTCTTCCTTCTCTCTTCATGTATTCTCTCTCTCTCTCTTCTTCATTCTTCTATATATGTGCTGGAAATTATGTAAAAATGTCTCTTTTCTATAACGACACTATGTTAAAATGGTTTCCAAATGCTCGCAAGTTTCAAACCTCTAACTTGGTCTCGTAATGCGGCCTCACCTTCTACCATGTACGTAATGGAATTGTGCATACTTTGAGCAATATAGAATCTATTTTATGGCACATTTGTCATCATTGGCTGATTTTATTTGAATTTCTTACCTTTCTATTCTATTTTGTCATGTTGTGTGTATCTCTACTTCCAGGTCCCATTTTTATTTAATGTCAATGTGAAGCAAGGTTCATTCTACATGGTTCTTTTCTGTGTCACATTTGTCTTCCATCTCTCCCACGTTTTCTCACTTTTCTTCCCCTTGTGGAGAGCTCTCACCACTTTTTGGTGTTATTACTACCTTTTAGCTTTGGATTTCCCTTTTTACATCTCCTTCTATCCTGGTCCCTTGGCATGTTTACTTTAGGATTTTCATTCTAATTTAGGATTAGTTATAATAGTAGACTTAGGCAGAGGAATATTTCCTTCTCTAGAAGTCCATATAAAGTATTAAGTCCCACAACTTGAGAGATGGTCCCATGTTAACCATAAGAAATGGTTGTTCATTCACTAATTCATGAAAAATCGAGAGGCGTTGTTTATTGATGATAACAAGAACCTAATTTCCAAAATAAAATGAAGGCATTGAGAATAAAATCTCCAAATTGATTTTGTTGCTAAAAAATTTAAAAACTAATATTGATCTTATGAAAATAGAAACACTCAACTAATTGGTTATTTAGTGGTGATTCATATTCTCTTTATTTTTGTTCATGATTTTTGTAAAGTGAAACATAAGTGACATCATTTTAGAATTAACATGTAATTTAAAATTTAAAATTTCTTTTGAAGTGTAAATTTTCAAATGAACTTCTATGAAAAGATAAAATACATTTGAAGGGAATTCACAACTTCAAATTTGATCCTTTTCTCAGCCCTAGACCTAATATTGATGCTATTAGGAAATGGGCTCTTAGAAAGTGGCAACCAAAGGGTGATCTGATTATTACTACCATGTCATGAGGTTTTTTCTTGGCTAAATTTAATCAACAGATTGATTTGGAATCGAGTGCTTTTGGGAGGGCCCATGGTGCATGGGAAATATGGGTCTTTTTTAAAAATATGGTATCTAGGGTTTGATCCCAATACTGAGAATATACACACTATCCCTATCTGGTGTAGACTCCCAAGACTACCCCTTCAATATTGGGATGATGAGATCTTGTTAAATGTTGCCAAATCTATATAATCTCTGATTGGATTTGGATGGACCAACGAGGAATAGATCCAAAATTTCCTTTGCAAGATTTTGTATTTCTTTTGAAATGGAACATAAACTCCCAGAACATATCATTTTTTACTGTCAAAATGTGGTTCATGGAATCAAAACACATTTGAAATCAAGGATGAAGGGTTACCTCAGGAAAATCAAATGGATAAAAATGATATGACAAATGATGGATCTAAAAAGGCACCTGAAGCTAGGAAAGAGAATGAGCTCAGGATCCCAACTAAGGGTATTGAAAAAAGGAAACAAGGTCAAATGGAAGGGATTACTCTAAACCTACCAGATCTAAAATATAACAAATGAAAAATGGGTTTTGAACTCCAATCAAGAAACCTCTAGTCTGTAGGAAACTTTGGTGCCCTAAAACTCCAGAAAAACCAATATTACCAAGTGTAAAAGAAGATCTAGCAATGGAGACACTGTGAAGGTGATTTTAGAGGTTGATGAGAAGACCGCTATAGTAAGAGTTAATCTTTTATCCAAGGATTCAGAGGGAATTTTGAATATGAAAGATTAGACTAGATTGTTGGGTCATGAAAATGAGAATAGATTATAATCAGGGGAAGAAGAGACAAAGAAGGGTGAGAATGATCCTTATACATCATAGAGGAAGAGATAAATGATGAAAAATAAAACATGGAACCAAACCTTCTAATGAAGGAAAACTTCTCTTTGACAGAAAATATCTCGCCTAAAGATGGGAAACCTCTTTCAAGTAATAAAGAAGCAATTACATACAAGGATCAAGAATAAGGAGAAAAGGAGGAAGGAGAAGTAACACCATTCAAGACACTTTCTGATGATGAAACTGATTTGATCAATGGGTTTATAGAGGTTAAATCTAAAAAAAAAATTCAAGGGTTTTGAGGAGATCCCGGATACGCTATATAATGATAAAAAATAAAATAGATAACTAGGGTGCTTCAACTTCTAGAACAACTAGATCATCTACTAGAAGGATAGTAGATTTTGGAAGTAGCTCTAAAAAGGAAGACCTTCAAAGAAGGAGCTTAGAAAAAGAAAACAGAAAAATATATTGCAGATGGAACTCAGAGTCAGTTGAGCCATCCAGAAAATTCATCCCCCATACTATTTAGATGAAGATAATCTCTTGGAATATAAGAGGGATGAATGGGAAATCTAAACAAAGAATACTTAAAGAGTTAAGATTCTCAAGTAGGCCTAGCATTTTGATCTTACAGGAAACTAAAATGAATTCAAATATCCTTGAAAATTACGTAAAAAGAATTTGGGACAACTCGGAAATTGTTGTTGTTGATTCTCAGGGAGCTTCAAGTGGCTTAGCTACTTTCTGGGACAAAAATATTTTGACTGGTATGGTAATCTCTAACACCAACCATCATCTTGTTGTTAATTTTTATGTTATTGATAATAATTTCACTTGGATCCTTTCAAATATCTATGCACCTAATTCTGTAAATGGGAGAAGGAAGCTCTAGAATGATCTAAAGCTCTTTAGAAGTCAACACAAAAATGAAAATTGGCTTGTCATGGGTGACTTCAATTCCCCTTTAAACCCTAGTGAAAAACAAGGGGGTAATCCTGCTTTCTCCAATGACATGGATGAATTTTCTGATTTTGTCTCTGATTCAAATCTCATGGATGTGGAGCTTCATGGTAATCAATTCACTTGGACAAACAGAAGAGTGGGCAGTGAAATGATTCAGGTTAGACTTGATAGAGCATTCATCTCTGCTAATTGGATTTTGCATCAAGACTTCCATCTCTCCTCTCTTCCAAGAATTGGCTCCGATCATAATCGATTGTTTTAAATCTTTTCAACTAGGCTAAACCAACACATAGCTCTTTTAAATTTGAAAATATGTGGATGGAGCATGATGACATATTTGATAGAATTAAAGAATGGTGGAATTGGGATGGTGAAGGAACTTCCTAGTTTAGATTAATTCAGAAATTAAAAAATGTTAAAAAGCAAGTGAGAAAATGGAATAAAGACGTTTTTGCAATATATTTGTCAAGAAAAAGGAATTAAAGAAAAAATATAGGAGTTGGAATCTCAAATTACTGCAAAGGGCATGTCTTTAGAGGATCAATTAGTGGAAATTTTTTTATCCGAGCTTTGCATACGGTCTATAGAAGGAAGAAACTTTTTGGAGGCTTAAATCTAGGGAAATTTGGCTGAAAGAGGGAGACAAAAACACAAAATTCTTTCATATGACCACCATGAAACATAGAGCTTGCAATAGGATAACAAAAGTTTCAAAAGGAAATGGTGTTGTCATCAAAGACCCTAAGGATATAAAGGATGAAGCTCTCAGATTTTATGAAAATATGCTCAAGGAGAATAGTGTGGAAAATGAAGAGGTTGCCTCTTTTCTATTAGAAGCCATTCCAAATGACAAGAATTGATGTGTAAAAACTAAAAGACCTTTCTAAAATAGTCACTTTGGAGGAACTGCAAAAGTTGTTTTTACTCTTGAAGGGGATAAGGCACCAGGCCCTGATGGTTTTTCTGCTAATTTTTTTAGAAGTTTTGGGAAATATGCTCAAGATGACTTACTAAGGGAAGTGAATGAGTTCTATAGAACTGGTAATCTCTTAAAAGAGCTAAATAACACCCACATTTTGCTTGCTCCAAAAAAATGGATGCTAAAGATTTCAGGACTTCCACCCCATTAGTCTGGTTAACATTATTTATAGAATTTTTACTAAGATTATTGCTACAAGACTCTAGACTATTCTAAATGATATGATCTCAAAGCAGCAGAGTGGATTCATAAAAGGTAGGATAATTCAAGATGGGGTGATCATGGTGCATGAGATCATTCACTCTATGGATAATAACAAAAGAGCTAGCATGGTTATGAAACTTGATATGAATAAGGCATTTGACAAAGTTTCTTGGTATTTCCTTGACAATGTTATGGCTAAATTTGGTTTTCCTAATAATTTTAGAAGAATCATTAAGGCATGCATTTCTACTGCTATATTTTTGTGGTGGTGAATGGTGAGCCGGTGGGTTTATTTACTAGTAGTAGGGGATTAAGATAGGGTGATCCTATATCCCCTTTGCTCTTCATACTAATGGCAAATAGTCTCAAGCAGATCCATTACCAAAGCCATTAATGAAGGTCTTCTAAAAGGAATTAGGCCTACTTCTACAAACCAAATAGCTTCACATCAACAATTTGTGGATGATACAATTCTTCTATTGATGGCCTCTATCCTTGAAGCTAAGGCTATCAAGTCTATTCTAAAATTTTATGAGGTTGCCTCAGGAAAGAGATAAATTTTGATAAGAGTTCCATCTTCTTTTTAATACTCCTCTGGAAAGACAAAAAGAATTTCTCAAATTCTGGGGTGCAAAATCAATTCCTTACCCACTACTTACTTGGGTCTTCCTCTTGGAACCAAAAAAATTTCTACCATAGTTTGGAATGGTTTACTTGAAATATTTCAAAAGAAAATGGCTGGTTGGAAAGGGGCCATACTTTCTAATGTTGGAAAATGTCTGCTAATCAAAAGCACTCTTCAAAATTTACCTATTTACATTATGTCTCTATACAACATTCCTGTTGTCTTTAGGGATAAAATTGAAAGGATTCAGAAGCATTTCTTATGGCAGGGAATGGAGGAAAGATTTAGATACCACTTGGTGGCTTGGGATCAAGTATGTACTCCTAAAAGAATCGGTGGGCTAGGCATAAAGGATATTAGAAAAATGAATATGGCCTTGATTGCAAAAATGGGTTGGAGAATGCTTACTGAGGAGAAACCTTGGATTGATCTAATTAAGGCTAAGTATCTAGCTCAACAAACTGTAACTTTTTCCTTCATGATGACCAACTACCTCAAGGGTCTATTTTTTGGAACAATTTGATACAAATCAGGAATTTTATCAAACAAGGTTGTAAATGGAAGGTGGGAAATGGAAGAGATATTCAATTCTGGTGTGATAACTAGACTAGCCCTAGTTTAAATGATAAATTTGGTTTTGTCAAAGATATTCTAGAGAAAAAGTATGGAACTAAAGTCAAAGACTACATTGAAATGGAGGGTAATAGAAAAAGATGGAAGCAACTTAAGGTGGAAAGTGATGAGCTAAATCTCACAATCTCCTTATTACAAGCACAATTGGATAGCATACCCCTGAGTCAAATTGAAGTTAAGGATGAACTTGTTTGGAACAACTCAAGTGATGGGGAATACACTGTCAAAGTTGGATACAATTCCTATTTTGAAAACATCCAGTGTGATTTCAAATGGAGCAGGATTTGGATGCCAGAGCTAACTCCTAAAATCAATTTCTTCTTTTGGCTTGTTCTCAGAGGAAGAATACTCACAAATGAAAACCTTATCAAGAGAGGATTTATAATGCCAAATATGTGTTGCCTATGTAAAAAAGAGGCTGAGGACATCAAACATATTTTTTTGCATTGTGAGTATGCTTCAAAGATTTGGAGTTATGTTTTTCAAAATTCAATGTTTGTTGGATAGTGCCAAAGGAATTTCTTCAATATTGGATTTAGTGGGATCCTCCTTTTAAACATTGTATTGTTTGGAGACTTTGGAAATTGGTGATGCCCCATGTTATATGGAGAGTTTGGAAAGACAAAAATGACATAATTTTTAGAAATAGTAGACAACCTTGCAAGAAAATATTTACTAAGATTGGTAATGCAATTAAAGACAATATTGAAAGATTTAAACCTCCCAAGAATAAGAAATATCTTGAAGATGAAGAATTTATTCTCTCAAATTGGAAGATGGATATTGAAAATGTTTAGAAATGAAGAACTTCAAATATTGACAGGTCTCTAATTCATTGGATCCCTCCTCCAAACTCTTGGTATAAACTTAATTTTGATGGAGCCTCTAAGGGAAACCTAGGGGAAGCTATTGGTGGAGGAATAATTTGGGATCATAAAGGTTGTTTAGTTACTTACTTATGTTGGTAGAATGGGCAATCAGACCAATCACTATGTAGAAGCTCTATCAACTTATGGGGTCTAAGAATTGCTAGGGATTACAACATTCAAAACATCATTGTTGAAGGTGATTCCTTGAATATTATAAATCATCTTAATCAGATACACCCTCCAAGTTGGACTATTAAAGATTTCATTCAAGAATCTATTAATATATGTCATACCTTCAAAAATATTAAAATTGGTCATACTTATAGAGAGGGAAACAAGGTGGTGGATACCTTAGCTAACTATGGTACCAATAATAATTTCACCACTTGGGATAATGAAAAAAAAACCCCACGGAAGTACATAATGGTATTACCAAGGATAATTATGAGCATTCACATCCTAGATAGAATATCTAATGAGATTGTGTGGGATTCGATGGATAAGAAAGATGGCACATGTGAGAGGAGTTATTCTAATTACCACCATAAACTCTCACATGCTTCTCAGATTTCTAGTTGGATTCTTAAAAACTAGTATAGGAAAAACAAAAATAACCTTTTCACATGGGTGGTTTGCAATAGAGTAATCATGGAAATAGTAGAGGAAGAAATATGGGGAGCTCATGCAGTTAGAACCCAGCTGCGATCCTTCTTGGAAGGATAACGTTGAGCTATGGAATTATCTTCAAATGGGGGGTGTCTCCAAATTTATTGAGAAAATCCAAGGTCATGATCAGCACATTTTAGTGCATTTTTCCATAGATTGGAAGGACAGGAAGGTTAAATATGGAGGGAAAAGGGTGTTGATGAATGAGGAGCTAATTGCAGAGAAGTTACAGGGCTGGATTTGGATGGCATCCGGTTCTTCAAGCAAGAGGTTGACAAAAATGTTGAAGCAAAGAAGTTTACTGACATAGGGGAGGAGATCATATTTGTTACAGCTAGACATTTAGGTAAGCTCCATTCTGGAACCTTTCGATGAAATTACTAAAATGATGGTGCGGTTTATATCCCTTGAAGGTCACTACATTATTGTTCCCACCAAACACTTGGTTTTCCTTAATCACTTCAAGAGAAATCTTATTGTTTGCTTCCCGCACTATCTCCTGAATTCTTTGGAACAATCCATTCTTGATTTTCAAAAACATACTAGGGCCATCCCCTTCACTGGGGCTCATCTTTCTCCTTCACAAGCATTGCCTCATCAATTTCCCCGCCATTCTTATTTCCCCTAGCGTTCAACCCACTCCCTCTCACAACACACCCACTCCCAACCCAACACCAATTATTCCAATTACAAGAATGTCAAGGCTAAGAACCCTGCACCCCATAAAGTGACCCCACCTACCTCTAGCCATGTCCTCGAAGTAACAAGGATATGGAAATGGTTCACAATCTCTTGCATATCAGTAATGTAGGGTAGGACAAAGCTTCCCAGCAGGAGAGGGATAATATTCTCCTTAGAATGGAAACACTGGAAAATGAGGTAGAAAATATCAAGAAAGAGATACATTAGCTAAACAAGCAAAAAGGGAAAAAGAAAGATAAATGATGATGCGGGTTTTGGCACAGATCAGACTGAAGAAATTTATAGAAAATTGAACTCACTTGGATAATAGACTGGGAGAAATAAGGATAGACATGACCATAATATGGCCATATTTAAAGAATCAAGTGAGTTTCTTGAACAACATGTCAGAAGCATCACATTGTTGAGTGGAGTCCCTGAGGATATTTGGGGCACTAAAAAGGAGAGAAATCAGGTCATCTCGTAGCTAAACGTTAATGACCCAACACATGTCACCACTTTGGAACTTTTTACCTCCCTACAGATGATCAATTCAAGGATTGAAAGGGCCTCGAAGAAATAATACCTCTGGGCAGGCTAGAGGAGTTCAAGTTGTTGTTTTGTTTTTGATAGTTTTCTTTTTTTTGTTGTTTAGTCATTGTTATGTCCCTATTTTGCTTTTTATTAGTAGTTTCTTTTTTTACTACTTGTTGAACTTATCATAATATGAACTTCAAATCCTATTTTTATGTTTTTTCATGTTGATTTGGTCTGTTGAGCCCTTTGTTGTTCTAAAGATTTTTCTCAAGGTCCAAGGTCCTAAAACTTAAAGACATCCCATTTTTGTTGAGATAACCAACCTCTCTCTTAAAGCTTTATTTATCTTGGGTACACATATTTCGGTGACAAAATATACCTATGAAAACTGTACTCTGGAAGTGATCTATGGGGAATTCCTCCATTCTCGTATATTTGAATATTAGGGTCTCATATCCATCAAGTACACCAATTTTTATTGATTACAATCATCATAAGGATTACACTAAATCTAGATGATTATCCTTTTTATGATTTGTGCATGTAATTTTGATGATATTTTCCACAATGTATTATGTAAGGTTATACTTAACCTCTTGAATGTTAACATTGTGCATCAGATACACAATTTTTTTATTCACATTCTATCATTTTATGGAGAGGAAAATTTTGGAGTTCAATAAGCATGCAATGATCCTCATAAAATTGTTTGGGAATTTGGTAATGGGAATGGAAAACATTCCCTTGATAATTCATCATTTTTTTGAGGTGTTATATAACAATGTTGTCATCAAGTTCCTTTAGGATGCTTATGACCTCTTTTTAAATTCTTATCAACCTTTGGATCGGGATGGCTAAAATATTCTTGCACCTACCTATAGATTATGGACAATCCCCATGAAGTCTCGTATAAAAAGAAGTGCATAAGTGGGGTGGCATTTCTAAAGTAAGGAATATTGAATAGTTAAAACACTTTGAGATCCTCCAATTCTAAATTCCACTTAATATTTAGTTCTATTCTTCCATCAGTTCCAACCTCACATTTTTTGACATATTCATCCTCTAAATTATGAAAAATTATTTTGGTGGTTTATCTCCTACATCTCCTCATATTATTCCAATTTTTTTTTATTAAATCGTTGCTTTCTATTCTTTAGTTGGATTAGACCATATGGTGTTTTCTTACGCTTCTTGATTGATAGAGGGTAAGCTATAATTTTTACTATGTGGGTGGTGTTCTCTTTTCAGTTCCTTAAGCTCAACTACTCATTAATGGTGGACATGTTCACCTAAATGTAATGATTTCATTTTTATCCCATCCAAATACTCCAAGTGTTTCCAAACTACCTTCCTTGGATTTCAAAATTGACTTGATACATCAAATAGATCTATTTTTTCTTTGATTTTATATTAAATGTGTTAAGTATGGGAAATTATGTTCACACTGATTATTTGGTTCTCTCCTTCACTACTATAAGTTTCTCAAGATTCTATGTGCACAATGAATACTCCTTTTCCCATCAAGGGGTATGCATTGTGTTTTGTTAGAAACTTTTATTTCCACACTAGACCTTCAAATTTGAAAATATGATAAGGGAATTGTGTTAAACCCATTTAAAACTAGAGTAATTATTTTTCATTTTCTCCTGTCTCTCTTCTATAGGTGACGTTACCATCTAGGCATGGGTGTTTTTCTTGCTATAATTTTAGGTTTATATGCACCCTTACTTGTGTACAACTTTCCTTCAATAAATACCTTAAATCATGTCAACTATTGATGTATTCTTTAGTGCTCCCACTTTTATGCACACATAGTCCTCCGAAGCGTCTTCACTTTCTTAAATGGAATATATTTCCTATACACATAGTCAATGTTTCTTTTTTTTGGTGATGTTGCTTCTCATGATGCATGCAATTCAATTAATTATCCAAACTTTGATAATAATCAACCTTCATGTGTGTTCTATGTGTACTTAATACTTAGTTTGGATTGTGCATTATATGTAACACACTTTCTAGAATTAACAAAAATGAATAAAATAGCAAAAAAACTAATTACTTTACACCTTGAATGTGTGTATCATGCCTTGATCAATAATATCAGAAATGTTTGTCAAAAAAAAATGGAATGGAAAGAAAGAAATAAATATTTTTAGATTGGATCATAGAGCTGTATTTGCTTATAAATGTCACATGGCTAGGAATGGTAAGGATTCAATTTTCTACCATTGAAGTGCCCAAAAATTAACTCTCCATTAAGCATGTGTATCTTTCATGTGTCAATTCCCAAGATATTTTGAATGATATAAGTTCCCAACCATCTAATATGTAGCTTTCTTAAGTGATTGACATATAATGAATCATAGAGTAGGACATGTGCATCCTATATAAGCACTTTGTTCTTAATATTCTTACCATTCGAAGCCTTTTATCTTTCCTTATATACTCATTGACTCCAACATGTGAGAAAACTCATTTCATCCAACTCCATTAATGATTCAATATTTTGTTTGATAGTTTCTTAATCATCCATGATTTTGGGCGCACCATGTAAAGTGACAATACCAAAATATCGAAAGGAGCATTACTTATTTTAAAGCCAATTGGAAAGGTGTAATTTTTTCATTTGATTAACTTGGTCCTATAATCCTAAAGCATGGAAGAAACTTGGTCATCCTAATCCTTTCACCTTACACTAAAAATATCTTTCAAAGTGTTTCCACATATTTTTAAAGGATTCAACAATTCCATTTTTCTAAGAATGATAGGGGTAGTCTTGTTATGCACCACCATGAATTCTGCTAAAAGTATATGCACAGTATATGGAAGGAAGTGGATCCTTTGTGTTGGTTCTTGATTTGATCTTGTTATAAATCATGACACATTTTATATCTTCCCTAAGAATTTAGCACACTTTTTCCCTCTGTATTGGATGTTTCCTTTTAAAGATGATCGGTGTTCCCATGAGATTCAAGTTGATTAGACCATACCACGCTCTTGGTCAATTGTTTGTGGTGTTATAAATCCTTAATATTTCCTATATTTCTTGTTGATTTTATTATTTATAGGCTTTATATGCATGCACGATATTATTATTTATTTATTTGTATGATCAATCCTTTGGAATAATGCCCCTAGATTTTGGAATTGAGTTATTTGTAATTTTGTAAGTTTACATTTCTACAATCTTGTAACCTATGATGTCACTCCTAATGCATGATAAAAGGAATATTTGGAGAATACAGGGGTGTATGGGCCTAATGAGAAACTTTAAATTATTTTCAATGTTGCGAGATATAGTTACTGATTTGAGGCCCCGAAAAAACAATATTCAACAAAGCTAGGGATGTATGGGCATTGTGGGTAGTTTTACAGGTAAGTATTTGAATGTGTTATATATTTTTGCATTGAGTTATGAGATTGTGCTGGGTGGTAGGAGAGATTATTGAGTACTGTAGTTTCTATCAATCTATTACTCAACAATAATTGTCTACCTTCTTGCATTAGTACAATGAATATCTAATTGAATAGAACCGATACCTCATCCCACCTTATCTATGATTTGGACAAGATAACTGAAACAAACCTAGAAAATGTAGATTTGAATGAGTTCCTTAAGATGATGCATGTAATTGAAAAGAGTGAGATTATGGAAAAAATTGACACAAGAGCCATTTCCTTAAAAGCCACATTTTCCCCTTTATCTTAGGACTCAAAATTGGTATGGTCTTCTGCGAAAATTTCTTGTTGGGAAATCCTTAATAGTGTTCACGTGAATATTAGTGCTTCATTAAGTTAGCATTGTAAAGTGAGGTTGTTATTTAGTAAAATAACAACTCACCTATTTTGTTAGTTTGTTTCACGTATTAAACTAAGCATAGGGTCTGTTAGAAGATTGTTTGGCTTGACTCCTTATATTAAGGAGATTCCATAGCCTATATATTTGTATGGTGTTCTCCATTGGATTTGATCAATAAAGTATAATTATTACTGTGTTTCACTCATTGTGCTCTCGGATTTTGTTACGCCCTTAATTATATATCTTACATGGGATGGATATAGCCGACTTGTTGTTATCATAACTTAATATCATGATGTATCTCTTTTATATATGATCTATTATCATTGGTTGGTCGGCCTTGCTGATGGCCATAGCATAGGAATAGTATAAATAGGGGTTATAGGTAGTGGATGATCATTATGTTGAGTATTTGAGTCTTATTATATGTTCTGGAGGTTGCCCCCTCGAAGTGGCCAAGCTATTATACTTTCATATTGAGAGAATTTATCTACAATATTGTGTTATTTTGTGTTCTATTACTGGTGATAATCATAATTAATCAAGTAATTTCATTACAAGTGGTATCAGAGCTTGATCTCGGCAGGACGGCGTCAAACCCTAATTCTGAAGGTTGGCTATATCTCAAGATTGGTAGCAAATTTTTCTGTAAATTTTTTTGGTGAGGTGAAATAAGTCAAGTAAGATTCTATCCAAATTTCAATAACTTTTGAATTTTTTGAAAAAGTTATTACGGTTCTATATTTATTCATAATTTGGCTCCCTAGGGTAGAAATTTTGGAAATTTTTCAAATTTATTATATTTTGGAAACCCCTCAAAAAATAGATAGGGTTTTTGTTTTATAAATTCTTATATTCAGCCAAAAAAATTACAAAACCCTAAAATTATGCCCTATTAAGTCTACCCCTAGGCCCACATCCTTCATCATGGCTGGTAGATCTACGAGGCCAAGGAAAAGGACAAGCAACTCAAGGAATGACCCCAAATAAGGAATATATGGCTTTAGATTCTACTGGTTCAGGAGTATTTGAGGTGGTCATCCAACTTCAGGAAAGGGTAAACAATATGGTGAGTAAGGATGACCTTAATGTTGAGCTTCATCAACTAAAAGGTATCCTTAGGAGTGAGATTCAGAAGGATTTTCATGCAATGCAACAAGATTTATTGAATGCTATTTCTAATACAACTTCCAATGCTAGTCATATGGGTTCTACTAGAAATGGTCACACATATCCAAATCATTCAAATCAGGGAGGATCCTTTAATCATTCAAGTGGATCTTCTCACCAATGGAGGGGCATGATTCCAAAAGTTGAAATGCATAAATTTGATGGAAAGGATCCACTCAATTGGATTACCCAAATGGAAAATTTCTTTGATATCCATCAGATCCCAAGAGGAAAAAAGGTAATTGTGGCATCCTTATACCTAGAACCTGATCAATTTGTTTGGTATCGTTGGTTATGTGCTCAAAGGCAGAAGAATGGCCTAAATGTCACTGGACAGTGTTCACTTTGAAGAGCTTCAATTACACTATAGTTCTAGTGTTTCGAGAATTACTTTGACTAATTAGTAAAGTTACACCAAAATGGTTTAGTTAAGGAGTATGTTTATCAATTCCAAACTTTGTACTTGCGTGTGAAGGATATTACAAAAGAGTATTTGAATGACCTATTTCTTGGGGTCCTAAGGACCACATTGAGCATGAGGTACGCATGTTTAACCCACTCAAGATTGCTGATTCTATTATCATGACACGTCGAGTAGAGGAAAAATTTATTTCAGAAAAGGTAGACCTTTTCTAGCATAAAAGATCATAACACCTTGTCTCCTTCTTACCCTCAGCCAATTCATTTAACACCTCAAAAAATTGAAGAAAAAAGAGCCAAAGGGTTATGCTTTAACTATGATAGCAAATATGGACCAAATCATAAATGTTCTGAAAAAAAATTGTTCTACATTGAAGGATCTAGTGATGAGGAAGAATATGAGGCAACATCAATAGAGGAAGTGGAAAAATTAGAGGAAGAATCTGGAGATCCTCAGCCCACTATTTCATGCCATGCTCTATCAGGTATTAGTACTCCATAAACCCTTCAAGTTGTGGGTTATCTTAAGAAGCAGAAGGTAACAGTCTTGATTGATTCAGGGAGCACACAAAATTTCATCAATCATAAGTTGGTAACAAGACTGAATTGTTTCATCTACCCAACACTTGAATTTCAAGTAATGATTGCAGATGGTGGCACAGTCCAATGTTCAGGTAAATTCCATAAAGTCAAAATCATGATGGGTGATTACACATTGGAATCTACGATGTTCACTATTCCCATGGGTGGAACTAATATTGTCTTAGGCGTTCAATGGCTCACTACCTTGGGCACCATAGAGATAAATTTCTAGGAATTGTTCATGCGCTTTCATTTTGAGGGTAAAAAAATTGAACTTCGAGGTCTATAAGCTAAAGATCCTCTAGTGGTGAGTTCTCACCAAATTTAGAAGATTATTAAAAAGGGGTCTGAAGGTTTTGTAGCACAATTATTCTCTATAGAAGTCAACCCAAAATGAAGGTATTGCATTCTGATCTTCAAAAGGTTATTGATCAAAATGTAGTTGTCTTCAAGGAACCAAGAGGATTTCCATCTAAAAGAGAGCATGATCATGCTATTTAGTTGATTCAGGAAGCCAACCCCCAACATCAGGCCTTATAGATATATAATATATTTGTGTGTGTGTGTGTGTGTGTGTGTGTGTGTATAAAAGAGTGAGATCAAGAAGATGGTGGAGGAAATGTTGGAAATGGGTATCATTCGTCACAGTCAAAGTGCCTATTCTGCTCCCATGGTGATGGTGCGTCGCAAGGATGGAAGATGGCACATGTGTCCAGATTACATGAGAGCTTAACAAGTTCACTATCAAAGATAAATTTCCTATTCCCATCATTGATGATTTATTATATGAGTTGCATGGTGCCATTTATTTTACAAAACTATATTTGCATTCTGGGTATCACCAAATTAGAGTCAAGCAAGAAGATATTCATAAGACAACTTTCGAGAACTCATTAAGGCCATTATGAATTCCTAGTGATTCCATTTGGCCTTACCATTGCTCCCTCCACATTCCAAAGCTTGATGAATTCAGTATTTAGACCATTCCTAAGAAATTTTGTCTTAGTATTTTTCGATGATATACTCATCTACAACAAATCATGGGAGAAACACTTACATCATGTCAATACTGTCTTAGAAGTCTTAGAGAAACATCAACTTTATACCAAGCCTTCAAAGAATTCTTTTGGGGTACAAGAAGTGGAATACTTGGGCCATATTGTTTCTCATGAAGGTGTTAATGTGGACCCTCACAAGATCCAAGCCATGGTGGAATGGGAAACACTAAGAACCCTCAAACAATTACAAGGTTTCTTAGGTCTCACAAGGTATTATCATAGATTTGTCAAAAACTATGGCAGTATAGTAGCACCACTCACAAAATTATTGAAGGAATCCTTTCAATGGAATGAGGAAGCATCTAGGGCATTTGAAAAATTGAAGGTAGCTATGTGCACCACTCTAGTATTGGCAACCCTGATTTCTCCAAAACTTTCGTAGTTGAGTGTGATGCTCAGAAATGGAATCAAAGCAAGTACTAATGCAAGAAGGACACCCCATTGCTTTTGAGAGCTGACAACTAAAAGGAAATAATTTTTAAAACCCACATATGAAAAGGAAATGATGGCAACACTACATGTAGTCAAACAATGGAGATCATACTTGATGGGTATACATTTTAAGGTAAAAATGATCATGATAGTTTGAAATATTTCTTAGAACAACGTCTATCTTCAGAAGAACAACAAAAATGGGTCACTAAGATGTTGGGATATGACTTTGAGATTTTTTATAAGAAAGGAAAGGAAAATTTGGTTGTTGATGCTCTGTCTAGGAGGGATGAGTCTGCCAAAGCATTGTTATGTGCCATCTCTATACTACATGCAGATTGGGTAGATCAAGCACAAGAAGAATGGAAGAAAGATGCAACCACACATAATCTCATTCAAAATATCCAAGCATATTGGTCCATATCAGATCAATTTATATGGAAGGGGGATACATTGTGGTACAAAGATCAGCTATATCTATGTAAGAACTCTACACTTAAACACCATGTTATTTCAAAGCTACATTCTTCTCCAATAGGTGGCCATGCTGGGGTCCTAAAAACATATCATAGAGTTAAGAAGGATTTCTTTTGGGAGGGGCTGAAAAGAGATGTTCAAAAATTTGTGGCGAGAATGTTTGGTTTACCAAAAAAATAAGGGCAAGACCATTAAGACACTGGTCTTCTCCAACCTCTATCTATTTCTAGTTAGAGATGGGAAGAGGTATCAATGGATTTCATCATAGGATTACCTAAATCGAATGGAAAAGTGTCATAATGGTCGTGGTAGACAGACTTACCAAATATGCTCATTTTTGTGTCATGGCTCATCCTTTCATAGCTAGTACTGTTGTCATCTCTTTTATGGATACGATCAAAAGCTCCATGGCACACCAAAAATTATAGTAAGTGATTGTGATCCAATATTTACAAGTAACTTTTGGACTAATCTGTTCTCTTGTATAGGTACCCAACTAGCCTGGGTTCCTCTTATCATCCCCAATCAGATGGGAAAACTAAGGTGGTAAATAAATGTTTAGAGGGATATCTTTGATGTTTTACTTCAGATAAACAAGAATGTTGGGTGTAATATTTGCCACTAACGAGAATGGTGGTACAATACTTCATTTCATACCTCCTCCAAAATGTCTCAATTTCTAGCACTTTATGGGTACCATACTCCATCACTCATATCTAGCTTGAAGGTCAAACCAAAGGTGAGAGTAGTCGAAGATCACATTCAACACCAACATGAGGTACTCTCTAGTCTTAGAGAAAATTTGGCACAGGCACAAAACCGTATGAAGCAACAAAGGCTGATCAACATAGGAGTGAGCGACACTTTGAAGAGGAGACTTTGTTTTGTAAGGTTACAACCATATAAGAAAATTATCCTTGAAACAACAACAAAAGGATAATAAGCTTGCTCCTAAATACTATGGTCTTTACTGAGTTTTGCAGAAAATTGGTAGTGTGGCATATAAGCTAGAGCTCCCGCCAGAAGTAGAATACATCTAATCTTCCATGTTTCTTGCTTAAAGAAAGTTATTAGGAAACACATTTCCACCCAATCGGTGCTTCTAGAACTAGACGAGGAAGGAAGGATCATATTGGAACCTGAAGGCATTCTTGAGACACGCACCAAAAGAATGAGGACCGAGTCATTACAAGTACGATCAAGTGGAAGAATATGAATATTGAGGATGCATCATGGGAAGATGAAGCATTCATGCAGCAGCATTTAGGGCTTCCCAATTTTGAGGACAATGTTGCTTTGAAGGGGAGGGGCATGTTACACCCTTAATTATATATCTTACATGGGATGGAAATTATATATCTTACATGGGATGTATATAGCTGACTTGTTGCTATCATAACTTAATATCATGATGTATCTCTTTTATATATGATCTATTATCATTGGTTGGTCAGCCTTGTTGATGGCCATAGCATAGGAATAGTATAAATAGGGGTTATAGGTAGTGGATGATCATTATGTTGAGTATTTGAGTCTTATTATATGTTCTGGAGGTTGCCCCCTTGAAGTGGCCAAGCTATTATACTTTCATATTGAGAGAATTTATCTGCAATATTATGTTATTTGGTGTTCTATTGCTGGTGATAATCATAATTAATCAAGTAATTTCATTCTGATTTAGTATCGAGTGATGAAATAGCTTTGAGAACCTATGAGGGTGATTTTTACATTTTAAGATTATCATGATTAATGAAAGTTCCAATTAGTTTTGTAGCTGTGTCATTAGTGGTTATCAAACCAATATTTTATAGTTTATTAGATTGTTTTTTTGTAGCATCTCTAGGTACTGTCTATATGCATTTCAAATGATATTTGGTGTTCAAATGCAGTTTCAACTATTTGAGTGTGGAGGAGAAATATGCGGTTGTGAAAGAGCGAGGATCAGCATTTGCAAATTAAATCTTTATGCAAAAAAATATCTAAAGAATTTTGTACTTGCGGGTTCAATCATCATTCCCGATCTCTAGGTAAGTCTTCAATATTTGGATCACAATAGAAAGACATTATCTTGTGATTTGGATAGTGAATTCTTGGCTTCATGTATCAATAAAAATATAATACCCATTCACTTGGATCGGTGCTAAAGTCTTTGAGAAGAAGTGATATGTTGCTCGTAATAGATTAATTTGGTATCTAGTCCTTACAAAGGCATCTAAAAAGCGTGTGATCTCTATTTTTAGTTTTAACCCATTCTGCATGTGTGGATACACACATGTTCCATTACTATGTAGGATAGTCAAATCCTAATCTTCCTTTTCCTCATGTTCCTTTCAAAATATTAGCTCGGTTTGTGGCTCAAGCTATTTGCCCACCAAGTGGCTCAAGATCATTTTTGCCCACTAAAAAATTGTTTGGATCACAATTCCCAAGTGAAAAAATAAATATGAGGTGATTTAATTTTGAAGGAATCCTCCACTTTTTTATTATTGGCAATCCACATGCTCTCTCCCTCATCAATGAATAAATGGAATCCAATAGTTTGCATATAGTCTTAGCATATTTACAAAAATATAAGTAGTTTGTTCTAGGTTGGTTGTCTTTCATTTAGTATTTATAAGTATTGCATGTTGTAAGGGTATTCCCATCAAATATTCAATCATAAAATGATGTGTCAAATGTTTATAGTTACATTTGAAAGCAATTTTAGGTCAAAGTCTATGTATTGTTATTTTTATTATCAAATTCATTCATCAAAATTAAATTTTTATTGTTGTTGAGATTATAAAGAGAGTCAATGTCATATAGGTGATTGTAGGATTTTTTGATATTGTCAAAAAAATAATAATAATAATAAATTAAAAATAATTATTTTTCCTTACGGACACATTTTCGATGTTAGCGATGTCCTAAAAACCATTAATTATCAAAATCAAAATTCACCGAGCTAGCAACATCATACCGGAGGTAAGAGGAAATGAAGAATGGAGGGTTATCAATGCCTCTCTTGATCAATACCAACGACGGGGCCACATTTTGGTATGGTGGCATATTTTTTTCAGTTATGTGGTGTGTGTAGAATAAAATGGTGTATGGTTTCCTTCCCCTATTATGATTGAAATAAGGAGAATGTGCATTTTGGATTCTAAGAACAGTTGTATAGGAGGGCAGTTGAACTGGAGTGATCCTCTGACTATTGAGATTCTTCAACTATCGTACTTATAATATCAGTCTTTCGATGAAAGAGTGTTCACCGAAAGTGAAAGTGGGAATTTTTAGTTCACTTATGTAGGTGAGCTGGTGGAAGTGTGATCATTTGGTATGGGATTCAGTGTGGTGAACTGGATTGGTCATGTGTAACAAGATCCAGACAACAAGATCCAATATAACAATATTGAGACTTAAAATTATGTGGAGGCATATGATTTTGTTTCCATTTCTTCATATTTGCTTTCTTCCCCACATTCACACTAAGGTGGGGAATGTTGGGAAATTCTTAATAGTGTTCACGTGAATATTAGTGCTTCATTATGTTAGCATTGTAAAGTGAGGTTGTTATTTAGTAAAATAACAACCCACCTATTTTGTTAGTTTATTTCACATATGAAACTAAGCATAGGGTGCATTAGAAGATTGTTTGTCTTGACTCATTATATCAAGGATATTCCATAGCCTATATATATTTTATGGTGTTCTCCATTGTATTTGATCAATAAAGAATAATTATTAATATGTTTCTCTCATCGTGCTCTAAGAGTTACAACTCAAAATGAAGGGAGGTTAGAGCGAGAGTGGTGTTGTAGTGTTGTCCCTAACTCCAGACACTTTGGATGAGATGCTAAGAATCCCAAATGTGATTGAAGTTATAGACATAATGATGTAAAAGGTAGATCAATTTTGGACTACCAACAATGCTAAATATTCAAAAGTGTTGAACAATCAATGGCTTGAAAAATCCAAGTATCGATATCACCCGAATTCCCAAGAGATTAACTGGAGCTGAATTCATTGAGGATATTAGAGACATTATCAACATATTAAATAGGATTATCGGAAATTAATCTACATAACACTATCATGATTGGATGTTAAAGTTCATGCAGATCATTTTTAGATACAAAGCACATATTCATGGGAGAATTGATCGGTGAATACATCGATCAAAAAATTATCAAGATGGAAGTACAAATTCAAGAAGTGTCCAAGTAAAAAATGTGAATTATAAATGACTTCTTACCTTGTCTAAAAAATTTCATGCCACAAGTAATTCCCTATCTTTGGTAAGGGCCAATGAGTTCTCTCAATATAGGGTATATTATATGTACCCATAGTGTAACTTTAAGAATTAGAAGTACAATTTTAGGTTGGTTCATGATGCCTTCTTTGCACCTATCCTCTGCTTGTTCAAACATGAATGGGAGAAACATGATTTTATCCAGAGCCAAGGATATAATCACTTAATATGGATGTTACTTCATCCAATTTAGATTCTTCACATACATTAGGGTGAGTGGTTTTCAATGTACTTCATATATGTTTCGTGTACTTGGATGATAAGTGGGAACTTCTTGAGTTATCAAGATAGATTGTGGATGTCCATAAGATAATTGCAGGGAAACATAAAACAAATGTTAAATTCCCAATTATAATTATGAGATATACCGACCCACATAGTGGTCAAGGCTAGACTCCTTGAAGTAGAGATGATTCAATTCATCATGCGGAAATTTGAGAAAAGACCCAATTATGACATCAAATGGATAGTACTGAGGACACTTATAAATTCATATGAACACAAAACTCATTATGAGGACTAATGGATGAATTTTAGAGATTAGGAAGATGTGTGACTCAAAGACTTATATAGAATGACCCTTGCCTAGATAAGCGACTACAAGATTGTAATTATCTTTGAGAGTTTGAAAAATGACAAAAGCTTAGTAAGAAAGTATTACATAGACAAAAATGTTATAACTCAACCAATGATACCTCTTGATTGTAATGTTTAAGAACTGATGTAATTGCATGAGAGGACAACTCATGTCATAAGAAGAACCCTTTCTTAGATCATGAGCAAAGGTATTGAATCATCCCTCTAGAACACTATAGTATTAAGGGAATATAGAGCTACAAGATATATTAAGGATGTACTTCCCCCTCCGAGGAAGGGATCGGTAGGTTTGGATTCATTGAAAGACACATCTCCTCAAATTTCTATCAAACGACCAACCTCGAAACAATTGAGGAGTTGAGTGCATCCACAAGTAAAACTAAAAATCTTGTGTCTCAATTGACACAAAAGGCCAAGGATATATTGAAAAAGGTAATGAAGAATTCCCCAATCTCTCAAGCCACTCCACTCCAAGCTATGCTATATCCCACCTCAAGGCCCAAAGTAACTATGTATCATGAGAAGACCCAAGAAGGTGCATTATACTTTACTCCAAAAGGATAATTTAGCAAGGGGAAAATGATGAAGGGCGGTGTTTCTATAGAAACAAAATCACGCACGTGGGTACATTTATATGTCCTAACTGTAGAAAAAAATCATGTACTTGGGTAAATTTCTAGGTCCTAAATAAATACTTGTATTCATATCATTCATAAGTGAGAAAACTAATAAGCGATAACTATCTTTGGTGTTTTTGGTTTGTCTCTGGTCTTCTTTACGGTCTTTCACACCCTATAACCTAGTCAATACTTTATTGTTTTATCTTTCTTGACTCTTAACACCAACACCTAGCGAGGATGCCAACAATTATCTCTAGTCTCCATCGACTCTAGTAATTGTTGATGATTCTATTTCCAGTTATCAATGATTCACTCTGGTCAGCGTTGACCACTGTGGTAAACTTGAGAGTAATTTTTTTATTTTCAATAAAATTTTCAAGCTTTTTATTCTACATTGAGGGGGATTTTCAAATTAAGCTCAAATTTTAAATTTTTGAGTAGCTAAAGAAAAATAAAATGGAGGTTAGAGGCAATGGAGGAATGAGGTGTTTTAGGGACCTCTCGTCGAGGCACCATCGATGAGGTAAAAATACTATTTTGGTGAACATGTTTTTGCATTTGTTTTGGTGTTTAATTTCCTTTGTATGCAAATAAGAACAGATGTACATTCTTGTTCAAAACTATAATATGTGTGAAATTTCATGTATTTTCCTTGAATGTAAAAATCTCGGTGGTGAAACATGTACGCTGTTACGGAGTGGTTAGTGGTCCACTAGAAAACCAATTTGAGAGATTTTGAATCTCTTAGAAAATCATATACAAAGTGGTTCTTGGTTCCAGTAGAAAACATGTTAGAGTTGATGGTACTCTTTGAAAACCATCGTATTGTAGAACATGAGCATGTAATAGACAAAACTCATCTATGTTCGCACTAAGGGGGGAATGTAAGGAGTAATATTTGGATTAGTGCTCACATTATTGTTTGTAATAGTTAAATGCAATATTCATATATTACATTAGTAAGTTAGTGAGTTAGTAAGATATTAATATTTTTATCTTAATATCATATTTATGTGAGGAAAATAAAATATTGTAATATTATTAATATGAGTCATATAAAAATAATAATTATTAATAATATAGGATATTGTGTTAGTTGCGAGTCTATTAAATGTTGAATAAATAACTCACGTAGCTATTTGAAAGGTGTGTGAAATATTAATGGTTTTGGAAGTGATTCTAAGAGAGATAAGATAGTATATTTTGGGATTGAATATTGGGTTTGAATCCTTGTATTAAGGAGATCATTCTCCTATATATTGTAAGCTCTCTCACAATCTAATAGCTACAAGCTCTAGATTTATTCAATCAATAATATTGTGTTTTTGTTATAATCTGGTCTCTGCAACTTTTTTTCATGTCTCTTGCGTTCTTTATTTGATTTCATAATGTAATTGATGATTATTTAGATTAGTTAAAATATAAATTTCATATCATCGGTATTAGAGAAGGAGAGATCAAGCTATGAGATTTGTTATAGGAAAAAATTGTGGCCTCTAGGATGTAGATATGAGAGTTTTGGAGCTTCTGTCATCATATTTTCAATTCTTGTTTCGTGAAACATGGATCATAGTCAAATATCCCTGATTGTGGATGACTCTTTCTAATCACCAATGAATCTTTCGATCACCGACAACTCTTTTCGATTGTTGAAGACTCTTTCTAGTCTCTGAAAATTATTTTTATAGATTGACATGATGAATTATTTGTAATTCTACTCTTGGTCACCGAAGATTTAATCTAGTCACTTTCAACTCGTTAATCGCCGAATATTTTATTTTCATTCACCATCGATTCACTCTGGTCACCATTGACCACTGTGTTAAACTTGATAATAATTTTTTTTTGTATTTTTCAATAAAATTTTCAAGCTTTCTGTTCTACATTGAGGAAGGGGGATTTTCAAAATAAGATCCAATTTTAAATTTTTTGAGTAACTAAAGAAATATCAAATAGAGGTTAGAGGTAATTGAGGTAGGATGTGTTTTAGTGACCTATCGTCAAGCACCATCAATGCGGATGCAATACTATTTTAGTGGCCATGTTTTTTTAGTTGTGTTCGATGTGATTAATTTCCATTGTATGCAAATAAGAGCAAATGTACATTCTTGTCCAAAACTATAATATGTGAGAAATTTCTTGTATTTTCCCTTGAATGTAAAAATGTGAGCGGGTAAATGTGTATGCTGCTATGGAGTGGTTAGTGGTCCACTAGAAAACCACTACATTATATTTTTGAATCTCTTGGAAAATCACATACAAAGTGGTTAATGGTTCTAGTAGAAAACTGTTAGAATTGATGGTACTCTTTGAAAACCATCGTATTGTAGAACATGAGAAGGTACTATACAAAAAATCATCCATATTCACACTAAGGAGGGAATGTAAGGAATATTCCTTGGATTAGTGCTCAAATTATTATTTGTAATAGTTAAATGTAATATTCATAAATTACATTAGTAAGTTAGTGATTTAGTAAGATATTACTATTTTTTATCTTAATATCATATGTGTGTGAGGAAAATAAAAGATTGTAATATTATTAATACGATTCATAAAATAACTCATTATTAATAATATAGGATATTGTATTTGTTGTGATTTTGTTGAATGATAAATAAACAACTCACATAGCTATTTTAGAGATGTGTGAGAGATGAATGGGTTTGGGAGTGATTTTAGGAGAGATAAGAGAGTATATTTTGGGATTTAAGATTTGGTTTGAATCCTTGTATTAAGGAGATTATTCTCCTATATATTTTAAGCTCTCTCACAATGTAATAACTGCAAGCTTTATATTTATTCAATCAAAAATATTGTGTTTTTGTTATAATATGATCTCGCAACTTTGCTTCATGTCTCTTGCATTATTTCTTTAATTATATAATGTAATTGATTTTTATTTAGATTAGTCAAACTATCAATTTCATATTAGGTCTCCTCTACATAGGTGCTCATCACCTCCCCGGTATCCTTCACATAGGTGTTCACCACCTAGGTTTCCATCACATTCCTAGTATTAGTCTCCTACATCATCGATCTTAGAGAATTGTCACATGAGACTCATCTCCTCATACATCGGGTGGAGGAACCCTTCCCTTCACTTTCTTTAGATAGCTTACTCATCATCATGTAGTTGGGGGAATTAGGCTTCTTCTCCCCCTCCTAGCATGATCAGGTGTCTCTCTTTTCTACTATTACATTGTTTACTTCACATCTTGTATTTCTCATTCTTCTTACATAACTTGATCCAAATTTTGTATCGTCATTACCCTATGATGCACTCTAGTTCTATAGTTCACACTCGAATGCTAAAGGCCTAAATCTGAAATAAACCTCACCTCATTCACTCTTTATGATATATGATTAATTGATCCATCTTTCTAGAGCATACATTATCAAATCATTTCCCGATGATGCACTCTTGTTCTATGATTCATTATTTCTTGTCGAGGTTTCTTTTATAAATGAACATCATCTCACTCATACATACACATCTTCTCAGGGCCACACTACTTCTATCACATTCTCATTGTATACCATTTCATCTCACTCATTCACAACATATTGCTTATCTTGCTTGCATTTATTCTTTCTTACTTATACTCGGATACTTAGTATGTCATTATCTTTACCACATACACACGTGCATTCACTTTTTATCTAGTTATGAATGATTTTTTTTAAAATATCGTCACATGTAATATTGATGGTTCGCACTATACCTATTACCGGCCCCACCGAGGCTCTGGGGCATGTACTTTCTTGCACACTACATGTGTTATCGTTCCATTTTATGCTACTTCCTATTGTTATTAGCACACTACTTGTTCCATTGATACATACATACTTTTTATATTTCTAACATGCTAACGAATGCTTCATGTGTAGCATTTGCCTTTCGAGAACTATTTTCCATCGTGATTATACGATACTTTTATTGATCGAGTTTTATATTTTTTTCCATTGTATGATATTGTTTGCATGGGTTATTCCCTTTGTCTTGTGTGCAAACTTGTATACTTTTGGATGGTTCTTCCTAATTTTATTTTGATATTATGAATGATGTCCCATGTATGAAACCTAATTTTTCGTAGTCTAAGTTTTCTACACTATTACTTATTTCCATAACATGATTGTCTCTTTTTATACTAATACATCTTTCTAGCCACTTTTTTGCACACTCCTTGGCTTGTGCCATCCACATCCCCTTCCCCTAGAGGGACCCCTTTCAACATCAGATCAAATCAATTTCAAGTCCTCTCTTTGGGTTGCATACTCCTAGTAATGTCACATAGACCCCAAATGAGGGGGCATACATTGGGTGAATCAATCACCCCATATAGCGATATAAAGCTACAATTTAAGCATGCACAATACAAGAACAAAATCAGCACAAGTTAAAGTCTTAGAAATGGCCTAGAATCTAACTTGGGTCCTTAGTTCAGCAAAGACACTAATTCCCAGATACAAACACTAGTTCCTAGGTGCTTCTGACCTTTCCTGGGCACCTATGACTAGGGGAAGTTACAATTAATTTCTCATAGCGGAACAATTTTCACAAGTACAAACACAATCCTCCAGCAATCAGAATACATTCTATCTCCTTTTTTTCTCTTTAGATCAAACTAGAACAAACACATAATAAAGTAGGATCACACCCTTTACAGTGGTGTATAAATTTGAGAAATAGTCATAGAAGGAGAGTAAAACCATACCTCTCTCCCCAAAAATCTTCTTATGTGAATAGAGATCACCCAAAAAACTCACACTTGGCATGAGATCACTCGAAAAAATCATTCTTGGTGTGAGATCGCCCAACAAAATCACTCTTCTATAGTAGTTTTAGAAATTTTCTACCCCTTTTTACTCATCACGAATCAGGTGCATACTTTCCTTTTTACACATTTTCACATAGTTTTACATACTCATGTAGATTTTTCATATACACATATTTGACTACTTTTTTTCTATTCTTTTACAAGTCCTTCCTGTAATACGCCACAAGAATCAAATCTTCATCAAGAAAAACAATAGTTAAAACATGGTATGACATCATATGCTTCACCCCTAGGGTCACTTCCTTTTCCTTAGCTTCCACACTTCATTTTTTTCACTTCACACTTTACCTTGTTCACTCGACACACTTTCACCATCAATCTACAAGGAAAAAAGGGTATGTATCTTCTAACTAATTTATGTTATCAATTATTCACTCAAAAAAATAAAATGGGGATAAATGTAGACAAAAAATCATGCACTTGGGTACATTTCTAGGTCATAACAACATACTTGCATTCATTTGATTCCTAATCCTCTTTTTGTCTTTCTTGTTCTCTCTTTGGTCTTACACACCCTACATCCTAGTCTGATATTCATTTCTTTATCTTTCTTAACTTTGGACACCAACACCTAGCCAAGATGTCGGCGCCAGGTGCCCTCATCCCCTCTGGGTGCCCCTTACCTCTTTTTATCCTACTCACCTCTTTTGGGGCTCATTTATCTTTTGGCATCTTTTTTTTTCTTATGGGTTGGCCTTCTAGTTTTAAATTATGAAATTAAACCAAGGGAATCATATAAATATAATGCTATGTGACTAAAATAAAGTACCAAGATACGAGCATCTATTATCATCACCTAAGGTTGCATCCAAAGGAATCTAAGAGAATCAAAGGCATCCATCTAGCACTCATATAAGGGAAAAGGGATTACATTTTCTACATACATGCATAGGAGGGGAAGTTCATTTTTACATCCACACATATATTTACATTGGTACATATAGCTATTGCTCGCTACCACGTGTATTTTCATAAGGGCCTCCTTGGGCACAATTATATCACACATGCATAAGAACTACATGGAGTTTAAGATGTAGTGCAACACTCGAGTTTGTAAGTTCACTCGGTCGGGTGACCATCGAGTTGATCTAACTCCCCATGTTGCATCTTTTATTTTTGAGATTTGATATTGTTTGATGGTTTTGTAGGTCATCTTCTCTTTATAGGTACAAGAAAATTCAATGATCATCCAACAACATACAAGTGACCAAAAAAAATTCTTAGGACCATCTTGCGATACTAGAAAAAATAGATCTCAAGTTCTTACGCAATCATAAGTGCATAACAAAGGTCTTGAAACCTAGGTGCCCTAGTCCAAATTCATCGGGTAGTTCTGTAAATTTCCTTAGTGCAGTTGTGAACGTATCCCCTTCTATTTCATGAGTTTTCTAGTCCAACATACTTTTGGATCAAGTGTGAAATTAGTTAAGTATTCTATTCCCTCTTTTTCACTTAGGGTTTTACATTTCTTTAGCTTATTGCTTGTGTTGAATTTATAATTTATCATACAAGGCTATGTAATATCTAGTGTTTTAGAAATCCAATATTTTTAAAATTAGTTTCATCAAAGAAACCAAGGGTAATTCCATAATTGGAACCCATTCATGAGAAAGGGGAGGAGGAACCATTAAATAAATAATTTGTAAGGATAAAAATAGCAAAGGTGGGAAAACCTATAACGGAAACAACTACAAGTGCATCCATGAAAGGATATATCCCAAAACCTTGATGCACATTCTAAAATTTCATATATTCCCAAGGTAGTTGATACTACCTCACTTCTATTATCACATGAATCCCCTATATCAATAAAAAATTATGATGAAAAATATGCATTGAAGTTGTGGAGTAGGGGTGCAAGATTCATCTCATAAACAAGTCTATACTGATTTGTTGCATGGATTGGGATAAGATGTAGGATAAGATCTTCAATTTTAGGATTTAAAAGTTTCATGTACTCAGGTTGCACCAATTGTAGTGGATGAAAAATCCTGGAACATCCCATAAGGCATCCACCATAGAGAGACAATGGTGACAAGCATAAAACAAACCATTGGGCATGGGAATCCATTGATAACAATTGAGCACTCAAAAATGATGTATCCTCTCTAAATAGCTCTAAAAATGGTGGAAGGAGTGATTGTAACTCATGAATTTGTAGAGAATATTACAAAATTTGAGGCTTGGGAACAATAAAAAATAGTTTAATCCATCCCAATAATCTTATCCATATAAGGAGAAATGGATTGAAGTTAAAGTGGTAATATTAACAAATACAGGTACCTCACACCATTCAATAGAGAAAGAGGAGGAAGTAAAAGATCAAGGGGAAAAGGTGGAGTAAACCCAAGTGTAAATAACATAAAAAGTGGAAACACCATAACTATAGGTTTATGAATCCAACCTTACAATATCCAAATCACAAGAGCTTGTAATGGTCCAAAGTTCCTCCTAATAAAAAACACAAGGGGAGGGTATCGATCGAGAAAGGAATGGTGGGAGTAGCACTCCCAAAAAAAAAAGGTGATAGTGAAAGTAGTGGGTGAATAACTTGAGAATATATTCTCCTTGAGACCACTTATAGAATCAAAGAAGTTCAAATTTATCTCAAGAACAATGGCGGGGCTTTAAGGAAACATATTTGTGGATATTTTCACTCCACAAGGTGATATATCAAGGGATGAAGCTTCCCTATCAGACTATTAGATCAATCAAGTCCCATTAGGGAAATTGACTATAAAGGGTCTCAAGCATGGAGTCATTATGGAAATAGGAGGTCTTTTATGGAAAATGGACAAAGAAAAAGAAACTAAGAAGTAACTTAGGGATAAGGTTGACATCTTGTCAACCTATGTGCAGAACTGGTTGTAAACTCCCAAGGAAGGCCAAGAGATTGCAACATGCTTATCACCCTTGATGCATTAAAAATTGTTGAGGATGTGAAGAACATGGCGAGTGACAAAAAAAGTGGGAAGAGGAATTGATAAGTAGAGGTATTCAAGTCCTCAAAGAAGTGATTGAGTATTATAACCTATTCGCAAGAAGATGGAGGTAGGTAATGCATTTATTGATAAATATCAAAATGAAGTGGAATGTTGGGATGCCATGTTGCATAAGCTTGAGGCCATTATTTCCATGAATGATAAATAAGTAGAAAAATAAGGGATAGTACCCCGGACTACATAGGAAGACAATACAAATATGAGGGGCTATAAAAGTATGAACCGAGACTCTAGGAGATTGTATCAACAAACTATAGAATATAAGGGGAAAACAAGGGAATATGTTGATGACATAGAATATAAAATTGAAAAAATGCTTCCCCTTAAAGGTGCATACACTCCAACGATTGCAGATGTAGAAAAGTTAATTAAAATTGTGAAGTAGCATGTTGCAAGGAATTTAGGAGCTCCAAAATATTTTGATTATTCTTTTATTCAAAGATTTATTCATTTGGGGTTACATCAATAAGTTGGCCAAGAGAATAAAGAAGAAGAAAGTTATTTCTACTGAAATGGACAATGTCTTATCCAAACAAGAAATAATCTTTCTTTACCATACGGGGCCGGATGATGAACCCATTTTGGGGATGTTTGAACGTCTTGATGCCTATAAAATTAGACTTGAAAAGAAGGGATAGGGTGAACGCATTGAACTTAACCCTTCTTGAACAAGTCATTCATTCATTATTCTTCATTTTTATTCTTTATTCTTTTATATTCATCATTCTCAAAAATGAAAAGAATCAAATCAAAAGATGGTAGTAAGTAACAAACTCTCCCTGGGAGTGCATACATGATGGTGACATTGAAGAAAGAGAAAAAGAAGAGTTTGTTAAAAAATATTATTCACTTATCTAGAAGATCAATCATGATCCAAAATTTTTCTAAACTGACACATCAAGATTATATCTTTTCAATTGGAATGGCCTTCCTTGTTTTTGTGAAATAAATACCTCTGTCCCATGTTTTGGATAACTTCAAAGGGTTCTTGGGGGCATATTGGTATATTCCCTTCTTGGGAAATTTTGTATAAGAATGAAGGCATGTCTTCATTCTAAGGGTTAGCGGTAGTTGTTGTTGGTTCTAGCTCTAATTTTTAAGGTGACTCTAGTTCTAGTCTTGGGTTTTTGTTAAGGTGGTTACATTATATAGTCAATAGTAGACATTGAGAGAATTATGTGTATGTCTCCCTTATCTAATTAAAAGTACACATAAGCATTTTCCATGCTATGGTCGGGCATTTTGGATTGTAAATAAGATCATAACCGAGAGATAAAGTCTTTCTTGCAATATTTTAACTATTAAATCAATGAAATATGAATCATTTCCTTTCGGTTGTTACATATGATTGGTTACTAAAAACATTGTCTTTGTAGTGTTACTTTGCAAGGTATGTTTAGTTATAAAATTCTTTTCTACAATGTATTTGAGGTTGATGACTAAATCCTTCAAGTGTATCTTTGGTGTTATGGAAGTTATTTGAATGATATCTTTAAGTTTCATGCATGATTTTTGTGTTAAAAACTATTGATATTATATGGTAATGCTTGCACGAATTCAGTTCCAATAGATGCAAGCATACCTTTGAGGATTGTGTTGTTGCAATATTTTTTCTTTTGTTGGATTCAGAAAGTAACATGATAAGATGGAAAGTTGTAGCACTCCTCCCCATTAGATCCACCACCACCCACTTCATTTAACTATGCATTATCCCATCCTTTCATACCCTTGTAAATCAAATTATCCTTGTTTATTTTATATGCGTTTTCTTCAAAATTACACATATCCCACACATTTCAAGTGTATTTGCCATGATTTGTAAAGTTTAACATCACAACATCATCATACCCCAAGTTGTCAATAGTTTCTTTAGAGATGATGTATGTGATCACCTTAATATTTATCTTAATTGGTTTGTGTCTAATGCATAAAGTATTTTCAATTAATGTGTGACCATTATTTTGAATGAGAATTGCATTCTGTGGTTGCATTTGATCTTAGATTGAGGTTCCAACAAGTCTAAGGGTTTGAAATATAATATCTCCCTCTCTCTTTCAAGCCACCCCATAGGTTCTCTCACCTTGGTTCAAGTAGATCCAAAAGTAATAGGATAAAAACCATGTCCTTAATCATGTTTTTCCATGTCAATCCCCTAAGGCATGGACAAGATAGATAGATAGACCAGTCCATTGATACGAAAGGACACATCAAGAGGTCTATATTTTATACTTTCCTCCTTTCTCATTTATTACCTTGTCAGGGTATTATATTGGGAACCAACACTTTGATCATTGGTTACGATTAGTGTGTAACCATACTTGTTGGTGATGTCCTATAATAGGAACCTTATCAATTTTTCTAACATGCAATCCTTGGTGGGTTCTTCTCAGTAACTAGTTAAATAATTAGTGACAATTATGATATATTTTTCTTGAGTGCTACGCATAACTAGGTCTCACAAAATCATTTTCCCAACATATAAAAATTCTTCTATGCACATTGGTATAAAATAACTTTCATCCCTTTTGTTGTGATTATCTATTATTTTACATATATTAAACTTGGTGGTATGCTCCTTAACATCTTTGAAAAGTGTGGGACACTAAAGTATAAAGAATAAAATATTACATGTGGTGGATTTAAGGCATAATTATTTATTGTTATTCCTTATGGATATTCTTGTAATAGTATTGCATATTCATATGATAAAACAAAATTTCTTAGGACTTCATCTCATCATAACTTGTGTAATTTCTTTCTAGTGCATTGATATGGCACCACACACACAAAAATTTGTTTCTTCTTGTTTCTCATCCATACCTATTCTGTTATGGATGATGTGAGGAAAGATGTAATGTATTATAATTACTTAAGTACTAGTTGAAATTTATATATTTGTGCATTAAACATATAAAACTCAATACTATGTGTATCCTCTCCATTATTGATCCTTAACAAGTGATCAAGTCCACAATTGAGATTTTTCATGCTTCACCATGACATGAAGTTAAAGTTCAGAACATGATGATCCATCTAGAGATGCGCTTATGTAATACCAAATTATTGACCAAACAATTCAAATCCTGGTGATCTATGTAAAACATAAACTCAAATATCATTAAGTATTTATTAAATTTCTAGAGTGCACATACCATGGGCAAGGCCTCATGCTCATTGGTGATATAGTTATATTTTGTAGAAGATAACTTCTTTCTCATAAAGTAGATAAGATTATATATCCTACCCTCTATTGGTTGGTAAATAACCACTCATGTAGTCATGTATGATACATCCAAATGTAAATGGAAGAATTTATTCTAGTCATAGGATAGGAAAACTTTCCAACTTCTCTTTCAAGTTCTCAAACACATCTTGCTAGCGTGTTACCCATAGAAAATGTCCATACTTTTCAAGCATATCTTCCAAGGGACATGCTATCTTGACATAGTTATTAATGAATTTCTAGTAATATCCTTTATTTCTCAATAACATGTGTAAATAACACTGGGTAGAAGGTTCTTCCAAACCTAGAACTACAAAAAAATTGTTAGGATTTACCAATATTCCCCATTTATATATCATATTTCCTAGGATATTTTTAGTTTCCTACATCTCTCAAATGGGACCCTCAAGTCTACATGGTGTATCTAGATGGTCCAATCATCCATGTATACTTATAAGACCTTGTGAATAAAAATTTTAATGTCCGAATCACTATGTGCTAGAAAAATATGGGCGTATTATTTAAACCAAATGAAATAACATTAGACACAAAGGAGCCCCCTTTTGTTGCAAACATATTATTGGATTTTTATTTCCTAAACAACATATATTTGGTGGTATCGTAGAAATACATATTAGAAGGTATAAATTTCACAACATATCATGCCCTCAAGGATCTCTTTAGGGAATGGATTTCAGAAGGGGTTGATGATGCAAGCTTAAAATTGTGTATAAATTCCACAAAAATACTTATGTGCCTATGTTTTTGATGTTAATTACCATGTGAATTAGCCATCCAATTTTTTTGATCGTATATATGATGTTTTTCTCATGAATATTGTCGATATCTTTGCTTCACATTATTTCACTTGTTTGAATTCATACAATATGTTATTTTTGAGACTGGGCACACATATTATTGTAGTTTTATGGTAATTTTCCCAATGGATTCAAGAAATATGTAACACCCTTACCGTTTCCACACTAATAAATTTAGTTGCGAGAGATAAAATTGGTCCATGGTAAGGTTGAGTTCCTTTTCTTAGTGTTGTGCTTGTGAGCAGTTAATTCGAGAAAACAAAATTATAAAAACAATAATGATAAATTTATAGTTGTCCTATAGACTAACCATATAGATCCTATAAAGTATCTTTGTGTTTCTAAATTGTGTGGTGATGTCATTTTTCATTTACAATTTGTTTAACTTGAGATCACTTTTAAATTATTGAGTTTGAAATATTTTAATAGCATTAAAGTTTGATCAAATCAAATTGTTTTACGGAAAATAATAAAGTTAATCCTTGTAAATTTTGAAATGAAAATATTTGTGATAAAATAAGTGCATTAATGAGAGCGGGTGAGGTTTTGGGTAGAGGAAATAAATTTTGGTATTATTAATGTTTTGGAAATATAAACATTATCCACTGCTCTATCCATTTCTCTCTCTCTCTCTATGCCATAAGGGGGGAGATTAATCTTTTTAGATGATGTTATTAAATATTATTTATATGTGTGAATGTTAAGGGTGAATGGTTGAGTGAGCATCCATCAAAGCACTTTTTTATAGCAGGTATGACACCTAGTGTGGAGGAATAAGTCCAAGGGACCCATACCTCTTCTGTTATTAGGGAACTTGGGAGTGGTGTGGATTTGTTTGGAGGTTCTATGAAAAATTAATTTATTAAAAATGGCTTGGATTCTTACAACCAAATACAATTAATAGGTGTAGTTCCAAATTCCACCTCTTCAACTTACTCCTAAGGCTAGAAAGGGATTTTTGAACTAGATATGGATATCCATCAAATGTATATGATAGAGAAAGTCTGTCGATTTTGTGGTTGCGGAAGATATGGGTGCCCTCACACAAAATTGATGTTTTGTCATCTAATATAACTATTAAATCTCTAATGCATACGAATTCCACCTTCAATAGCATACTACCATCATGTGTTAAATAGGAGCTTCCAAATAGGGCATGGACACCTTCCAAAGCATTAGGAAGGAGGGGTTTTTGATAGATATTTTTGTTACAAGTTCCTAGAAGATATATCTGTGCAATAGGAGGTGTGTGAATTAGATGAAAAATTCCTTGAAGAAATGTGGCTCCAATAGAATGCCATAATTGTAGGGTACACACATGGATGAAATTTTTGAAAAGGTGTAGAAAATTTCAATTAAATGTAAATTGGCATATGTAAAGCTATATTCCACAACCTTTACTAGATTCCTTTGTGTGTAAATTCTTGCGGGTTTAATGGTTGAGGGATGTGCACACTCATTCACATGAGTGACCCCTTATTGCATTTCACCTGTAATGGATCATTATGGGTGCATCATTGACCTTCTTGTTGTGATGGATATCGTAAGGAATCCCTAAAATATATATTTTGTTGCTAATTAATTTTGTTTTTCTTGCATGGAAGATATTTCTTGGTTCCCATAGATCACTTATGAATTTAGGCATAGGAGTCTCCCCATCCACGATGCATTTTGATTTGGATATAAAAATGATGCAACTTAAGTTCTTCTAACATCTACGTTGAAGTTGGCGGGTGAGGTGGGATTTAAATGATTATGAGAAAGATTAAGGATATTTATTGTTTTTTTAAATGTAGAAACTTTCCAAAAGTGCAGGAATTGCTTTTCATGATGAAAAAACATTTTTGGTCTCATGGGTTGTGAATGAGGACTGGTTGGAGCCTCTACATACCCCCATTTGATTACTATCAGGCATGGTTATCTTACCTCTTTCTTGCATGATATTAGCATTTCTAGTTTTCCTATTTTTAATGGTGTTGAAAATCAAATTAAAGAAGATTAATCTTTTGGTGAATTATATGAGACGTAGCACCAAATAGCAAAAATTTACCTCTTTTTATACGCAACTAGAAAGGCTACTTGAATATAAACCCAACTCCTGAATCACCTCTTGAGATGTTTGGAAAAACTTAGTTAATAGTATTGGATAACTAAAGCCACCTGGTTGGCGAGTTGAACGTGAATTTTAGTTTAAACCTACCACTTGATGACCTTGCGAAATGTTAATAAAACTTGTTTTTAATGACACACAAAATATCTCTCTAAACCCCGTAATGGGAAATTCAAGCTTTGACCATGTTCCTTATCACGTGGAGTGTTACATTGAACCATGGAATGATATTGAATGCTATTTTGAACATTTATAATCATGTGTTTATGAGCCCAACTAACCATTTCATAGCTTTGGAAAATTGCTAAAAGTTAAAAGTTTTTTTGACCCGCGGTTTAGACCTCACGTTAAAAATGGAATTCTACCTCCTCACACCTCTAGTATTTTGTGTGTGACAATCATAATAAACCATTAGCTTTAAGAAAATTAAATTGTAATATGGTCTTGTATGTGGGTTTTTAGGCCTCCGATCGTTCTATAGTTTGACAACTAACATAATTGTGATAAGTATCTCCGGAAAGGCACTGCCGATTGAACCCTGTTTATTAGTTTTGAGTTCTACTAACTTCAAGGGGTTCCTTGTATATATTGGAGTAGGTGGGAATTTAAACTTTATGTGTTTGAGTCTTGTTAATTGGATTTTGAACATATATTTTTAGCCACTTTGACCAATTTGGATGTTTTTGTGAACTTATAGAAAATGGGGAACACTATCATGGGACCTTATACAAGTCAATTACATATTGGGAAACTTGTATTAAATAATGTATAACTATATGAAATGTCCTTTTGATGCTTGTTTTTAAAAATATAAATGTGGAAAAAATGGCATTTTTTCTCTCCTCTCTCTATCTCTCTCTAGTTTTGAAAATGAAATGTAACTACTTATGTGTTTCTTACTCTATCATATTGTGTGTAAAGTGTTGTTTTCATTGTGAATATGAAATTAGGAAATCATGAAAATTATACTAGATTGTAGGAAGGTGCCATGCCATATTTTGTGCTGACCATGTTGTGGTTGTAGGTACCATGGACAAGAGAAATCAATAACATGCTCAATATGTTGTGATGATATGTACCATTGAGATGAATACATTGTATATTGTAAATAGTAACACTATTGATGAGGTTTTATAGAATGATATTGATGTATTAGGCAATTAAAACTATTATTGTTGTTTTGTAATGGAATGGTAACCTTACTCATATGGATATGTAGTTGAGTTAATTTTAAAAATGTGTGTTTTTGAGTTTGTATGTTAGTTACGAAAAACATCAAATGAAATAATCTTGTTGTTGTATGATAAGATAAAAAATTTAACACTATTAAGGTGTTATTTTAACAAAGTATCAAAATGAATTTAATTTACAAATAACTCTTTTGGTATGGAACGTCCCCTTGATAATTCCCTCGTGCCCTTGTTTCCATAGTAGGATTGAACACCTTAGTCAAATTTTTAATCGTGTTACCTCTGATTGCTATTTGAGACTAGGCTCTTCCTTATGACCGAGGAATCGGGTCTTACTATATTTTTGACAATCTTGTAGAAGGTGAACATTGTATCTTGTTCATCCTATGCACATGACCCATGGGAATGCCCCTTTTTCCCTTATGTCCAATTTGTCTCCTTCACAAGTAAAGAACTAAAAGACTTGTTAATGTTTCCAAAATCACTTTATAGAAGAAACCCTTTTGGACATTACTAAGCCTTAGGAATAAAAGTGTCACTTGGTATAGTAACTACAAAATACCCCGGCTTTTTAAAAATTCCTTTTGAGATAAAGATGCTTGAACACTCTAGTAGTGACCCATAGTAGGAAATATATCCATTTGGGTAAACATGAATAAATTTAAACCCAAGACCATTAAGAGGTTTTCATGTGGACAATTTTTTTGGTAACTAGCTCTTATAAAACAATTTTTTTATAAGGTGTTGGCCTAAGAGAAAGGTGAGAGTTGAAACTTATTCTCTTAAATTTTTGTTGTGTCTTCTTTTTATTACATTAAAGGTAAAATGAAATTTTCCATGTGAGAATATGTAATTTTTATGACTTTGAAATGTGATAAAATAAACTTTGGTGAATCATAAAGTGAGGTGGTTCCCTCACGTTTATACCTCAAAGAGAATATTGACTCTAATTAAATGAAAACTATATAATTATAGAACATGAGTGATTTGGAGAGTGTAGGGTGATAAAAATAGGAGCTGTTTTATTGAAATATCTCTTAAGAGTTTTGGATGTAGATGGGATTTTCATTTAATTCCAATTGTCAAAATTGAGTTGATATAGTATGACATTAAGAGTTTAATTATGGACGGAAATTGTTGTTAGCTTTTAGATTTTTAAATTGTATTCATGAGATGTTTTTTTGAAATAAGGTAAAACTTTGATTTTTCCCATAACTTCATTTTACCATCTTATGAGGTTGGAAATGAGTATAAAATGCTCTATGTGAGCTTAAGAATTTGAGAGAACATGATTTCTATTAGAAAACAAAAATTATGATGCGTAGATATTAATAATGGCTCTAATCAATAATTTATTATAGAAGTTAATTCCATAAGGAATAAATGAAGTGTACTCAAGTGAGTGAAATTTTAAATGAAGAAGGAAAATTGAATGTTTCCCTATTTAAACTTAAGATTATTTCCATTTTAACTCCGCTGTAATTTTTCACTTATGAGGTAAAATTAGAACAACATATAAAGAAAATATACTTTAGGGAAATGATCTCTAGTTAAAGCGGGGATAATTTTAGTGGTGAATATTCGTAATATGGTGAAAATTTCATTTTAGGAAAATTTGAAAAGGTGATTTTTTCGGAGCGGGTCGGTGTCCTATTCGCCTAAAATATACAGTATATTTTTTTGGGGTCGGCTTCGCCTTCATTTGAAAACATCTCCTATAAAAACCTAGGTGATTCGCGGGTAGTATACCATAAGTATCTTACCAAATTACCAATACCGTGAAGTTTGAACTCACATACTCTTAAGCACCAGAGATTGTTGTTATCTGTTAGGGTTAGTTGTTGACATGTGACATGGATATAGTTAACGCACAATAAAGAGGTATTACAGACATGTGACAAGGATATATTGTAGATGCATGACATAGAGAGTTGATGCATGACAGGGCATAAGTAGTTGATGCACGAGCGGGGATAGAGTTGACACGCGATAGGGCATAAGTAGTTGATGCGTGACAAGGCATAAGAAATTGACACATGACGGGGCATAAGCGGTTAACATACAACATGGCATAAGTAGTTGACACCTTAGTGACACACGAAAGTTTCAGTTGATGCCTAGTTGACATGCGACAGGGATTATTGACGTGCTTTTACATGTGATAAAGGGTTAGTGTTGACACGCAGAAGTCACTACTTGGTTCTTTTCTTTCACGACGCAGATTTTATTGAGAATAATGGAAGGTGTTAGTCCTAAGAATGCGAAGACCCTAAAAGTAACTAAGAAATATCAAAAATTGTTGTTCAAGTATTTTGGAAACTCTACGGATACAGATATTGAAAATACCAACAACCATAAAGATGCCACCACAAAGAATCAGAATACTGACTATGTGGAAGGTATTATTGAGGTGGACATGCATTCTACATAGTATCAAACAAATGACACCTACGATAATATGCCAGATCTTGAAGATATTCTTCTTATTGGGGTGCAACTAGAAGTGCATCAAGATATCACACATACAAATACTCAGCAAAATGGAACACAAAAATCAAATTCAAAATATGGTTCATGAAAGAGGACACCAGGTGATTGTGATATTGCTCAAAATTCTACTCAAAAAAGTAAAACATTGAAAATGAACAAGAATATGTGGACCATTGGCAGGTCATACAAGTTTGATTGGGCAGCTAAATTTCCATTTATTGAACCTATACAATCATCTAATTCTGAAGAGATCCCATTTGAATGTACATGTACAATATGTACGTGGAAATTGGGAAAGCAACAAAAATGCAAATGAAGTTGGACACTATAGAAAAACATTGTGGAAAACAATATTTGATTGTAACGAGGAGGATGGCCAGAAAATCAAAACACATAGGTGGAAAACTAAAAAAGAATGCATGCATGTTAGATACACAGCGGAATATGAGGCAGAGTAGAAAAAACACAAACATCTCTTGGAAAAGGGAGGAATGATCACATCGCATATTGGTAAGATGAATCAAACAAATCTACATGTAAAACTCATACAATTCTCTACTCTATTTCACATACTAAAAAAGGAAGACCGATTTTGGATTTCCTCAATTTCAAAGTTTTGTATCAATATAATGGAATGTTGAATGTACCTCAGTCTCATTGGTCTGAAAGTAGTGGATGGGAAATGGAAAAATGCCTTTTGATGATAGAGAAGGAAGATTTGAAAGAGAATGTAAAAAAATCAAAGTTTATCTCTCTTTCAATTGATGAAGTGACAATAGTTGACAACACTGCATGGGTATGTATCCACGTCTATACTTTAGAAAATCATATAAGGACACCTCATCTGTTGGGTGTTATGAAAATGGTTGAAAAATGTAATGCTGAAAACCTACATAAAATAGTTGTTTCTCATTTGAAAGATATTGCTAGAATGACTGATTATGAAATTGCTACAAAGTTGGTATGCATTGGAGAAGATGGTGCATCTATCATGTAGGGTCACCGAACAGGTGTGTGTTAGATTACAAACAATAGTGGCCCCATATATGCTACCAATTCATTGTATGGCTCACAAAATGAATTTAGCGTATAAAATGGTAAGCAAACACGAAAATGTTGCTAAATTATAAGACCTTATAAGAGAACTTCATGCCTATATGGCAAACATCCCAAAGTGATTTATTGAGTTCCGAAATTTGCAAATAGAATTACAGATGGAAAAAGACTTCAAAGATGTTGAGACTATATGGATCTCTTTGTATGAACTCGCATGTAGAGTTCATGAGGAGTATCCTTCGTTGGCTGGTTTAATGCCTGAGATACCGTCATGAAGTTGATAGGGTGAGGGACCTTTTGTTCCATTTAACTGATTTGGAGACATTGCTTACATTGGTTGGTATTCTTCCAATGTTGCAGGAGATCAATACATTGATGAAGCATGCACAAGGGAGATTAATCTATATTGTGGATTTTATACGGATGAGAAAAATGGTATGTCAAAGTCTTAATATCTTGTACTGTTCTCAAGATAGTTTTGATTGAACTATTTTTGAGAATTAGAAAGCTTTATTAGATCTTAAAAATACCAGTAACTATTTGAGATTTAATATCCACGATCACCTCTTGCATCTCTGTTAATGGGAGGGACATACCACCGCACATTTTGCAAAAATGTCAAGATATTACAGGATTCGAATGAGAAGATGTTCCGTGAAACGTAATCTCTTTAATTCTGTTATAGTTTAAACAAGAATAAAGCTTAAGAAAATTTTAGAATCCTTATCATTAGAAATTAGAGAACGTTTCTCCAAAGATAAAATTCTTGAAGCCATGGGTGTGATGAATCCTAATTTTTGGAATACTAAAGGTGGTTGTGTTGACTTTGTAAGAAAGCATTTCCATAAATCCATGGGTACAATAATGGAACATTTCACAAAGACTTCAAAGTTCAAGGGTATTGAAATCAAAGGTATACTAAATACTAATTTATTAAAATTTCAATCAACAAATTTTGTAACAAAAATGAGGAACCAATATAAAAATTTAGAAAAACCTTCTGAAAGTGGTGCTATTACAAGGTGTGGTGAGGAATCTATCAAATTTCTAGCTTACAAGAAGATATTAGTGAATATTTTAGATTATACGAGTTATGCCAAATAATGATTTTGGGGTCTGTGGAGGATGAAAGGGTTTTTATTGCACTATCATTTATAAAATCAAAAGCGAGAAACAGTTGGACAAAAATCTAGAAAGTTGTATGAGGTGTTATGTTTCTCGGTACTCCATGGAAACATTTCCTTTCGACAAAGTAATTGCGCATTGGAATTCCCTTTGCGAAAGAAGAGGTGTGAATAATACAGCTACAAGTACAACTGTTCCCAACATTGAGAGTGGAATTGGTGCATCGTCACACTCTACAGAAGAGAACATCGAGTTTGAAGAAGCTATTGATAATGGATTGTTTCAACTTTAAATAGGTATATTCTTCACCTTAATCTTATTGTTTATCACTTTAATTTTTTTCACCTCTTGTTATCATTAAAGATGTTACAGGTCTATATATTTACATTTATTTAAATACAATCTTTTTCTTTTTTTTGAAAACATGGGTTGACATCCATTCAAGGAAGCTAGTACTTCTTGGGACTGACAATGTCAGGAAACTCACCCATCTATCTACTAATCCATTTCTCGTGTTGATTTTTCTTAAAACAAAGATCTAGCACATTACCAGTGATGATTTCACAACAATCTAAAACACTAGAGGTAAGTTAAACCCTATCATATCATCTTTCTTGATTTCTTACAATTCTATTTAATTTATTTTTTATATTCGCAAAATGCTTTGATAAATTTTTTAAACTTTGTGGGATAAAATGACACAATTGAATTTTACAAAGGAAGATATTTCTATACTATAAAATTCATAATCCATGATCCATTATACAATTCGTCATCCATGATCATGCTAGAAGTTAAATCTATGTCCACATAAAATTCATCATCATCCATATATATCATATCATCATCATATCATTATCATAATCCTGACACTACAATTATTAATCTATTTTAAATTTAAAGAAATGTCTCTGTCCTAACACATTCCATTTTTTTAAAACAATTCATGATCATATCATTACAAGTATATCCATTCTAATGTCATCATGATCATATCATTACAAGTATAGAGAAGAAGAATTATCGTGCTTGAAGCTAAATCTATGTCCACATAAAATTCATCATCATCCATATATATCATATCATTATCACAATCTTGACACTACAATTATTATTAAAACAATTATTTATCTATTTTAAATTTAAAGAAATGTCTCTGTCCTAACACACTCCATTTTTAAAAAAATTATCCATTATCATCATTCATCATCATCTATATCCATTCTAATGTTATCATGATCATATCATTACAAGTATAGAGAAGAAGAATTATCTTAAAACAAGTTTAAATGTCTAGAGAAGAAGAATTATCGTGCTTGAAGCTAAATCTACGTCCACATACAATTCATGATAATCCAAGTAAACAAGAAACATACGTCATCATGATTCATCCCTATCTAATGCAATCACCATTAAGAGTAAACCAATAAGCATAAACTCAATAAAATTTAAAAAGGCTATCAAATAGTATTTCAAATTTTAAAAGGCTATCAAATCCAGATAATAAAATTCAAATACCATGACCACAACATTCAATGTTTCAAATTTTCAAATATAGACTCAATATTTCAAGTTTCCACAATAATAAAAATTTCAACCCTCTTTTTTGTATCCAATTCAATTCTTGTGCTCCTTTCCCCAATGGTTTCATCACCTATGGCTTTACTCCTTTCCCCAATGGCGAAATAACCCCAGAACTTATGAGATCATCCACAACACTGTCCAGATTTTTTAAAATTATTTCTTCTTGCTTTTTCACATCTGCATGGGACAAAAATTTGGATCATTTGTTGCCTTAGCTTTGAATAATATTTCAGGTCGAAGTCGTGCTATTTAATTATCGTGAGTGTATTATTTTGTTTGTTAACCAAAACAATATTTTCCTTCAAATTCTTCATCATGCGGATAAAGCTGTTCTTCGCTATTTCCAAGTGAACTTTGAAAACCTTTTCTTGACTCTTCAAATTTTCATATTTCATTGCAAAAAAATAATGTCAATTCTACATATATTACTAAAATAAGAAACTTTCAAATTAACAAAAATATTGTTTGAAAGTGAGAATTCTTACAACCGCTCTATCTCTCTCAAAGCATTTGCAAATCGCTACCGATCCTTTCCCTTAGACCATTTGTTAAAATATGCAGGCCTCGGCACTAATATTTTCCAATTTATTTAATGCCTTATCCAAAATGTCATCTTTGTAGTTGTTATACATGACACGGTCCCACTTCTTACTTGGGTAAGTAAGGAATCCATCTTCACAAGGTTGATTACGGACTACAAAGATATAAACTATCACTTTGCCAATAATTTGCAAAATGACTAATAATCTCATTGATAAGTACTTTAGCCCTTCTCTCCAATTCTATCGGATGAATGATATGAGGTAGAATAAACTCACCGATATGGGATTGAAAATCATAACCAATTAAGTTCTCCAAAGGAAAAGGTAACAACTATTCACCATCGTATCTCGATGAAGATGATCTTACTAGAGAGGTATGGGGGTGTATGTACCCAAAATCGTAAGGGTCTGTACCACGAGAATGATGTTACACATATCCCAATGATGATACAGGTCTCCTTGCAAGGTGTTCAGGATCTCGAAAAATCTCTCCAAGTGTACATTAACATCTCGCATGCCTCGCTTAGCCTCCACATGCCCTTTTTTACTCTTTCCCCCTCTTTTCCTTTGCATTTTGGTCTTTAGTGACAAAACTGCCGCCCTGCCTGGGTGACGGTCCTGTAACCGCCCCTTGCTCGGGGTGGCGGTCCTTCACACATTTTCCAAAGACGCTTCTTTTAACGCGACTCGTGTAAATTTTTAACTTTTATTATCTTTCTCATCCGTTTTTTCTTGTATTTATGATTTTGGTTCCCTAGAATAGTATTTCTCCATTTTTATAATAAAAAGTCCTTGTTGGATTTACCTTTGGGTGAATGGGAATTCTATAAATAGCTGGTTTGATTACAAGCAAATGGCCCTTAAAACTGCCTCTCATCCTCTCATTTCAATAGTTTAGTCTTTCAGTTATTGTTTAGGAATTCAATAGTTTTCATTTGTTGCATGCATAGTTAGTCTTATTTTGTTGTTTAGAAGCCACATGATCTTCTTGTTCTAGTGTCATTATTGTTTCATACAATCAATTGAGATAGGATAGTTTCATTTTTAGTCTGAAGCCATTAGAGTTGTAGGTTTTGTTCATCAAGAAGGATAGTTTCAGGTTCTAGATGTTTTGTGTTACATGACTTGCAATAAATCCCGCTAGGAATTGCATAAGCCAAACTCTATTCTCTTGCAATATCCCTCTCCTACTCACATTGTATTCAGTCTACATCCAAAGTTGCCATTGTTCCAATACCTACTCCTGTTGATGCTAGCATTACACACTTTTTGGATTCACGTGAGCATGAAGGAACAAGGAGACCACACTGAGGGGACAAAGCCACACACAATCGGATTCGCCACTATTTTGCAAAATCTAGGTTCAAGCTATCAAATTTCTAGTTAAAACATATCAAATAGAGTAGTGAATCATTTCATTTCAGTTAATCTCGCTTTCAATATTGCCGGGGAAGCTGTGGGGATTGATAGTTTCTAAGAAACTATGATTCATTCCTCACTTCTGAGGTAAGATCGAGGGTCTTTCAAATAGATTAGATCAGTTATTTGGTTATTCAGAATAGATTCACAATCGCATGAGTGCAATTAGCTATACTCAGCTACCTTGTTTGTTTTAAATTATGTTATTAGCTTAGTTGTCATTTTCTAGATATTAAATAATTACTCTTTCAATTCTATTAAATAGTTGTTATCTTAATTCTGTTAAATACTCTGTCAAAAATACAAAAATAGAGAATTTATTTATGCTATGGATATACTTTACATAATTAGTTTACTTTGCTTTAGTTAGATTTATATTGTTTCTTTTGCATGACAATCACGGGACCTAGGAGCCCAGAGAATACGTATTCAAGCCAATCAAGCCTCAACCCAATCTTGTTGCAACAATAACTCGACATAGACCAAAATCTAAGAATTCAGGTCTTAGAAAAACAATAGACCTACAAGAAATCAGCTCATAGTAAAGAGGATTAAACATAGAAGACTATAAAGTGCATACATTTTGGTCAAACCAGCCAAACCCATGATTTCCCTAAATAAATATCTCGCATGATTTTAGAAGGGCTTGAAAAAGAGAAAATGTTCGGTTTTGATCCTTTAGTGCCATAGCAGGACGTAGGAGACATTCTCATTGACATAGACACTAGCTTAAGAATTCAAGTTGCTGTAATCCCTGTAAGGTACTCGAGAAGATTACATAGCTTTTAGTTCTAAACATAGAGGCCGAAAAGGCATATGACTACCTTTGGATATTAGGGGTTAGGGATTGATTCTACACATGACCATAGGAGGTCCACAATGACCATGAACCTACGGTTATGACCCACAAGTCCCATACCCAAACGGGCCCATAGGAAAATTAGACATTGATGTTGGTTTACATACATTAGTATTTAGATCCTCTCCACTTCCACCAATCATTATCACATAACTATCCTCACTAGAAATAACAGCTAATCAAGCTAAGGATTTCTGGACTAGACCAGAGAATCACCCATAGAATCCACCATACATCCATCATCCATTTTTCATGACACTGTCAGGAGATATCCACGAAGCACCCACAGGTCATCTTCCACGTATCCCACAACCCATAGATCGGATCATGCTAGAGCTCGATATTGATTGGAGCCTTCGAGTAGTCATCCTCACTGAATGATCTATCACACTAGTTTAGGTTAGGAGGGCCTTCTTTGCCTTAGATTCATAGATTCCATTAGTGTGCGTCGAAGACATAAGATTGCCTAACTAGTTTTCCTATGCCCCATGTATATTACACATCCCCCATTGTCTTAAGCACGACCTCGGGAGGTCGGATGCGAGGAAGAGTTACTTGTAGATTCACATGCTCCCTTGTCACTTTTCCATCGTATAAAATTGGTGAACTCGACATGAAACACACAAAAATTTCACCCTATCTACCTCATTAGCCTTTCACATCAGCTTTACCAACAAAATTGGTGAACCCAACGTGAAAGGAATAGTTGCTTCATTTTCACCTTTCCCTTTTAGTGTTTCATTTTCTTTCATCCATCTTCACTTCTCCCCATTATTCTATGGGTATTCATATATCCCCCCGAATATGTTGGGATTCGATGCATATGGCAGACATCTCCTAGGTCTTGAAGCATACTACGATCAATTGAATAGACACCATCACCCTTGCTCTCAGCATGGGGTGAAAACTATTTAAATAGCTAGCTTTCAACAAAAACTCCACCTCAAAGGACTAGATATAGTTCTTCTTTCCAAATAGAGGAGTTGAATCAGCTCACTCAAATGCAACGACCGAGCCTTCAAAGCTTGAATAACATGACTCTCACCGGGGAATCTAGTTCATCTCCTCGGGTGTTCCTTAGACGCAAATCAAAAGTAGAAAATCAGATCCATATCTTTTTTAGATGATGAACATTTAGCGCATTATGCCAGGAGTGAACAACGCTCTAAAAGTATGTATCCACCTATAGGAGGTTTGCAAACACAACATGAGGTTTCTTTTCAAGAAAACACCTCCATTCCTCCACCTATAGGAAATACCCTCGGTGAAACTTGGCAGGCACCGATCAATTCATAGTTGGGTACCATATGACTATACAACCTCAACAAACAAAAACAAGGAAAAATATCCTATCTTCACCAAACGAGGTCATCTTAGCCTTAGTTGAGAAAGTTAGAGGGTTGGAACTTGCTCAAGCAAGTAAAAATTTACAATTCATGTAGGCAGGAAATTCCAATCCTCCACATCATCCTAGCCAAGTAGACCTCCTCACAGAACAGCACGTTGGGCATGCCTCCTCAATATTCACAACAAACACCAACTAGAACTATGTTCTCTAATGCTGCTCCGATAGAAAATATGATACCTCCCGGTTTAGTACAAAACAATCCATTTCTGAACAATGTTCCTCCATATTTAAACATATATTCCAAGTCACTACAGGAGATATGTTCTCTTCTCTCGGCATGTTCACTCAACCACAGGGATTTCCTTATGCCCCTGTAAATACATATGCTACACTATATCAACAAACCATCCCACCCCCTCAACAAACACCATCAATGGTCGACACCTATGTGATAGGAAATTATTCGGAATATTTGAAAGAGCCCTTAGAATTTACTATACGAAGCATCATGCTTCCAAGACCTCTTCTGATTTTCCCAAGTAAAAAGGGGAGGGAGATCCGAATGCACATATTAAGGCCTATGTCATGACCATTTGAGAATTGCTCCCCGGGATGGAGTTGTTGCTTAAATATTCCCCAAAATTTAGAGGGCATTGTCCTCAATTGGTATTATAGAATACTTGAAGCCTCCATCCATTCATTTAAACAAATCATTTCAGAATTCATCAAGGTGTTTGACATGAACAAATTATTGAGAACATGAATTAGGGAATTCTTACATATTAAACAAAAACACAATGAATATGTTGCTCATTTCATCCAAAGATGGCGTATAGTCCTCTATTCTTCAAAGAAGCGCTTCAAACATGGATCGAGATGGAACTATGTGACTTATTCCTTCATTATCTCAAAGAGAGAGATAAAGGAAGAAGTCCTGAAGTTCCCGCTAAGAACTTACGATGAAGTGCTTGAGAGCACCCTCTGAATAGATCAAGCTACAATAGATAGCGTTCGTAAGGCATATGGAACAAATGGGAGGTTAATCATCCCCAACCAAAATACTACGACTTATCCTACTACCACAAATGCCAATCAAGGACCTAAAATCCTTAACAAAAACCCACGGTGGTCACAACAGATGGAGTAATCGACCAAGCAAAAAGGAAAATGTTGTAAATGCTCCATCAGGTTAGCAATCAACGAAATAACAATTTTACGCCAATAATCAACGTGGTGGATTTTAATCGTCCACAACAAAAACAATAATAATGGCAGATCCAAACACGTGGTCTAAGTCAAAACTCAACTGGATATCAAAACCAAAGGCAATAAACCCAAAAATTTAATCCTAATAGTGAATGGTTTAATCAGAGTTTTGGGCCACAACACATGCAAAACCAACAACCTAGGAATTACAATCCCAACTCGTATTGTGGTTTCCACAAAATTTGAGGCCATGACACTAGGACTTGTCGTGACTATAATAAATTCATGCAATGTTTGCCAGAGGAACAAAGAAAACTTTTCATAGATATGTTATTAGCAAATCCTGCATCACTGCGCTAAATACTTTCACGGGCGGTCTCCCTCAAAATGCACCCCTCAAGATCTTCAATGATCCGCTCTCAAATCACAATAACAACAAATTAAATCCAAATGGGATGAACAACGGTGTAATGAAAGGAAACAATGATCATGAAGCCTTGACCTCACTAAATCCACCTATCGCACCGCAATTATGAAGTCAGCCACGAACCAAGATAGTTGGTTTAGTGGAGTTAGACAATGAGCTACACATGGAAACCATAACAAGGACCCAAGAGTATTCCTCTCAGCCAAATCCAAGTTACCCACTAGAGCAAGATAACATTCAACAAACATTAGTAATACCCGTAGGTGCCTATGATTTAATTAATGACCTAACAAAGACCTTCTCTCACATCTCCTTTTTGAACTTGTGAAGAACTCTCCTGCCCATAGGGCTGCTCTTTTAGAAGCATTAGGTTTAGGTCATTTAATTAACATCACTCCTCCCGAAACACAGGTAAACCATATAGACTTTGATATCCACCCTCCGGGAAGCCTGATAGGGATACCAAGTTTAAATTCGACATAAGAAAAATGCCAACATACACCGAGATTGCACATAGAGGTGATCCAACCTTAAATTTACAAGTGTGGGTTTATAACAATTATGTTAAATGCGCAATGGTTGATGATGGGGCAGTATTTAACATAGTCCCCTTATCTTTCCTTCAAAAGATAGGGTATGGAGAGACAAATTGTTCCACGACTCGAAATACACTAAGAGGCTATGATAGCCTTAAAGCCACTTCGATTGGAACTATAATACTATCAGTCACCTTAGGACCCAAAACAATCCTCATTGAGTTTTATATTATAGATCAGAAACTAACTATAATATGATCCTCATCCGACCATGGATACACCGTATAAGGAAATACCTTCTACGTTATTTCAGGAAATAAGATTCTTACACTTAGGAAAGATATTCATAGCAAATGGTGATCCGAGACCATTTGATATACACTGCAGAACCTAAAGAAAATGCTATACGTTCACTCTGAGTTTGAACTCCCAACAAACCAACTTAATAAACCAACCAACTCAAAACCGGAAGAAAAATTAATACCTACAATAGAACTAGAGATAACGAACCTAGTCAAGAGCATCCAAGCCCTCAAGGATGAAGCCAACATTGTAGAAACAATGTCATTAGGGACTACTGCAAAAATTGTTGAGTTACTAGAGTAAGATCTACTAATTTTCCCACCGTTTGATTCCGCAAGTATGGGATGTACCCTAGGAGTTGGTAATCTTCCAGCAGAGGAACTCTGCATGGTAGAAGTAACCGAAGCAAAAGAAATAGACGTAACGAATTTCCTAACATCCATCTTCCCAAATAAACATTGGACTCTCCACTTTGATGGAGCTAGATGTCGTTATGGGGCTGGGATAGGTGTGATCTTTACTTATCCCGAGGGAAAGATCCTACCATTCGCCTTTAAATTAAATTTTGAATGTAAAAACAATGGCGCTGAGTACGAAGCTCTCCTCCTTGGCCTCATCATAGCTAAAAGGCTCAGTGTTAATGACATTAGAGTGTTAGGAGACTCTCAATTAGTAGAAAACCAAGTCTCTGAGGTGTATGAGACTAGAGATGAACATTTATATCTCTACAAAACAAAAATATTAGATTTGAGCAAAGTATTTAACTTCATATCAATTGAAGCAATCTCGTGAGAACAAAACCTTCTCGCAGATTTGATAGCAACCTCAGCTTCATGTTTCACTCCAAACAGTGAGTTGGAAGACACCCATTTCATGGTATCCCTTTGTACTAAACCATTAGTAAAGAAAATGTTAACAAACCCTCTTCTAACACACATAGCTGAGAATACATCTACTATCTTAGGTCACATTGACAAAGTGATATAGTCACTCTTGATTACCTAAACACCTATGCGAGTTATATCTCACCAATCACATGGTAGATTTTTCCTTAATCCCACATTCATCTTCTTACTTTGGAAATCCCATGGTAGAGCTTCCCCACAAAAGGAACTTGTAATATACGCGGTAAAGAATGAAGAAGATCATGAACTACCTCAAGCCCCGCCTGAGTTCGAAGAAGGTAACACTTATTTGATAGAAGAAACCATTGATATAAACATCGGAACGGAGGAAGAACCAAAGATCTTGAAACTAGGATCTTCGTTAACTCCAGAAGAAATAGAAATACACACTCGAATCCTCAAAGAACATCAAAAGGCTTTTGCATTTAATTATAAAGAAATGACAGAATTACACCGCACATCGCGGTACATAACCTCGTCACCAAATCAGATGCAAAGCCAATTAAATAAAAATCAATACCAATGAAACCCAAGGTAGCTCTCATGGTGAAGGAAGAAGTAATTAAGCTTCTCTAGGTAGGGTTCATCAAGCTAGTGGATTACTCTCAGTGGGTACCTAATATCATCCCCGTTCTAAAAAAGAATGGAAATTTACGCATCTGCATAGATTTTTGAGACATTAACAAAGCATGCCCCAAGGACGACTTCTGTTACCATGCATTGACATCATCGTTGATGCAACAACTAGATTTTAGCTTTTGTTCCTCATGGATGGGTTCTCGGGATACAATCAAATCAGAATATCTGAACAAGACCAAGCCAAAACCATGTTTATAACTCCTTGGGGAACTTATTGCTACGTTGTTATGCCATTCGGTCTCAAGAACATTGGTGCTACATACCAGTGGGCAATGACATACATATTTCATGATCTTATTCATAAAATCATGGAATCCTATGTAGACGACTTGTTGGCCAAGGCTAGGAAGCACCATGATCACCCGGAAGTGCTCCGCATCATTCTTTCACATTTGATTGAATATGGAGTCACACTAAACCCAGAAAAATGCGTATTTGGTGTGATAGGAGGGAAAATCCTAGGTTACATTATATCATCATGAGGGATCGATGTAGACCTAGCCAAAATCCAGGCTGTTCTTGAGATGATCCCACCATCAGATGACTTTGGCATTAGGTCATTTCTTAGAAATCAGTGAAATCTGGAGATTCATTCTAGAATTAAGTTTTGTTGTTCATCCGATCAATAATTTGTTGAAAAAGGATTTCTGCATTATTTGGACAAAGGAATGCAATGAGGCCTTCGAAGTAGTTAAACGCTTCTTACTATCTCCTCCCACGTTAATGCCACCTAGACCAGATCATCCTTTGATCTTATATTCACAAGCTATGGATGTCTCGCTAGCCTACATGTTGGCTCAAGAAGACGATGATAAATGAGAACATGCGGTCTATTTTATTAGCCAAACATTGCTCGATTATGAAACACATTATACGCAGTGTAACGAGAATTCCTTGCCATAGTCTTTGCAACCAAATGATTAAGACATTACATGCTAAATCAAGAAATAAGGGTCATTGTAAAAACAAAACATTTACAAACTTTCCTCGTGCAAGGGTCATTTTCTAAAAAGGCTGGACATTTTATAACCTTAATGGGTGAATTCAAATTAATTTTTGTAAACCGAGAAGTTCGTTAAGGGAAAAATCATTCCAGATTGGTTAGTGACAACCCGTTAGATGGAGGCGATCTAGTAGATCTAGATTTTCCGATGAATGCATATATTACATCGAAACTAGACCTCCCATCTTTGAATGTCCTTGGTATACTGATATTATCAATTTTATCATGGACCATACGTATCTAGAAGGTGCTACACCGCAACAAAGAAGGTGGTTACACATTATCATAGCTAAATATGTTATTACAGAACAAGTGCTCTATCGTAAAACTTTCGATGGAATTCTTCTAAGGTGTGTTGACACAGAAGAATCCAAGAAGATTCTCTACGAATCTCACAGTGGAATATGTGGAGGCCACTTCGGTGGTCACACCACCACTCGAAAATACATCGAATGGGCTATTTTTGGCCCACTCTCGAACACGACGTAGTATAGTTTGTACGTAGATTCCATAAATGCCAAGAATTTTCCCACGAGATTCACATGCCAAAGACAAGCTCTACAAAGATCACAAATCCATGGCCCTTTTCTACATGGGGCCCGTAATTGATAGAGAAATTCTCTCCTTGTCAACGGATGGCCATAACTTTATAATCATGGCCACCAAATATTTTACCAAATGGGTAGAGGCTATGCCTCTTACCACCGTATCAGATCATGATCGCCAAGTTCATTTTGAACCAAATCATTTATAGGTACGATGTCCCACAAGTCATTATCTTAGATAATGGCATGTCCTTTAAGAACAACGAGGTCCATGAGCTATGCAGTAAATTTAAAATAAATCATCATACAGCCTCCTTATATTACCCTCAAGCCAACGGATAGGCTGAGGCTACGAATAAAAATCTAAAGTCCATTATCTTAAAAATCGTAAAAGAAAACAAACAAGATTGACATTTAAAGTTATATCCGGCCTTGTGGGCCCACGAACCTCAATAAGAACACCAACAAGAGCAACTCCTTTCTCATTGGTATTCGGAGAAAAATTTGTTCTACCACTTGAGGTTGAAATACCCAATCTCCACATCTCACTACAATGTATTCGGATGAGGAAGCTTATAGAGAGGCATGCCTCTCCCAATTAGAAATCCTAGATGAGGCCAAAGTTAAATGATGAACAAAGGCATAGAGTCTATGTTGACGGGATGTGCCGGTAGTGTAATAAAAACGTCTATAAGTGAGATATATATGAAGGAGATCTAGTTTTAAGACTAGACAACCAGATAGATAAGAAGACCGGTGAAGGAAATAAATTCGGCCCAAATGGTTGGGCCCATATCGAGTCATGAAGGACTACGAAAATGGTGCATATCTCTTGTGCACACTGCTGGAAGGTGAGAAGTTCAACAAAACTTTCAATTCCTTTTACCTTAAATGGTTTTACGCATGAAGCGTTGGCACTATTTGTATAATTATATCTACATTGCATCTTCATATAGTTAGGTTCATTTTGTTCATTCGTTTCATAAAAATATTGTGATCAAGGAACTTATTCTCAGGTAATTCATTACAAACTTTTGAAAACATTGGCAAAAGCATTCAAATCATACTTCTTCTTTGTTATAACATCATCAAACTATTTTTGAATCATTTTATCAATTAAAGCTAGATATGACAAAGTCTTAATGGTAGCCATACCAAGGCCTGCATGCTTTCTCTCACTCTTGTTTCTTCCTAGGATAGGTGTCTTACCTATTGTCTATTCTAGAAGCTTCATGGTGTCAAATCTATCCCGTATGCAAATCTCTTTAGAAATATGAGCATACTGACATTTTTCTCAAAAAAATAAGTCGAATATAGATCGAACAGAAAATTTTACTTTTACACATTTCCTTGCCCTACCAACCTTCGGTGATGAACTTGTGTCTCTTACTAGTGATGTAGGGTTGGGAAAGGATGGGAATGTCCTTACTCGCCTATACCTTGTCCATGGTGATAAGCCCATGCTTCTTACTAGTAGCATGGGGCAAGGTGTAGGGGGTCCTCTTGTGATAACGTTGAAGGTCATAAGCAAATAGTTCAAATAAACCTTTGAAATCTTGAGTCAAAAACAAATGAATCAGATGTCCAAAATTCCAAGAGAGTAAAAACCTTGAAAACAAGATTTTTTCAACCAAGTGACCATCTACGGATCTAGGTCTAGATAAAATACAAAGCAAGTCGCATTCTAAACTATGGAGTCACTTGAGTAGGGTAGGTTTGTAGTGTCCTAATTTGGTTCCACCAACTCTTTATCTATCTCCCATCATTATTATTTCAACACACCTCATAGCTTGTGCCCTTTTTAGCTCTCGGTTGTGAGCCCTCACATCTTACTAGTTGCATGGAGTTAGGAGTGGGGCAAGTTCATCTCGCTCATCATATCAATTTATCATCACATTTTGTCAAAAAAATATGAAGTCTTGGAAAATTTCTTATAGAAACTAAAGTTAAAAATCACATTGTGTCTACATTATCATACATCAAAATCATGAAATACAAAAAGGAAGAAAGCATATGTATCATTTGTTCTCTATTGCATACATTTTGAAAAGCATATAAAAATAAGAATTCTAATAAGCATCTAATATACACGTGGAAATAAATCACAAAATCCTAGACACCAAGAGTTTGATCCAAAAGAAGAAGTATATATATATATATATATATATATATATATAATAAAGTTTTATGTACAATGCCATCATGTGCTAGGCATGGTCAAAACACTCAATGAGCCCAAAAATAAGAAATGATCGTATAAACAAACCGACAAGAGTCACTACAAAAAGAGCTCGGTGGCGCTCAACCCCTATGAGATCCCTTAGAAGGTACACGACCACGTCTAGGACTCGGCTATGCCGACGCCCGAGTGCACCGAGGGCTCACGGTCCCGAAAAGTATCTATAGCCTTCCTATGAGAATGGCTCCTCATTAGGTGCTCTATAGTCCTATACCCAGATAACTCTAAGACGGAGGGAAGTCACCATCTTAGCCACATTCTAGATGGGGACAAAGACATCACTATGTCTACCTGCCACCTTGAAGGCTCCCCGCATCCACTAACTGTGACTTAGAATGAGTCTTCTCCATGGGGAGCATTAGGGTATCAGTACATACCCGACGAATCAAGTCTCGCCACTCATTAGAAGTCTCTGCAAGCAAAGAAGTAGACAAATTATAAATAATCAAAAGATAAAAACAAAAATGAACAAAAGGAGAGATAGCAACTAAGACAATCCTAGCTAAAAACAAATGTTAAAAGAAGAGTGACAACTCACTCGAGATCTCCGGCCTCCAAGAGTGATCTCTAGGATCGGCGCGCCGCCACAAATGCTGCCATTGATCGATGTCCTCCTCATGTGTCTAGGAAATATAGCGCCCTACTACAAACTTATCCTCCCCACCTAGGTCCTAAGAGGGAAACTCCTTTGAGACTAGAGTCACCCTCTCCGCACTCTGCTCTGCCCTCTTGGCTTGTAAGATCTCCTGAGTGTCATGCCACTCGAGATCGCTATCCTCCTCTCCACCCGACTCGCTGACCTCCATGTCCTCGGTCTCCTCCTCCGTCTCTCCCCTATGAACTCCTTAGACTCAGAGTCTATATCAATAGGGTCATCACTGCTATGGGCAGGACCGGCGGCAATCTGAAGTAAAGGTGCCTGAGGAGCACCGACTCTCTCTTAGGCATGTACCACCTACCTAGCTATAATAGGGACACTAGAGTAACAACAGTCCAACCCAGCCTCTAGGACCTCCCTGGTCTCCCAAACTGATATGAACACTAACACCACTAGGGGAAGCATACCAACATAGGTAAGGCCAAACTGTTGAGGCACTCAATCAAAAGGGCGTGTCTCTACCTTCCTCGTCCCGCCCACAAGCTGCGCCCTGTAGTAGAGCAGAAATCAAAGTGAGGGTCTCCTCCCCCATACCCCGCCATGGCCTAATAAGATGTGGCCTCCATATCATCAGTAGTCAGGGAAGCAACTAGCTGGTGGGGTGCTCTAAGCACTAACATCTCTATCCATCTGACTGCTCTCATGGCTCCAGGATCTGCCACCTCTATGACTCTCCCATAGGGGATGATACGCTCATAGACCCAACTCATAACCAAGGTCGGATGGCTCAAAGACTGTCCTTGTAAGTGGACCACTGTGTATAGGTCGTGGTAGGTGGTCCAAAGTATATCAGATCCCCTGGCATAAATCTAGCCATGTGCCTCAATTTGTGTAATAATAGGGGACTAGCAGTAGAGTAAGGTGTCCCCTCCCTTGTCCCTGATCAATCTCGAGGAAATAATCCCCATAATGACCTGACAAATCAAAGGGATAGACAAGCTAGGAATGGAACGGACCCTCACCCCCTTGTTCGAACCAGTGGAGATAACTGCGTCTCCCATGTGTGTAGCCCATTGAGCTATCTCGAGCTGCGACCCCGCCTGTCTCAAGTGTAAGCCATCTCCCAATGATCGGGACTCCCAAGATGGTAGACATCCTCTAGGGTGATAGTCCATTCACCCTCGACTCCGGAAATCGAAAGTGTTCGATCAAAGCATCCCAATACGAAAACGAGGTCACATAGTATGTGACTAGAAGGTGCGACATGAGGACCCCGTAATATATGTAATATGCTGGCCCTCTGAAGAGTATCCTACTCGCCCCGAGAAAGTGCATCCAACACTACTAGAAGCCAATCACACACTTTCTCATGGATCCATCGATGTATTCCTCCTTTTGCAAAACACACAAAAACACACAAAAAGGAGTAAGTTAGTATCAAAATTGCATTGGAAAACCATTAAAACATGTGAGAATATTAAAAATGCAAAAATGGGTTCAAAACAATGTTATTTTAGCGTTGCGTCAAAGGACCATTTCCTTGAGCAGGATGGCGGTTCTCCAGAACCGTTGCTTTGAAGGGGTCCTGTAACCACTTCCCTACTCGGGGTGACGGTCGTGTCCCGCATTTTCAAATGGGTCACGTGCCCAAAAATGCTCAAAAACAAAAAAATGACCATTTTGACTAAAATCGAGCCTACCCATTAGGCGTCCCCCTAAGAACACATTTAAAAGTAAAAATTTCAAAAATTACCCCCATGGCTAAGATTTCATCATTTCTACATTTTAGGTATAAAAATGGTAAATCGAGAAGAACTAACATGAGATCTCGTAGGTCGATCTTCCGCTCACGGAGGCATGATCACTATCTCATCACGAATGTTTCGACTATAGTCTCATCAAAAACCGTCACCGTGGGTCCTGTGAGCTCAAAATCAATCAAATCAACATGCACAAATGAATAGGAAAATGGGCCTGTTTTTATATATATAGCATTTTGACTCTTTTTGAATGCCCTTTTCACAGGTTTGGAGTGCCAACGGAGGTAAGTTCTTATCCTTGCGCAAATGGTAAGTCCTCACTTCATGTTATTTTAGTATTTATTTTTTGTTTATTTTATCTATCTGCACTTGAGCCCTCTTTTCATTTTGCGGCAGTAGTAGCGCAGAATTTTGGATGACATCATTTCAACACATGAACATGTCGGTTATAATTTCTAACTTCCCATTTCGAACCGCCATACTCGGACCCACCATTTTGCGCCTCTTCATGGTTAAAATGCTTATCCGAGAGGGTAATATGTACGTACCCAAAATTGTAAGGGTATCTTGTACCTTTGGAACTATGTTACACATACCCCAATGATGATACAGGTCTCCTTGCAAGGTGTTCGGGATCCGGAAAAGCTCTCCAAGTGTACATTAACATCCCGCATGCCCTGCTTAGCCTCCGCATGCCCTGTTTTACTCTTTCCCCCTCTTTTCTTTTGCATTTTGGTCTTTAGTGATGAAACTGCATCACCCAAGCAGGCAGAGGCGGTCCACACATTTTCCAGCATGCTTCTTTTAACGCGACTCGTGTAAATTTTTAACTTTTACCAGCTTTCTCATCCGTTTTTGCTTGTATTTATGATTTTGGTTCCCTGGAATAGTGTTTCTCCATTGTTTATAATAAAAGAGTCCTAGTTGGAGTTATCTTTGGGTGAATGGGAATTCTATAAATAGCTGGTTTGATTACAATCAAATGGCCCTTAAAAATTGCCTCTCATCCTCTCATTTCAATAGTTTAGTCTTTCGATTATTGTTTAGGAATTCAATAGTTTTCATTTGTCGCATGCATAGTTAGTCTTATTTTGTTGTTTAGAAGCCACATGATCTTCTTGTTCTAGTGTCATTACTATTTTATACAATCAATTGAGATAGGATAGTTTCATTTTAGTCCGAAGCCATTAGAGTTGTAGGTTTTTTTGTCAAGAAGGATAGTTTTGAGTTCTAGATGTTTTGTGTTGCATGACTTGTAATAAATCCCACTAGGAATTACATAAGCCAAGCTCTATTCTCTTGCGCTATCCCTCTCCTATTGGCATTGTATTCAGTCCACATCCAAAGCTGCCATTGTTCAAATACCTACTCCTATTGATGCTAACATTACATGCTTTTCTGGATTCATGTGAGCATGAAGGAACGAGGAGACCAAATTGAGGGGACAAAGCCACACACAATCAGATTCGCCACTATTTTGTAAAATCTAGGTTCAAGCTATAAAATTTCTAGTTAAAACATATCAAATAGAGTAGTGCATCATTTCATTTCAGTTAATCTTGCTTTCGATATTGTCGGGGAAGCTAAGGGATTGATAGTTTCTGAGAAACTATGATTCATTCCTCACTTCCGAAGTAAGATTGGGGGTCTTTCAAATAGATTAGATTAGTTATTTGGTTATTCAGAATAGATTCACAACTGCATAGGAAAGTAGCTACACTCGGCTACCTTGTTTGTTTTAAATTCTAATATTAGCTTAGTTGTCATTTTCTAGATATTAAATAATTGCTCTTTCAATTCTACTAAATAGTTGTTATCTTAATTATGTTAAATACTTTGTCAAAAATACAAAATAGAGAATTTGTATATGTTGTGGACATACTTTACATAATTAGTTTACTTTTCTTTAGTTAGATTTATATTGTTTCTTTTACATGAAAATCACGGGACATAGGGAGCCCAGAGAATACGTATTCAAGCCAATCGAGCCTCAACCCAATCTTGTTGCAACAATAATCGACATAGACCAAAATCTCAGAATTCATTTCTTCGAACAACAATAAACCTACAATAAAAAAGAGCAAATGTTTGGTTGTTATCCTTTGGTCCCACAACCAGACGCAGGAGACATTCTCATTGACATAGACACTAGCTTAAGAATTCAAGTTGCTAGAACACCTATAAGGTACTCTGAGAAGATTACACAACTTTTAGTTCTAAACATAGAGGCCGAAAAGGCATACAACTATTAGATATTAGGGATTAGGGATTGATTCTGCACATGACCATAGGAGGCCCGCAATGACCACAAACCTATGGTTGTGACCCACAAGTCCCACAACCAAATGGGCCCATAGGACAATCAGACGTTGATGTTGGTTTATGTACATTAGTATTTAGATCCTCTCCACTTCCACCAATCATTATCACAAAAATATCCTCACTAGACATAATAGCTAATCAAGCTAAGGATTTTGGACTAGACCAGAGAATCACCCATAAAATCCACCATACATCCATCATCCATTTTTCATGACCTCGTCGGGAGATATCCACAAAGCATCCACAGTCATCTTCCACATATCCCACAACCCATAGATCGGATCACGCCTTGAGCTCGATATTGATTGGAGCCTTTGAGCATTCATCCTCATTTGAATGATCTATCATGCTAGTTCGGGGGAAGAGTTACTTGTAGATTCCCATGCTCGCTTGTCACTTTTCCATCATACAAAATTGGTGAACTGACATGAAACACACAACCATTTCACCCTATCTACCTCATTAGCCTTTCACATCAGCTTTACCAACAAAATTGGTGAACCTGACGTGAAAGGAACAGTTGCTTCATTTTCACCTTTCCCCTTTTAGTGTTTCATTTTCTTTCATCCATCTTCGCTTCTTCCCATTATTCTATGAGTATTCATATACCCCCCGAATATGTCGGGATTCGATGCATATGGCAGACCTCTCCTAGGTCTTGAAGCATACTACAATCAACTAAATATATAGCCATCACGTTTTCTCTTAGCATGGGGTGACAACTATTCAAATAGCCTTCTTTCAACACAAACTCCACCTCAAAGGACTAGATATAGTTCTTCTTTCCAAAAAGAGGAGTTGGATCATCTCACTCAAACACAACAACTAGAGCCTTCATGCTCGAATAACATGACGCTCACTTTGTGGAATCTAGTTCATCTCCTCGTGTGTTGCTTAGACAACAAATAAGTAAACAATCGATCCATATATGTTTCTAGATGATGAACATTTAGTGTGTTATGCTAGGAGTGAACAACGCTCTCAAAGTATGTATCTACCTATAGGAGGTTTGCAAACACAACCAGAGGTTTCTTTTGAAGAAAACACCTCCATTCCTCCATCTATAGGAAATACCCTCGGTGAAACTTGGCGAGTAGCACCGATCAATTCATAGCTGGGTACCATATGCCTATACAACCTCCACAAACACCACCAAGGAAAATATCGTATCTTCACCAAATGAGGTCATCTCGGCCTTAGTTGAGAAAGTTAGAGGGTTGGAACTTGCTCAAGCAAGTCAAAATTTGCAATTCATGTAGGCAGGAAATTCCAATCCTCCATATCATCCTAGCTAAAGTAGACCTCCTCATAGGAACAAGTATTTTGGGCATGCCTCCTCAAGTATTCACAACAAACGCCAACTAGAATCGCATTCTCTAACACCGCTCCAGTAGAAAAATGATACCTCCCGGTTTAGTACAAAACAATCCATTTCGAACAATGCTCCTCCACATTTAAACATGTTTTCCAAGTCACCATAGGGATATATGTTCTCTTCTCTGGCATGTTCACTCAACCACATGGATTTCCTTATGCCCTCGCGAATACATATGCTACACCATATCAAAAACCATCGCACGTCCCCCTCGGCAAACACCATCAATGGTCGAAACCTATGCGATAGGAACTTATTCGAATATTATAAAGAGCCCTTAGACTTTATTATATGAAGCATCATGCTTCCAAGACCTCTTCCCGATTTTCCCAAGTATAAAAGGGAGGGAGATCTGAATGCACATATTAAGGCCTATGCCACTGACCATTCGAGCATTGCTCCACTAGGATGGAGTTGTTGCTAAAATATTCCCCAAAACTTTAGAGGGCATTACCCTTGATTGGTATTACAGAATACCATCTCACTCAAACACAACAACTAGAGCCTTCATGCTCGAATAACATGGCTCATTTGTGGAATCTAGTTCATCTCCTCGGGTGTTGCTTAGACAACAAATAAGTAAACAATCAGATCCATATATGTTTCTAGATGATGAACATTTAGTGTGTTATGCTAGGAGTGAACAACGCTCTCAAAGTATGTATCTACCTATAGGAGGTTTGCTAAACACAACCAGAGGTTTCTTTTGAAGAAAACACCTCCATTCTTCCACCTATAGGAAATACCCTCGAGTGAAACTTGGTAGGGCACCGATCAATTCATAGCTGGGTACCATATGCCTATACAACCTCCACAAACACCACCAAGGAAAAATATCGTATCTTCACCAAATGAGGTCATCTCAGCCTTAGTTGAGAAAGTTAGAGGGTTGGAACTTGCTCAAGCAAGTCAAAATTTGCAATTCATGTAGGCAGGAAATTCCAATCCTCCATATCATCCTAGCTAAGTAGACCTCCTCATAGGAACAAGCATGTTGGGCATACCTCCTCAGTATTCACAACAAATGCCAACTAGAATCGCATTCTCTAACACCGCTCCAGTAGAAAAAATGATACCTCCCAGTTTAGTACAAAACAATCCATTTCGAACAATGCTCCTCCACATTTAAACATGTTTTCCAAGTCACCATAGGGATATATGTTCTCTTCTCCTGGCATGTTCGCTCAACCACATGGATTTCCTTATGCCCCTCGCGAATACATATGCTACACCATATCAAAAACCATCGCACGTCCCCCTGGCAAACACCATCAATGGTCGAAACCTATGCGATAGGAACTTATTCGAATATTATAAAGAGCCCTTAGACTTTATTATATGAAGCATCATGCTTCCAAGACCTCTTCCCAATTTTCCCAAGTATAAAAGGGAGGGAGATCTGAATGCACATATTAAGGCCTGGCCACACCATTCGAGCATTGCTCCACTAGGATGGAGTTGTTGCTAAAATATTCCCCAAAACTTTAGAGGGCATTACCCTTGATTGGTATTAGAGCTGAATACCATCTCACTCAAACACAACAACTAGAGCCTTCATGCTCGAATAACATGACACTCACCGTGGAATCTAGTTCATCTCCTCGGGTGTTGCTTAGACAACAAATAAGTAAACAATCAGATCCATATATGTTTCTAGATGATGAACATTTAGTGTGTTATGCTAGGAGTGAACAACGCTCTCAAAGTATGTATCTACCTATAGGAGGTTTGCAAACACAACCTTGAGAGGTTTCTTTTGAAGAAAACACCTCCATTCCTCCATCTATAGGAAATACCCAAAGTGAAACTTGGCGGTGGCACCGATCAATTCATAGCTGGGTACCATATGCCTATACAACCTCCACAAACACCACCAAGGAAAAATATCGTATCTTCACCAAATGAGGTCATCTCGGCCTTAGTTGAGAAAGTTAGAGGGTTGGAACTTGCTCAAGCAAGTCAAAATTTGCAATTCATGTAGGTAGGAAATTCCAATCCTCCATATCATCCTAGCTAAGTAGACCTCCTCATAGAACAAGCATTTTGGGCATGCCTCTCAAAGTATTCACAACAAACGCCAACTAGAATCGCATTCTCTAACACCGCTCCAAAGAGAAAAAATGATACCTCCCAGTTTAGTACAAAACAATCCATTTCTCGAACAATGCTCCTCCACATTTAAACATGTTTTCCAAGTCACCATAGGGATATATGTTCTCTTCCTGGCATGTTCGCTCAACCACATGGATTTCCTTATGCCCTCGCGAATACATATGCTACACCATATCAAAAAAACCATCGCACGTCCCCCTCGGCAAACACCATCAATGGTCGAAACCTATGCGATAGGAACTTATTCGAATATTATAAAGAGCCCTTAGACTTTATTATATGAAGCGTCATGCTTCCAAGACCTCTTCCCGATTTTCCCAAGTATAAAAGGGAGGGAGATCCGAATGCACATATTAAGGCCTATGCCTACCATTCGAGCATTGCTCCACTAGGATGGAGTTGTTGCTAAAATATTCCCCAAAACTTTAGAGGGCATTACCCTTGATTGGTATTACTGTAATACCCAAGCCTTCATCCATTCATTTAAACAACTCGCTTCTTTTAGAATTCATCAAGGCGTTTGATATGAACAAATTGTTGAGAACAAGAATTAGGGAATTCCTACATATTAAACAAGAACACAATGAATCTGTTGCTCATTTCATCCAAAGATGGTGTACATCAACAAGCTCTCCAAACATGGATCGAGATGGAACTATGCAACTTATTCCTTCATTCTCTCAAGAGAGAGATAAAGGAAGAAGTCCGTAAGTTCCCACTAAGAACTTATGATGAAGTGCTTGAGAGCGCCCTCTTAATAGATCAAGTTGCAATAGATAGGGGTCGCAAGGCATATGAAACAAATGGGAGGTTAATCATCCCCCACCAAAATACTATGACTTATCCTACTACCACAAACACCTATCAAGGACCTAAAATCCTTAACAAAAACCGCAGGTCACAACAGATGGAGTAATGACCAAGCAAAAAGGAAAATGTGTTAAATGCTCCACCACCGTTAGCAATCAATGAAACAACAATTTTACCCCAACAATCAATGGTGGATTTTAATCATCCACAACAACAACAACAATAACGGAAAATCCAGATACGCAGTGGTCCAAGTCAAAACTCAATGGATATCAAAACCAAAGGCAACAAACACAAAACTTTAATCCTAATAGTGAATGGTTTAATAAGATTTTGGGCCACAACACATGACAAACCAACAACCTAGGAATTACAATCCCAAATCGTATTGTGGTTTCCACAAAAATTGAGGCCATGACACTAGGACTTGTCGTGACTACAATAAATTCATGCAACGTTTGCCAGAGGAACAAAGACAACTTTTCATAGATATGTTCTTAGCAGATCCTGCATCACCTGCACCAAATAATTTCACAGGGGCGGTCTCCCCTCAAAATGCACCCCTCAAGATCTTCAATGATCCACTCCCAAATCACAATAACAACAAATTAAATCCAAATGGGACAAACAAGGGTGTAATGACAAGAAACAATGATCATGAAGCCTCGACCTCACTAAATCCACCTATCGCACCACAATTAGGAAGTCATCCACGAACCAAGATAGTCAGTTTAGTGGAGTTAGACAATGAGCTACACATGGAAGCCATAACAAGGATACGAGAGTATTCCTCTCAGCCAAATCCAAGTTACCCACTAGAGCCAGATAACATTCAACAAACATTAGTAATACCCGTAGGTGCCTATGATTTAATTAATGACCTAACAAAGACCTTCTCTCACATCTCCTTTTTGGACTTGTTGAAGAACTCTCCTGCCCATAGGGCTGCTCTTTTAGAAGCATTAGGTTTAGGTCATTTAATTAACATCACTCCTCCCGAAACACAGGTAAACCATATAGACTTTGATATCCACCCTCCGGGGAAGCTTGATAGGGATACCAAGTTTATATTCGACATAAGAAAAATGCCAACATACACTGAGATTACACGTAGAGGTGATCCAGCCTTACATTTACAAGTGTGGGTTTATAACAATTACGTTAAATGCGTAATGGTTTAGAGGTGAACCTAGTCAAGAGAATCCCTTAGGACCCCCTCAAGGATGAAGCTAACGTTGTAGAAACAAAGTGTCATTAGGGACTACATTATTGAAAAAATTGTTGAGTTGCTAGAGTAAGATCAACCTAATTTTCTACCATTTGATTCTCTGAAGATATGGGATGTACCCTAGAGTTGGTAATCTTCTAGCAGAGAGAACTCTACACGGTAGAATTAACTCAAGTAGAAGAAATAGACGTAAAGAATGTCCTAACATCAATCTTCCCAAATAAACATTGGAATCTCCACTTTGATGGAGCTAGATGTTGTTATGGGGCTAGGGCAGGTGTGATCTTTACTTATCTCGAGGAAAGATCCTACCATTCGTATTTAAATTAAATTTGAATGTACAAACAATGGCGTTGAGTATGAATCCCTCCTCCTTGGCCTCATCATAGCTAAAAGGCTCTGTGTTAATGACATCGGAGTGTTAAGAGACTCTCAATTAGTAGCAAACCAAGTCTCTGAGGTGTATGAGACTAGAGTTGAACATTTACAGCTCTACAAAACAACAGTATTAGATTTGAGCAAAGTATTTAACTTTATATCAATTGAAGCAATTTTGCACGAACAAAACCTTCTTGCAGATTTGATAGCAACCTCAGCTTCACGTTTCACTCCAAATAGTGAGTTAGAAGACACCTGTTTCATGGTATCCCTTCGTACTAAACCATTAGTAAAGAAAACATCAACAAACCCTCTTCTAATGCACATAGCTGAGAATACATCTACTATCTTAGGTCACGTTGACAACAATACATTCACTTTGATTACCTAAACACCTATGCAGAGTTATATCTCACCCATCACATGGTAGATTTGTCCTTAATCCCACATTCGTCTTCTTACTTTGGAAATCCCATGGTAGAGCTTCCCCCATAAAAGGAACTCGACATATACGCGGTAGAGAATGGAGAAGATATGGAACTAGCTCCAACCCCTACGAGTTTGAAGAAGGTAACACTTCTTTGATAGAAGAAACCATTGATATAAACATTGGAACGGAGGAAGAACCAAAGATCTTGAAACTAGGATCTTTGTTAACTCTAGAAGAAATAGAAATACACACTCGAATCCTCAAAGAACATCAAAAGGCACATCGCGGTACATAACCTTGTCACCAAATCAGATGCAAAGCCAATTAAACAAAAATTGAGACCAATGAAACCCAAGGTAGCTGTCATGGTGAAGGAAGAAGTAATGAAGCTTCTCTAGGTAGGGTTCATCAAGTCAGTGGATTACTCTTAGTGGGTATCTAATATCATCCCCATTCTAAAAAAGAATGGGAAGATATGCATCTGCATATATTTCTGAGACATTAAAAAAGCGTTCCCCAAGGACGACTTCCCGTTACCATCCATTGACATCATCGTTGACACAACAATTGGATTTGAGATTTTTTTCCCTCATGGATGGGTTCTTGGGATACAATCAAATCAGAATACCTGAACAAGACCAAGCCAAAACCACGTTTATAACTCCTTTGGGAACTTATTGCTACGCTGTTATGCCATTTGGTCTCAAGAATGTTGGCGCTACATACTAGCGGGTAGTGACATACATATTTCATGATATTATTCATAAAATCATGGAATCCTATGTAGACGACTTGTTAGCCAAGTCCAGGAAGCGCCGTGATCACCCGGAAGTGCTTTGCATCATTCTTTCACATTTGATCAAATATGGAGTCACACTAAACCCAAAAAAATGTGTATTTGGTGTGACAGGAGGGAAACTCCTAGGTTACATTATATCATCATGAGGGATTGAAGTAGACCCAACCAAAATCTGGGTTGTTCTTGAGATGATCCCATTATCAAACGACTCGGCATTATTTCTTGGAAATCTCGGTTTTAACTGGAGATTCATTCCAGGACTTAAGTTTTGTTGTTCATTCGATCAACAATTTGTTGAAAAAGGATTGTTACATTATTTGGACAAAGGAATGCCATGAGGCCTTTGAAGTAGTTAAACGCTTCTTATTGTCTCCTCCCACGTTAATGCCACCTAGACCAGATCATCCTTTGATCTTATATTCACAAGCTATGGATGTCTCGCTAGCCTACATGTTGGCTCAAGAAGATGATGATAAATGAGAACATGCGGTCTATTTTATTAGCCAAACATTGCTTGATTATGAAACACGTTATACGCAGGTAGAACGAGAATGCCTTGCCATAGTCTTTGCAACCAAATGCTTAAGACATTACATGCTAAATCAAGAAATAAGGGTCATTGTAAAAACAAACCATTTACAAACTTTCCTCACGCAAGGGTCTTTGTCTAAAAAGGTGGACACTTTATAACCTTAATGGGTGAATTCAAATTAACTTTTGTAAACCAGAAGTCCATTAAGGGACAAATCATTGTAGATTGGTTAGCCGATAACCCATTAGACGGAGGTGATCTAGTAGATCTAGATTTTCCCGATGAATGCATATATTACATCAAAACTAGACCTCCCATCTCTGAATGTCCTTAGTATACTAATATTATCAATTTTATCATGGACCATACATATCTAGAAGGTGTTACACCACAACAAAGAAGGTGGTTACACATTATCATAGCTAAATACGTTATTATAGAACAAGTACTCTATCGTAAAGCTTTCGATGGAATGATTCTAAGATGTGTTGACATAGAAGAATCCAAGAAGATTCTCTATGAATCTCACAGTGGAATATGTGGAGGCCACTTCGGTGGTTACACCACCGCTTGCAAAATACATCGAATGGGATATTTTTGGCCCACTCTCAAATAAGATGTAGTAGAGTTTGTATCTAGATGCCATAAATGCCAAGAATTTTCCCACGAGATTCACATGCCGACACTGCTCTACAACCAATCATGTCTCCATGTCCCTTTTCTACATGGGGCCTAGATTTGATAGGGAAATTCTCTCCCTTGTCAACGGATGGCCATAACTTCATAATCACAACCACCGAATAATTTACCAAATGGGTAGAGGCTATGCCTCTTACCACTGTACTAGGAGCCATGATTGCCAAGTTCATTTTGAATCATATCATTTACTGTGTACGGTGTCCCAAGAGTCATTATCTTAGATAATGGCACATGCTTTAAGAAGAATGAGGTCTATGAGCTATGTAGTAAATTTAAAATAAACCATCATACGGCCTCCCTATATTACCCTCAAGCCAACAGACAGGCTGAGGCTACGAATAAAACTCTAAAGTCCATTCTCTTAAAAACCATAAAAGAAAACAAAGGAGATTGGCATTTAAATTTATATCCGGCCTTGTGGGCCCACCAAACCTTAATAAGAACACCAATGGGAGCAACTCCTTTTTCATTGGTATTAGAGAGAAGCCGTTCTCCCACTTGAGGTTTAAATACCTAGTCTCGCATCTCACTACAAGGGATTCTCGAATGAGGAAGCTTATAGAGAGGCACGCCTCTCCCAACAAGAAATCCTAGATGAGGCCAGGTTAAATGCTAAACAAAGGCATAGAGTCTATGCTGACCGGATGTGCCGTAGTGTAATAAAAAGGTCTATGAGTGAGATATATATGAAGGAGATCTAGTTTTAAGACTAGGCACCTGGATCGATAAGAAGACCGGTGAAGGAAGAAAATTCTCGGCCCAAATGGTTGGGCCCATATCGAGTCATGAAGGACTATAGAAATGGTGCATATCTCTTGTGCACATTGGAAGGCGAGGAGTTCAACGAAAACTATCAATTCCTTGCACCTTAAATGGTTTTACGCATGAAGCGTCAAAGCACTATTTGTATAATTATATCTACATTGCATCTTCATATAGTTAGGTTCATTTTGTTCATTCGTTTAGTAAAAATATTGTGATCAAGGAATTTATTCTCAGGAAATTCATTACAAACTTCTGAAAACATTGGTAAAAACATTCAAATCATACTTCTTCTTTTTCATAACATCATCAAACTATTTAAGAATCATTTCATCAATTAAAGATAGACATGACAAAGTCTTAATGGTAGCCATACCAAGGCTCGCATGCTTGCTCTCACTCTTGTTTCTTCCTAGGATAGGTGTCTTGTCTATGGTCTATTCTAGAAGCTTCATGGTGTCACATCTATCTCGTATGCAAATCTCTTTGGAAATAAGAACATACCGACATTTTGCTCAAACAAATAAGTTGAATATAGATCTAATAGAAAATTTTACTTTTACACATTTCCTTACCCTACCAACCTTCGGTGATGAACTTGTCTCTCTTACTAGTGACGTAGGGTTGGGAAAGGATGGGAATGCCTTACTACTCGTGTACCTTGTCCATGGTGATAAGCCCATGCTTCTTACTAGAAGCATGGGGAAAGGTGTAGGGGGTCCTCTTGATAAGTAACGCCAAAGGTCTGTCATCACCAATCGGCACTATGATAATTCTTCACCGGAAATCCTCGTGCTATGATTATTTACTAATGCACAACCTTTAGTTTGGTGGATGTAATCTGAAACAAAACAACAACATAACACAAAAATTCCATCGACTATGATAAGACGTAATGATGACAAATCTGAAATATCAAAGTAAATTATAATATTAACATGAAATTGTTACAATCTCACCCATGAGGTACTTCAAGTGTTATTGACTTCACTTGACTTTCACCAAGACTATGGGAGAAACTTTACAATTACACCTCTTAATGGCTTCTTCAACACACCTTTAAACCGATGGCTTCCTTCGCACACTTCCTACAATATTTCTCACTACTTCCTTCTATGCTAAATGAGGGGGGTGGCCTCTCTATTTATAGAACTTCCAGGCTTATCCATCTTAGTTCTAAGATAGGCTAATAAATCCACTCGACGAATCATATTCCATACCTTAACTATTATATGTACATGTAAGCTTATCTGTTAAGATAAGATAAACCTTATCATTTTACATGGGTTCCACATTTTTAGACTTTTTACAAATAAAATACACAAAATATTTATGACCTCACTCCTTGTCTTTATTACCAATATAATATTTCTAATTCCTAATCATGTAGACCCTACTTCTCTAATTACCCAAACTTTGACATTTTAACATTACCGGACCACTTACGACAAATATTTACTTTTTACAACATTCCTATTGTACTTTGACTATTACCGTACTCCACATTATTGGTGGCACCATACTGATGGTGCCGTTATCTTCTATCAGACGCTACTACTAATTACACTTAACAACATCCTATTCCTAATACATACATTAATGAAATAGAAATTACGGAGGAAAATTTTAGTGTCGACATCTTCCCCCTTCCTAGCTTCTACTCCGTCCAGAGTAGACTATTCTCAGTGCTTGGAAAATCTTCAACTTTGTCGTGGTTGACCCATTTTAGTAGGGAGTGCCATCCAATTCCTCCCGGTCAGACGTACCATTTTCATGCACACTGCTATTTATTTTGTAGGGCCCCATCCATTTTGGAAGAAATTTTCTGTCTTCTTTTTTTGTATCTGGAATCATATACTAGAACCAAGTCATTCACATGAAATGGAGACCACCGGATCTTTTGATCAAAGTATTCCTTCGCTTCATTTTCTTCTTATGGCTTGTATCCTTTGCTATTTCTCTCATTTCCTCCAAAGAAATGAAGATGTACCAACCTTTCTTTTACTGAATCACTTTCATCCATCCTTTCATTTTTCATAACTCTCATAGTGGGAATATCAAACTCAATAGGAAGAACTGGATCAATGCCATAGGCCAACTAAAATGGGGAGTATCCTGTTGCTGACTTTGATGTTTCCTATATGCCCACAATGCTGCATGAATCCTTTTATCCCATTTATGTACCTGCAAGGCTGCATCTTTTGCTAGAATTTGACACAACACAAAATTTGTTCATTCCACCTGTCCATTTGTGCTTGGCTTGTATGTTGTTGCCTTCTTGTGCTTAATAGAAAACTTATTGACTAGGGCTTCTACCACCTCATTAATGAAGTGGCTTCCTTGATCTGTTACAATTTCTAATGGGCAACCAAATCTGGTGACAATGCGTTCATACATGAACCTTGCCACTTCATCCATGGAAGCTGTTTTCAATGGCCTAGCTTCAACCCACTTGGTTAAATAATCTGTGGCAACTACAATATACTTATTTTGGCATGATGTAGTTGGAAGTGGACCTACAATGTCTATTCCCCACTTTTCAAAGGGACCAAGGGGAAGAATAGGACATAATGGAGCTGATGAAGTCTTACGGTTACCATGTGTTTGACAAATATCACATGTCTTACAATAATTATAACAATCTTTAAAAAGAGTGGGCCAGTGATAACCTGCATCCAAGATCCTTCTTGCTGTAAGTTGTCCAGAGAAGTGCCCTCCACATGTACCATTGTGGAATTCTTCTAGCAGTTCCTTCCCTTGATCACGTCCAACCGCCCTCTTGTCATCGTCCATCGAGTCCTATTCGAAATAATACTCCATGCAGAATAGAATATGGACGATTGGCTTGAGTAATCTTTCTCTTAGTCTTTGCATTGGCACCATCAGGAAACTTGAATTCATTCAGATAATTCCAAATATCTATGTATTCACTAGGGATTGTGTCAAGGGATAACAATGCTGCATCGGAGAAATCATCATCATCACAAGATGATCCTAAACCATCATAGGCTCGAGAGAGTGCATCTGCATTGACATGCTTCTTTCCTGGCCTATCTATAATATCAAATTCAAACTCTTGTAGCAAAATTATCCATCTTGCTATCCTCCTTGATGGGTTAGGCTTATTTACAATATATTTTAGAGCCTGATGATCTGTTACAACTAGAAATTTTTACCCTAGCAAGTAATTTCTAAACTTCTTTACAACAAAAATGATAGCTGAGCCTCTATTTCAGATTCATAAGATAATTTACCTCAAGATCTTGCTCATTTGTATCTGCTCCCAAAGTAAATTGGATGTTCATTCCCATTTTCATCCTTTTGGCTCAAAGTACTTCCTAGTGCTGCATCTGAGGCATCAGTGTACACAATGAATGGCTTGCTCCAATCTGGATTCTTCAAAATAGGTGAAGACACGGGGCTTCCTTCAATTGTCCAAAAGCTTCATGCGCCTTATTTCCGGTTCATAAGTAACATCCTTGTTCAAAATCGGGTTAGTGGTTATGCAATCTTTGAGAAATTCTTGATGAACCTTCTATAGTAACCCACATGGCCTAAAAATGATCTCAACTTACTTCTATTCATAGGAAATGGTAAATCTTTGATTTTTGAAACTTTATCAAGATCAGTACCAATACCATCTCTGGATACAACATGCCCTAACAAAACGCCTTTAGAACATCCAAAGACACACTTTGTAGGGTTTAGTGAGGCTTGTGCTTCATCTAACCTTTGAAATGCTGTCTCCATCTAGTGCAGGTGGTCCAACTTGCTCCCATAGATGCAAAAATCATCCAGAAATACTCTGATGAAGGTCCCAATGTAGGGTTCAAACACCCTATTCATCAAACGTTGGAATGTTGCTGGAGCATTACACAACCCAAAAGGCATAACTCTATAAGAAAACATTCCCCAAGGAGTGGTGAACGTGGTCTTCAGCTGATCTTTCTCTGCTATACGAACTTGGTTGTAGCCGCTATATCCATCAGCAAAACTATAGCACTCCTGGCTAGCTACTTCGTCCAAGATCTGATCTGAAAATGGAAGAGGGTAATGATCCTTCTTTGTTGCCTTATTGAGCTTCCTGTAATCAACACAAATGCGTAGCTTCCCATTCTTTTTTATTGAGATCACAATGGGAGAAACCCATTCTGAATTCTCCACAACAAATATGAATCCTGCATCAAGCAACTTATCTATTTCTCTTCTTTTACGGCCTTGGAAAAATTAGGATTCATTCTATATGGCATTTGCTTTATGGGCTTAGCACCATCTACCAGCTCAATACAATGTTCTACCCAACTTACTTGATGGAGTTCCTTGTAATCAAAAGTGAATAGGTGTATGTACCTTCGAAAGAGTGGAGGTAGGATTTCTTCTCACTCTCCATCACAAAGATCACCAATCTTATTTGTTGGAGACGATCATCAACTTCTTCTTCATATAATTTTATGGGGTCATGAGTTGGTGTGGACCTGGAAGGATATCCATGACTGAAACATCCACCTCACTTTCTTCATCTTCGAGTGTCCACTTCACTCGGTACTAGAGTAATCGAGAGGATGTCCACTCATCGAGTTTTATCACTTGAATCCACTGTGTTCTCGCCTTATGATGTCGAGGGATCACATTTATCTTCACCCTCTCTCTACCACGTCCAAGTGTCATGAAACCTTCATTCCAGTAGTTTCTTGCATGAACTCTCCTTAGCCATGGTCTTCCTAGTAGCATTGGGTACGCAACAATACCATTTTTCATCACCTGAAAGTCTACCACACATACCACACCCATAACAGATATTGCCACATTTGAAACTACACCTTCTGGTTTAGTTTTTCCTTTATTTAATGACCTTAACATAAGTGTTGAAGGGCGATCAATTTTTAAACCCAACATATTCATTACAGACTCGGTCATTACATTAACTGCAGCACCTCCATCAACTAAGACATCATGAATTGAAATACCATTACATAATACCTCAGCTTGTGGAGCATAGGGATCTACCTCTGCCTCCAAAATAGGGACCTCAACCTCCTTCCTTCTTCGAGCATTGAGTCCACCTCGCAACTCCCGCCTCTTCTCAGAAGACATAGCCAAGAGTTGACCATATGTAATATTTACAGGCCTTTTGGATAGATCTTCCAAGATGGAGTATGGTCCTTGCCCCTGTGAAATCAGAAAATCCTGCACACCCAACTTTCTTCTCCTATGTTTCTTACTAGTTTCTTCTTTCATCTTCTTAGGATCATTTCCATCTTGATTATCTTTTTCTTTCTTTCTTTTTGTTACAAACACATCTACTTCATTATTTCTGCTCTTATCTACTACATCAAAAGAATTCACAGGTGCTTTTCCTTTATCATTATCTCCTTTACCAGATGTAGAAGCTCTATCTGGACAATTATACTTATAATGACCCTTTTTATAACAACCATAACAAACAACTTCAGAAATATTTCTTTTTGGACCTCTATCTCCTCCCTAAGAACTAAATTCCTTTCCTTGAAGAAGATTAATAGTTAATTGACCCATCTTTTTGAGCAGATCTTCATACTCAGTAGATGTACTAGGAGAAATATTTGTGCTCACCGGGAGTGGTTGTGGATTCGGACCAAAGGTGGTTGGTGTAGGCTCTACTTTAGCAACAATTTCTTTGGGCTCCTCTTCCATGCTTTCTTCTTGCCTTCTTGCAATCTCCTTTGCTTGTTTAATGGTAGCTGGGTGGTCATACTTCACTCATTGTCTGATCTCTGGCTTCATCCTAAGAATGAAGTGCTTACAGAGGAGATTATCCACGCCATTCATCAACCCATCCGCTAGTCCTTCCTTCCGGATCTGGGCATCGAGCTTCCTCCTTAGCTCTAGAACACGAGCATGATAATCCCTTATCTTCTCCTTCTCTCCTTGGGATAGCTTTGTGATCTCGATCATGAGATCTTGCATATTTCTGTTGATCACCAAATTCTTCAAGAAAACTTTCAGTTAATAAATCCCATGAATTTTTCACATTATCACCTAGTGTTTCAAACCACCTAAGTGTTGAACCATCCAAAAAGGTAGGAAAAAATTCAGTCCATTGTTCCCTTCTTATAAGGCCATTACAAATACAAGATCACTTAAACTCTTGAATGAAAGAAGAAGCATCTTCATTAGATTGAGCTGAAAAAACAGGAATCTTTCCCATTTTCAAAAGTAACCACCGTGAAATACCAACTCACAAGTACAATCAACAAGACTTATGTGTACAAATAATTGGAATCACTATACTAGAAAGTGACTTTACACCTTTCTACAGTAAAATAGAAATGACCACGGTAAACTATGGTAAAACTTGACTTACTGCGGTAAAAACTGACTTTACTGTGGTAAACACTATTCACGGTAAAAAGTGAAGTTACTGCAGTAAATACTATTCACAGTAAAAAGTGACTTTACTGCGGTAAATACTATTCCAGCAAAAATGACTTTACCATGGTAACTACTATGCACAGTAAAAACAAGGTTACCCTCTAATTGATTTTTGACTAAGTGGGAATATCTCTCCAGAAAATCCACCAACGAGGAATGGTCCGGCAACGGAACCAAAATGTCATCACCAATCCGGCACTATGATAATTCTTCATCGGGAACTCCTCATGCTATGATTATTTACTAATGCACAGCCTTTAGTTTGGTGGATGTAATCTTGAAACAAAACAACAACATAACACAAAAATACCATCGACTATGATAAGACAGAATGATGACAAATCTGAAATATCAAAGTAAATTATAATATTAACATGAAATTGTTACAATCTCACCCATGAGGTACTTCAAGTGTTATTGACTTCACTTGAATTTCACCAAGACTATGGGAGAAACTTTACAATTACACCTCTTAATGGCTTCTTCAACACACCTTTAAACTGATGGCTTCCTTCGCACACTTCCTACAATATTTCTCACTACTTCCTTCTATGCTAAATGAGGGGGGTGGCCTCTCTATTTATAGAACTTCCGAATTATCCATCTTATCTCTAAGATAGGATAAGAAATCCACACTGACGAATCATATTCCATACCTTAACTCTTATCTCGTACATGTAAGATTATTTGTTAAGATAAGATAAACCTTATCATTTTACATGGGTTCCACATTTTTAGAATTTTTACAAATAAAATACACAAAATATTTATGACCTCACTCCTTGTCTTTATTACCAATATAATATTTTTAATTCCTAATCATGTAGACCCTACTTCTCTAATTACCCAAACTTTGACATTTTAACATTACCGAACCACTTACGACAAATATTTACTTTTTACAACATTCCTATTGTACTTTGACTGTTACCGTACTCCACATTATTGGTGGCACCATACTAATGGCGCTGTTATCTTCTATCAGATGCTACTACTAATTACACTTAACAACATCCTATTCCTAATACATACATTAATGAAATAGAAATTACGGAGGAAAATTTTAGTGTCGACTGTGTCATAAGAAAATAGTTCAAATAAACCTTTGAAATCTTGAGTCAAAAACAAATGAATCGGATGTCCAAAATTCCAAGAGAGTCAAAAACCTTGAAAACCAGACTTTGTCAACCAAGTGACCATCTACGGATCTAGGTCTAGATAAACTACAAAGCAAGTCGCATTCTAAACTATGGAGTCACTTGAGTAGGGTAGGTTTGTAGTGTCCTAATTTGGTTCCAACAACTCTTTATCTATCTCCCAAAGATTATCATTTCAACACACCTCATAGCTTGTGCCCTTTTTAGCTCTCGGTTGTGAGCCCTCACATCTTACTAGTTAAGTGGAGTTAGGAGTGGGGAAAGTTCATCCGCTCATCATATCAATTTATCATCACATTTTTCAAAAAAATATGAAGTCTTTGGAAAATTACTTATAGAAACTAAAGTTCAAAATCACATTGTGTCTACATTATCATACATCAAAGATCACGAAATACAAAAAGGAAGAAAGCATTTGTATCATTTGTTCTCCATTGCATAAATTTTGAAAAGCATATAAAAACAAGAATTCTAATAAGCATCTAATATACATGTGGAAATAAATCACAAAATCCTAGACACCAAGAGTCTAATCCAAAAATAAAAGAAGTATATATATAATCAAGGTTTATGTACAATGTAATCATGCGCTAGGCATGGTCAAAATGCTCAATGAGCCCGGAAAATACAAAATGATTGTATAAACAAACTAATAAGAGTCACTACAAAAAGAGCCGGTGGTGGCCGTTCAACCCCTATGAGATCCCTCGTGGTTACACGACCATGTCTCAGGACTTTGGCTACGCCAGTGCTCTGAGTGCACTGAGGGCTCACGGTCCCGAATAGTAGCTGTAGCCTTGCTATGAGAGCGGATCCTCATTAGGCGCTCTGCAGTCCTATACCCAGATAAATCGGTACGGAGGGAAGTCACCATCTTGGCCACATGCTAGACAGGGGAAAAGACATCACTATGTCATCGGGCTGCCAAGGCTCCCCGCATCCACCTGACATGCTCGGCAAGAGTCTTTTCCATGGGAGCATCGTGGTATCAGTACATACCGGAAAATCAAGTCTCACCACTCATCAATAGTATCCGTAAGCAAAGAAGAAGACAAATTAGAAATAATCAAAAGATACAAACAAAAATGAAAAAAAAGGAGAGATAGCAACTAAGGCAATCCTAGCTAAAAATAAATGGTAAAAGAAGAGTGACAACTCACTCGGATCTCTGGGCCTCCAAGAGGGATCCTTAGGATCAACACCTGCCATAGATGCTGCCACTGATTGATGTCCTCCTCCTACGTCTTGGGAAAAATAGCACCCTATTACGGACTCATCCTCCCCCGCATAGGTCCCGAGAGGGCAACTCCTTTGAGACTAGAGTCACCCTCTCGCACTCGCACTCGCTCCGCCCTCTGGCCTCGTAAGATCTCTTGAGTTTCATGCCACTCGAGATCGCTATCCTCCTCTCCACCTGACTCACTGACCTCCATGTCCTCGGTCTCCTCCTCCATCTCTCTGCTTGTGAACTCTTTAGAATTAGAGTCTATATCAATAGGGTCATCACTTTTATGGGTAGGACCGATGACAATCAAGTAAAGGTGCATGAGGAGCACCAACTCTCTCTCAGGCACGTACCACCCACCTAGCTATAATAGGGATGCTAGGAGTAACAAAAGTCCAACCCCGACCTCTAGGACCTCCCCTGGCCTCCCAAATTGATCTAAACACTTGCACCACCGGGTGAAGCATACCAACGTAGGCAAGGCCAAATTGTTGAGGCACTCGATCAAAATGGTGTGTCTCTACCTTCCCGCCCCGTCCACAAGCTGCCGTGTAGTAGAGTAAGAAATCAAAGTGAGGGTCTCCTTGCCCCACAACCCTACCATGGCCTGATAAGGTGTGGCCTCCATATCATCCGTAGTCAGGGAAGCAACTGGCTAGTGGGGTGCTCTAAGCACCAACATCTCTCGTCCATCTAGCTACCCTCATGGCTCTAGGATCCACCACCTCTATGCCTCTCCCATAGGGGATGATACACTCATAGACCCAGCCTAATAACCAAGGTTGGATGGCTCAAAGACTGTCCCTATAAGCGGATCACCCCGTATAGGTCGTGGTAGGTGGTCCCAAGTATATCAGCTCCCAGGCATAAACCTAGCCATGTGCATCAATCATGCAATAATAGGGGACCAGCAGTAGAGTAAGATGTCCCCTCCTTGTCCCCGATCAATCTCAAGGAAACAATCCCCATAATGGCCTAACGAATCAAAGGGATAGGCAAGTGGGAATGGAACAAAACCTCACCCCCTTCTTTGAAACAGTGGAGACAATCGCATCTCCCATATATGTAGCCCACTGAGCTATCTGAGCTCGCGACCCCACTGTCTCAAGTGTAAGTCATCTCCCGATGATTGGGACTCCCAAGATGCGGTAGACATCCTCCAGGGTGATAGTCCATTCACCCCTAACTCCCGGAAATCAGAAAGTTTTCTGATCAACATCCCAATACGAAAATAGGTCACTTAGTATTTGACTAGAAGGTGCGACATGAGGAACCCATGATATACATAATATGCCGGCCATCTGAAGAGTATCCTACTCGGCCTGAGAAAGTGCATCCAACACTACTGGAAGCCAATCACACTCTCTCTCACGGCTCCATCTAATGTATTCCTCCTTCTGCAAAACACACAAAAACATGTAAAAGGAGTAAGTTAGTATCAAAATTGCATTGGAAAAACCATTAAAACATATGAGAATACTAAAAATGCAAAAATGGGTTCAAAACAATGTTATTTTAATGTTCTGTAAAGGACCGCCACCCTGAGTAGGGTGGCGGTTCCGTAACCACCACTTTGAAGGGCAGCGGTCTCAGAACCGCTACCCCCTGTCCAAAGGTGGCGGTCGTGTTCCATGTTTTTAAATGGGTCACGTGCCCTAAAAACACTCAAAAACACAAAAAACGACCATTTTGACTAAAATGAGAGCCTACCCATTAGGCGTACCCCCTAAGGACACATTTAAAACTAAAAATTTCAAAAATTACCCCCATGGCGAAGATTCCATCATTTCTACATTTTAAGTATAAAAATGGTAAGTCGATAAGAACTAACCCGAGATCTCACGGTCGATGTTCCGCTTGTGGAGGCATGATCACTATCTCTTCATGAACGTTTCGACTATACTCTCGCCAAAAACCGTCACTGTGGGTCCTAGAGCTCAAAATCAATCAAATCAACATGCGTAAATGAATAGGAAAATGCGCCCTTTTTATATATAGCATTTTGACTCATTTTGAATGCCCTTTTCACAAGGTTTGGAGCACCAACGGACGTAAGTTATTATCCCCGCACAAATGGTAAGTCCTCACTTGATGTTATTTTATTATTTATTTTTCGTTTATTTTATCTATCTACACTTGAGCCCTCTTTTCATTTTACAGTAGCGAGAATTTTGGATGGCGTCATTTCAACACACGGACATGTCGGGTATAATTTCTAGCTTCCCATTTCAGGACCGCCATACTAGGACCCACTGTTTTGTGCCTCTTCATGGCTAAAACACTTCTTCAAGGGGGCAATATGTACGTACCCAAAATTGTAAGGGTACTATACCATCGAAACAATGTTACACATACCCAAATGATGATACAGGTCTCCTTGCAAGGTGTTCGGGATCCAGAAAATCTCTCCAAGTGTACAGTAACATCTCGCATGCCTCGCTTAACCTCTGCATGCCCTGTTTTACTCTTTCCCCCTCTTTTCCTTTGCATTTTGGTCTTCAAGTGACCAAACCACCGCCCGCACAGGCGGCGGTTTTGTGACCGCCGCCTGTAGGTAGGGCGACGGTCCTTCATGCATTTTCTAGACGCTTCTTTTAATGCGACTCGTGTAAATTTTCAACTTTTACCATCTTTCTCATCCGTTTTTTCTTGTATTTATGATTTTGGTTCCCTAGAATAGTGTTTCTCCATTGTTTATAATAAAAGAGTCCTAGTTGGAGTTACCTTTAGGTGAATGAGAATTCTATAAATAGTTGGTTTGATTATAAGCAAATGGCCCTCAAAACCGCCTCTCATCCTCTCATTTCAATAGTTTAGTCTTTCGGTTATTGTTTAGGAATTCAATAGTTTTCATTTATTGCATGCATAGTTAGTCTTATTTTGTTGTTTAGAAGCCACATGATCTTCTTGTTCTAGTGTCATTCTTTGTTTCATACGATTGAGATGTGATAGTTTCATTTTCATCTGAAGCCTATAGAGTTGTATGTTTTGTTCATCAAGAAGGATATTTTCGTGTTCTCGGATGTTTTGTGTTGCATGACTCACAATAAATCCCTCTAGGAATTACATAAGACAAGCTCTGTTCTCTTGTGCTATCCCTCTCCTACTTTCATTGTATTCGATCTACATCCAAAGCCGCCATTATTCCAATACCTACTCCTATTGATGCTAGCATTACATGCATTTCTAGATTCACGTGAGCACGAAGGAACGAGGAGACCAAACTGAGGGGACAAAGCCACACACAATTGGATTCACCACTGTTTTGCAAAATATAGGTTCAAGCTATCAAATTTCTAGTTAAAACATATCAAATAGAGTAGTGAATCATTTCATTTCAGTTAATCTCGCTTTTGATATTGCCGGGGAAGCTGTGGGGATTGATAGTTTCTAAGAAACTATGATTCATTCCTCACTTCTAAGGTAATATTGGGGTCTTTCAAATAGATTAGATCAATTATTTGGTTATTCAGAATAGATTCACAACTACACATGCAAGTAGCTATACTCAGCTACCTTGTTTGTTTTAAATTCTATTATTAGCTTAGTTGTCATTTTCTAGATATTAAATAATTGCTCTTTCAATTATACTAAATAGTTGTTATCTTAATTATGTTAAATACTCTGTCAAAAATACAAAAATAGAGAATTTGTATATGCTGTGGACATACTTTACATAATTAGTTTACTTTGCTTTAGTTAGATTTATATTGTTTCTTTTGCATGAAAATCATGGGACCTAGGGAGCCTAAAGAATACGTATTCGAGCCAATCGAGCCTCAACCCAATCTTGTTACAACAATAACCGACATAGATCGAAATCTCAGAATTCCGGTCTTTGAACAACAATGACCTACAAGAAATCAACTCACAGTTAAGAGGATTAAATATAGAAGACGATAAAGTGCATACGTTTTGGTCAAACCAGCCAAACCACATATTGCCCTAAATAAATATCCACATGACTGTAGAAGGGCTTGAAAAAGAGAAAACATTTGGTTGTGATCCTTTGGTCCCATAACCAGACACAGGAGAAATTCTCATTGACATAGACACTAGCTTAAGAATTCAATTTGCCGAATGCGCCTGTAAGGTACTTTGAGAAGATTATGCAGCTTTTAGTTCTAAACATAGAGGCTGAAAATTCATACGACTACTAGATATTAGGGATTAGGGATTGATTCTGCACATAACCATAGGAGGCTCGCAACGACCACAAACCTACGGTTGTGAGCCACAAGTCCCACAACCAAATGGGCCCATAGGACAATCGGATGTTGATCTTTGGTTTACGTACATTAGTATTTAGATCCGCTCCACTTCCACCAATGATTATCGCAAAACTATCCTCACTAGACATAACAAACTAATCAAGCTAAGGATTTTGGACTAGAACAGAGAACCACCCATAGAATCCACCATACATCCATCATCCATTTTTCATGACCCACGTCAGAGATATCTACGAAGCACCCACATGTGTCATCTTCCACGTATTCCACAACCTATAGATCGGATCACGCCAGAGCTCGATATTGATTGGAGCCTTCGAGCAGTCATCCTCACCGAATGATCTATCACGCTAGTTTAGGTTAGGAGGGCCTTCTTTTCCTTAGATTTGTAGATTCCATTAGTGTGCATCGAAGACATAAGATTGTCTAACTAGTTTTTCTGCACCCCATGTATATTCCATCCCCACCGGCTGTCTCGGCATGACCTCGGGAGGTCGGGTGCGAGGAAGAGTTACTTGTAGATTCCCATGCTCACTTGTCACTTTTCCATCGTACATGGGGGCTTTCGGGTTGATCAACTGCTACTTGTTTCTACCTTTGGGTGGCCTGATCCTGTTTGTGATAAAATTAATCAAGATTCAGACAAATAAATTTAAATCAAAATGTAATTCAATATGGTAAAGACTAAAGTATGTTGAAATTGAAGTATACCTGCTGGCCTTGAATCATCTCATGGGTATTGAAAAAAATAGTTGGGTCATTGCTATTAATGCCGAAATAATCTTCATCTAAATTTATACTATTCAAAATTGATATGCTCATCATTGACCGGGCAAGCCTCCAAGTGAGAGAGTTGGATTTTGAAAGGAGGAGGCAATGTTTAGTGTCCCACTAGGGGCCGAAGCAATTGGCATGCGTTTACCAATGTTATTTTTCCATGTTCCTCCGGTTGGCATTTTAAATATTATTGGTTAAGGGGGTTGTTGCCACTGTTTGAATAGATGGACTGCAATGTGCTTTGAAAAGTTCAAGAAAAACATGAAAACTAGAAAACAATAAAAACTATGAAATTAAATGTAGTATTCAAAAGTTGTACCTTGTTGTCGAGTGGTAGTTTGTCACGGTGCTAAGTGTGGCCATGTAGGAGTAGTAATTGGTGGTTGTTTAGAAGATACAAATGCATTGATCAGATCTTGAGTGATTTGGGGAAGATGGTTGAGTTTCCAAAACATGCGCATGGTCTAAAGTCCCTGCAATGTCATCAAAATTGAATTGTATGTCAATTCAATTGATTAAAATTTAAATTGGAAAATAAAAATACAAATTTGGAATTTGTTAATAATATATGAGAAGGTATTACTTCTCTCGGTGTTTAACGAGTTCAAACTGTTGAGGGTTTAGAGAGGAGTGAGCTTCCATTTCAGATTGGGAATCTCCCGAAGCCTCAACGTGTTATTGGCCTCTTCCTCTTGATAACACCTTTTTTCAGGAAGGCCTTCAATAAATCTTCTCTGCAAACCGTAAAGTGTTAATAACTGTGTAGTGTAATGTCAAAATACAAAATTAATAGTTTTTACCTGTTGTTCTTCAAATGGAATTTACAACTTCATCAACTCCTTGTCAGTGTAAGTAGGAATTGGCTTATCTTTTAAATTTAAAAGAGCCTCGTAATAAAGGCCAAGGAGATAGTTTGTGGAATAAATGACAAGTTTATCTGAAAGCTTTGCATTTGTTATGTCAATTCTTATTTTTTTGATAGATTGGTGCACTAATCAATTTTTTTTTTTGCGATAGTGGCAACTATGTATGCAATGGCCCATTTGGTTATCTGTTTGTCGACCCTGAAAAACTATTCTAGATTAAAAAAGGAAATCATTGTAGCAAGAAAGTGGTGTGTGATTGCTTGCGTATCCACACCACACCTGGATTTATTGACATGAGCTGTAAATGCCAAAAATAGTGGGAATTAATATAACATTAAATTGTATCAAAATCAAAAACAGAATAAAAAATGATGAATGAAAATGAATTATACTTACAATCAACATGGAAACTAAACGTTGATTCAAGATATTTCTTATCATCTTCCACGAGTGTTGCCTTCGTTGTAACAAAGGGTAAATTTCTGAATGGAAGGCCCATAAACCTATGGATGTTAGTTGCGTCGATACTAAATTGAAACAATCAGCCATCATTCGAGTAACATAAAAAAGACCGTCCTCTATATTGTAGGATGAGAGAAGGTAATTCAAAATATCTGGGTCAGTTTCGAATTGGGGCATCTCAATGAGCCCACTAAACTCACATGCATCGATCAAATCTTTATATTCGGAAGACATCTTTAAAACAATATGGATGTGGGGGCACAAAGGATTCTTGTAGATGATCTTACCCATGGATAGGACTAGATTTTCTTCTTGATTTTTGTCCTGAGCTTGCGGTTGGGAAGCACTTGAAGTTGCCATCATAGTTGTGCTTGTGTCTTTGACAATGATGGATTCCTGTAAACAAAAAAATCAAGAGCCGAGAAAGTGCAAACAAGAAAATGACCGATGGGAGGCTATTTATAAGCCAAATCAAGTGTCAATAGGGACCATTAACACATATCAACACAACTTGTTGACGCGCATCAATGGTCCCTATTAACGCATGCCAATGGTCCCTATTGACGTGTGCCAATGGTCCCTATTGACGCGCATCAACACAACTCGTTGACACGCATCAATACTCCTATTGACATGCGTCAACAAGGGTCATTGATGCGCGTCAATAGGGACCATTGATATGTGTCAACAAGTTGTGTTGACGTGCGTCAATGGTCCCTATTGATGTACATCAACGAATATTATTGACGCGTGTCAATATGGGTATTGAAGCGTGTCAATGAGGTCCATTGACGTCGTGTTGATGCATGTCAATGAGGGTCATTAACATCATGTTGATGCACGTCAATGGTTCTTGTTGATGCATGTCAATGGTACATCAGTAGCTGCAATTCTATAGTTTCTCTAGCTCGAAAAACCTAGCAAAAATTTGGTTTTGAAATCTTTGTCAAATTTACCTTTTCTTTGAAACTAGTTTTAGGGATATTCGCGGGTATTTTCCACCTAAAATTTTCTAGAGGTGTCTTAAAATGAACCTTGATGTGACCTAACCCATGTGTTGATTTAAATCCTTGTGTAATTCTTGAAGTGAATTTTCTCTTGCTTATGACATGGCTTTATAATATTTACATGCTTTTAGATGGATGAAGCTAGATTCTTTGACCTAGTTTAGTGCTAGTAGGGACTTTCCTAGATGACTTGTAACTATTTTGAGTAGTTTTAAGATTTGAATTATTTTGAAATGAAATTTAAATAGGATTTTGTAAAAATTTAGGTGAGTTATAATGTGATAAAAATTATTTATAGTCTTAGCAGGTGAGATATTATAATAAGGAAAACCCTAGGAAGATGAAATGACCCAAAGAATGATTTAACATCAAAATCGAGTTAACAATTGAGAAGTGATAAAGACTATACATGTCATCCAACAACAAACACCACATCCTAAATCTTTTGTATGGTTTTGAATTTTAGAGAGAAACTCCTTAACTAAAATTTTGCAATGAATACCAAAAATTTAATGCCTCTATGATTGAATAATATATCTATTTTTTTGGAGGATGATGTAGATATAAAAAAATTATAAATTGGTTAGATGATGAGGTTGGATTTTTGAATGTGAGAATTTCTCTTAAAGCAAGGATACAAGGTTAAACATAGAATTGCACAATGACAAGTTACAATACTTTAATGTATTCAACAAGGATTATATATATATATATATATATATATATATATATATATATATATGTTATGTTTTTTGAGTGAGTCATAATGATCTAGAATAGGATTTATGAAAAGATTTTTTTGGAAAGTCTTGACAATCTATTTTTGGTAGTTTCTCAATAGATTTTAGTATTTTACAATTTTGAGATTCTTTGAGGCATTTTTAGACCTTTTGGACAATAGTGGTGAAAAATTGTAATCTTCATTAGAATTTTTTTATCCAAAATTATTCCCTTCACAATTTTGGACAACTCATCAAGTCTCGAGGTTGAAAACCTTACTCGCAAATGGTCTAGAGCTCATCATAGAAGTGGTCTAAAGCTAGTAGAATGTGTATGGACTTGGGAAGAGGGGAAGAAGGGGAGTTCATGTTGATCCATCTTGGATCATGTTTTTTATTTCAAGGGCCTTAGTGTCTTTGAACATTAAAAATAATATTTTTGCATTTTTAGGTTAAAAATTGGCTAAAGTAAAAATCTGCGGAACATGGAATTGCAAAGTTAGTGTTATGTGGATTTTACATGTGAAATTTGTAAAACCAAGGAATTTAATCTTTCGTGGAAATGGAAAAAATAAATATTCCTTTGTAGTGGGAAATGAAACATGGGATCTTCTCGGAACAAGTCATGATGCGGGGAGGAACATGTCGTGAATTAAAGGAATAGGCATGTACAAAGCGACCAAGGTTAAAAGCCACATGAAACCGACTTAGTGTCTTGTAGGTTCCCCCAAAGAATAGTGTCCCAAAAAAATTTAAGTCTGCAGAACTTAGGAATATGGTCATGAGTAAAATGCCACATGACAAACAACAATAGGTTTATGGTGGAGTGGGAGTTAAATTTGTTTAAGTGTGGCATTTGAAATCCTCAATACATAGAATAGTCATGAAAGATAAAGTGTGGACACAAAATTCAACTATAGTATTATGTGGGTTTGTGAAGGTTAATACGCCATAGATAATTCAAATCCATGCAAAGAAAGAAACCCACGAGAGGCCTATAAACTACAGAATGAGGCAAGATTACAAATTACAAAGGTATTTTCACCCCGATTATGAACTCATTTCTCGGTCATATATTTCGACTAGGAGCTCCAATTTGCATGATAATTTATGCATTCACTTCATCTCTATGAAGGATACATTTTACAATGAATAAATGCAAAGGAATATGTTGTTTTGAGGGATAACCAAGAAATTTTAGGAGAAGAAAAATAAAAATGTAGTTTACTCTTTTCAAGCCCCTAACCACCTCACCTAGTTGTGATAAATGTTTGAAGGTGCCCATGTTCTTTCCCACAAAGTTAGATGGCGTATGTAATAACAAATGGTGACTTATCTATAGGAGTTATGGAGTCAAATCTAGTGAGTGGTGGATTTCATTTCACTCATATGCCAATTCAAATTCAAATTTCTCCCTTCTCTCTCACTCTTCCATTCTCATATTCTACAAATGTAAATCCAGAGGCATATTGTAAGGGATTTTTCTTCTAGGAAATGCATTTTCTTTCCTTCACATCTCTGCATGATTAACATCATCATAGGATTTTTCTAACCTATGTTTTGTAAATGTTATGAATACTTTATGAATACCTTCAAATTCTTTATATTTTACATGGATGTTTATCCTCTTGTTTTCATTAATTTTTATTCATTAATTTCCTTTAGAACTATGTGTTTCTATTAAATATCTACATATTTAATTATTATGTGCCTTTCTACTCATATTTTAACTTTGTCTTAGTGTTGGCACATTTCCATTCTTTCATTTTTTAGCTTTTCCCTTTTCAATCAACCCTAGATCCTATATGTTTTAGATTTAGCTTTAGATTTAGTTATAGTTTAAGTAGTTTAGGTTAATTTACATTGAGCTAGGGGAGAAGGAACCAACCTTCCCTAGAGGTTTGTCTCAAGGAGAAAAGTCCCACACTTTGAAGACAATCCCATGCTAGTCTAGAATTTTAGATTTCCCATGATCTAAACAAGGGTGCAATTTTATGCACTAACGATTCACGCACGCTTGATGATAGTAACTAAATAATTTTGTCATTTAACTAAGAGTTTAGTGTATGTATTAGTTTTATTTAACCTTTGGAGGCTCTAAAAAATACATATGGTGACTCCAAATATTGCATCTACCAGTTCAAGAAGAAAAGTGTCTCTGTCTCATGAGACAAATCCCAACAAGATAAATGATAGTACATAGTGTTGATCAAATTGTCTCTTTCATGTTCAGATTAGTGAAGTAGATACTAAAGAAAACCAAATAACTACAAAATGCAAGGGTTTAAGGTACCTTGATGTATGATGGATGCAAATGGATGGGCACAAAGTGGATGACCTTGCTGCAAACTTGATTAACTCGCAAAACAAAGGTAAAGTAGAAAGAAAATGGATTATATGGTAGATGAGGGGGCTGCCCGATGAAGTCAGTTCCAAGAAGTGTTAACTTCCTTATGCGGATGTCAACCCCCATGTTTGGTACAAAGGATGAAATAAATAAGGATATGAATGCAAATCAGATGATTACAGAGGCTTGAGAAAATTGAAGAACTGCAGAGGGAGATATGAGATAGAGAAACAGATAAGATGTAAGAAAACAAATATGTTGATGGATTGGATGAAAGCGAGGATCAGTTCGATGATGAATGGGCTGAGTTGGTGGTGACTAGAGATAGACATAATAGATTTAGACCGACAGAGAGGGGATGACAGATATGAGATCGAGTATAATAATAGAACCAAGAAACACACCGACTAAGATCTGGAAGAAACAATGAGTGACAAAATAGAGTTTGGTCGATGGTGACCTAGGAGTGATGTAGTCATTTCTTCATATACCTTCTTTCTATCCCAAGCATTCGACCTATCACCCAACATGTGAAAGACACTCACCCGAGGAACACTCATGCATCGAGCCCTTCCTTTATGTGAGTTTCATGAGAGTGGTCCTCCATTTATGGAGAACAAGTTATAAAAATGGAAACATAGAAATTCACTCAAAAATAGAAGATACATACAATAGATCCATGCACACATGCATCATAAATGGAAATGAACATTATAAATAAGCATAATGAAATTAGATCCAACTCAAAATAATATGAAGAACATAAAATTTTACACTTTTGATCATGAATAACTAGAATCACACACCATATATTGATTTATAAACATTTACAATGGCTTCATTACACCATGAGGTTCATACGGACCGAATACATCAATGGATATTATATTAAACCATAAAAAAATACTCTATAGAGAGAGAGTTATTTGCTATTATACCTATTACAACCCATGTTCATCCCCAAATACATGCCTAATATTCTTAAAAACCCTTCTTGCAAGCATTTTTGCAGATCCTTGTCACTACCTAAAACCCTCATTAACCCTTCATTTCCCAAACACTTCATTCTCACTCTATTCTCCCTTCATTTCAGACTCAATCACTACTTTAAATAAGATCCGGATGCACTTCCTTGGTTTTATTAATGAGCATATCACATGCCAAGTGGAAGAGTGGTCCTCCATGGTCGAATGCCTATGCCATCTTGTAAATGCCTTTACTACCTATAATGATCATCCTGGGAATATTCCTTACGTGGAATATTATTTTCTTGACCTCTAAGGCTCTAGGATAGCACCTTATCCATTCAGTAGGCCTACTCGCTATTTTCATGTGTCTCTCTTGTGACAACTCCTTCAAAAAATGTCTAAGTCCCTAAACCTTCTTTCTCCCCTGCGCGCCAACCTCTTCTACCATGTGCCTTTCCCTTGCGCACTTTTTCTTGAGTGCCTTCCTTTTTTACTGCCTCCCACATGTGCTAACTTCTTCCTTGGGACTTAGTCAATTTTAGGGCCCAACATTACCCCACACTACACATGTTGTTTGTCCTTAGAAATACCCTGCCCTTCCACCAAATAATAAAGAATAGGGAAAATGGAAGAATCTGTGATTGAATAAAGAATGGAAGAATGGAATAATCCTACTACTGTTGCATGAGAAGTGGGAAATATTTCTTTACAAGGGCTTCAATCTTAACCCAAGCATCCACCTCACTCTTCACCTACTAAAGTAAGTCACCTACCATCGTGCTAACTTTGTCAAAACTCATCTCATCCCCCTTAGCCTTTAGTGTATCTTCAATGCTTTCCATCTACTTTCTAAGGTCTCCCAAAGTGTGTCCATCCTATGAGTGAATTAGGGGTACAACTCTTTTGGTTTAATTTTAATAAAAACCCTTAAGGTTTCGATCACCTTTGATTTCATCTCTACCTTGGTAAAGATCTTGTTTTTCTCTACCCTATTTCCCTTATTTTTCTCTTTAAATTCTTTCAGATCCGCTTCATGGATGGAAACTAATATCCTTGCTACTTTTCCCTATCACCACAATTTTCCTATACAACTTCTTCCATTTTTTTATGCGGTCTTTACTAAGGAAAAGAGCTTAGAGTACTAAGCTAGTATCTCCCTAGTATTCAACTTTTCTTTGTTCTTATGGTGTGCCATTACTTCTTCCACTGATTATAATGCAAGTGGCTTCCTCTCCATGGTGAATATGCATGATAATTCTTCCAATAAATGCATGGTTGAATCATATCTCTACTTAGGTAGGGCCAGGTCTAGTTGCTTTAAGATAATGGCATCGAAATGGCCTCTATCCTCTTGTGATGTTCATGCACCTTTTCCTTTTCATCCCTCATTTCACTCCTTAACTACGCACTGATCAATTTTTTATGTTTTATCTCCTTGTCCCTCTTAATGATATCCTCATTCATTTTCTCAAGCTCTTCCTCCAAATCCCTTATTTTATTATTTCCGAAGATTCTTGCTTCCACCTCCACCAATACTTTTTTAGCATGTCACAAAATTTCTCATCCAACAACTATTGGGTATTTATAAGAGGGTTTATTCCCTTGGTGTCTGGTGTCTTCATCAATGCATCATGATTTACCTCAAACTCGGGTTCATCAATGTGGGACTCAAAATCCTAGGATAGAATTTTCCTCATGCGTGGGTATGCACCCTCTTCATCAAAAGAAGACCAAGCAAGGATTTGGTCGATGGGCACAGTACTTTGGAAGTGTGCACACAATACCTTTCTTGGATCATTAATATAACTCATAAATTGTTCTTCGCACCACTACTATTTCCTTCCCACATGTTTGTGCTTCCATTGGGAAGCTTACTTCTAAGTGGGGTCTTTGCCCATGCTCCCATACTCCTTTCCTACACTTGTGCTCTCTTTAGTTTCCTTCAACACTTCTTCGGTGCTTCGCTCTAGTTCATGCTCCAATAACTGTTTGATAATAACCACCACCTCACTCTCTCGGTGTTATCTATATTTTCCTCGGTCGGGGTCGGGGTTGGGGTATTTTTATCATGCATGTTTACCTCCTTACTTCCTTCTTTGGTATGGGTGCCCTCCTCATACTCATTCTACTCTTCATCCCCTTCTTCTCCAGACTCATGTACATTGTACATTGTACACAGGAGGATTATGAGCTTCCTCACGCTATTCATTGTCTCCTCCATTTTCCTTCACAAAATCATCATCCTTGACGCTCTCCGAGTCCAAACCTTGTGCCACCCTTTGATTTTTATTTACTGGTGATTTAAAATAGGGGAATCCTCCTTCTCGGGTGACTCTTCTCTCCGAGAAGACTCTTCTTTCTCTGGAAAATCCTTCCTAATGGGAGACTTTTTCATTAAGCATAGGTGTTTGTACGCACACCTAAATCTTATGCCCCTATAGTTTACACTATATGCGTATTTGGTATGTTCTTAGTAGGAGTATCTTCCCATTCTCTCTTCTTAATTACTACCTTCTTCTTCCTCCCGGTGAGGTCCTCAAGGATTGAGATGTCATCCTCAACCTAAGCGCCCTTCTTAAACTTAGGCCTTAGTTTCACATTCACCCTTGTCGTCGTCCTACTTGCAATAGGAAATGTCACTAATTTTACCATGTGTACATCATGAGATACGTAATTTTCTAGATAGGAGTTCTTTTTGGGATACACTAAGGTCCGGTGTATCTCGTGGTGATCTTGATCTACAACACTTAGATCAAATATAATTTTTTTGCCTCCTGTTGGTTTTCAAATAGGACTTTTTAGAAGAGCAACAGTCAGGGGACAAGAAGTCCCTCCTCTTTAATGGGAGAGGTTCCCTTATTCAGAAACAAACCTATTTACAAATGTACAGGACATGATTTGTTGGTTAAACTTGGATACCACGAAAGTGTTTTCTATGAAGGTCATCAATTACAAAAGGACTGAGGAAATGAGAGCATGGAAAAGAGCAGAAAGGCAAACATGCAGAATTATAGATATCAGAGTAATTCTTTATGTATATGAAGTCACCGTGAATTGAAAACAAGATCATTCGTATAGAACAAGTAAGATGGAATTTAAAGACACAAAGTTCTGTAAATAACATCTGCCAGAACGCAAAGTTTCTTAACGTAACACAGATTCGTTATCAAGGAAACAAAGTTCCTTCTTGGTTATGCAAGATCACCGTGCTTGCAAAGTTGAAGAGTATGCAATCGATGAGACTAACGAATTTGAGATAAATGATCTTCACAAAGAAAACAAATGAAAGCTTAGAACAGACAGAGATCAGATAGACAAAGAAAGGAAAGTCCTTCTGTATTGATTTCTCTATAATCTATTTACACTTGCAGAAAATATGCCAAGTTCTTCCTCTTTCTTGAATGGCGGAAAGAAGGCCATTATATAGCTTACAATTCGGTTTCTCTTCGTAACCATTTCTTTTAACTAAAGGATAGTTAAGGAATGCTAATCGCAATACCTTAACTAATTACAAGGAATACGAAAGGAATAGGAAGAAGAGAAAAGAATGGGGAGGGAGACAGGTGTCCAGTTCTGAGAAGGACCCACTGTCTTCAGAAACCGCTGCTTGAGTTTTCCTCCACGTCTCAGCCATGTCCTTGCCACGAGGGACACACCAGAAATTTCATCTTGAGGATGACAACGAATATCTTTGAAAACTGATGTAACCGGCGTCTTGAACTTCGTCCTTCGTAACTGCTTCTTTAGTTCTCCCAAGCTTCCTCCAGGAGCTTGATCTTCATATTGATAGTAATGAGAGAGCTGCAAACCAGGCTCGGAAAGGAGTTTCAGAGGGAGGGGACATGCGCGGGTTTTCAAATTGCAAGGGTTCGAAACAATGTAAGAATTGCAAAGGAGGTTTTGCCCGTTATATAGCCGTTGAGGAGAGAGAAGGATAATCAATGCGCATTTGAATTCATATTTTGAAAAACAGCATATTCGGGTAGAGCGGGAAAAACTAAGTATGAATGACCGTTGGTTCACTTGGGACAAGTGAGACGTGAATGCGTGAAACACGCGGCTCGGCCGATTCGGGTGAAACGGGGAGAGGACGCACAAATGCATTTTGGGACATTTGGGATGAAAAAGAGCGAAGTGCGCGACTCGGGAGTTTCGGCCGAAAATGGGACAAAAGACTTGCACTTTTTAACTTTGGGACATTCGGGACAAAAGTTTCAAGTACTGCGGTTCGGGTGTTTCGGCCGATCGGGAATAGAATGCACTTTGGAACTCGGGACAGTTGGGACAAAATCGGGTGAATCGGCCGAATCGGCAAAAATGGAACAGAGTGCACTTTAAGTTTGAACTTGAGAAATTTGAGACAAAAAGTTCAGAGTACGCGACTCACGGCATTTCGGGTGAAATTGGAACAGAGCGCACTTTTGAAATTGGGACATTTGGGACAAGAAAGTGTGAAGTACGCGGTTCGGGTGGTTCGGCCGAAATTGGAACATCTCACACAGTAACTTCGGGACACTTGGGACAAAAACTTCCGACGGGCCCGAAAATGGGACAAATTCGGAGGTTTCGGCCGATCGGGGAACAAAATGCACTTTCGTACTTGGGACAGTTGGGACAAAAATGTCCGACAGGCCCGAAATACTTACAGAATGACCCAAAACTTAGATTTTTTAGACTTCCAAGACTTTTTTCACACCACCACATTTCGGCAGAAAAGACTTGACACTTAGACTCAAAATTTTGAATTTTTTTTTTTTTACTTTTGTGAGTGGGGAATTTTGAGTGGACAATTTGGCCTCCTTCTGGGGATGACTTGGCATAAATTCAAGGAATGAGGCAAGGCAAGAACTTAGACAAACTCGGGGAAAGCAGACCAATGCCTTATCCATTGGGCCACGGAGTCAAAAGAACACCAACACAAGAGGGCAACACACCAAAACAACAAAATGAAAACACACCAAAAGCAGAGAAGCAAAAACACTGTACAGAATATACAAGGGACTCCCTAATCACCTAGGACTTGAACAACTTGAGATACTACCCACTATAAGGAAGTGGGAGAGAAGAACCATCCATGTAATCAAGATAAAAGGAATTCTCACCAGCAAAGTGTCTGATCTTGAAAGGCCCAAGCCACAGGGAATCAAACTTTCCATGGCTGCCACGAGGTTCATGTCTTTTGTCCCATAACAGCACGGTGTCTCCAACTTGGAAATCTCTGAACCTAGCTTTCTTGTCAAACAGGACCTTTACCTTCTGCTGGTGAACAGATATCCTATCAGCAACCATCAATCTATCCTCATTCAGTTTGTGCAGGTACATAATTCTCTTATCCAGAGCATCACTGAAACTAGTATCCTCAATGGCCTTCATTAGGTGCAAGGCTGGCAGCTCCACTGTCACTGGTAACTGAGCTTCTACTCCATACACCACTTGAAAAGGAGACATTCCAATAGCTCTCTGGAAAGTGGCACCAGCATTAATAAGCCCAAAAGGCATTCTCTTGTAGGCAAAGGTACCCCAAGGAGTGGTGAAGGCTGTCTTGTGTTGATCTGCAGTATCAACCTCTACCTGATTGTATCCCGAGAATCCATCAAGCATAGATAACATTTCAGATCCTGTTACTGCTTGCAATATCTGATCCATCATAGGCAAAGGGTAGTTATCTTTCAGAGAAGCTTTGATTCGGAGTTCCGAAATCAACACGAATGCGGATCTCCCATTTTCTTCTGGCCAGGCACAATATTTGCAATCCATGTTGAATGGTGAATAGGAAAAATAATTTTAGCTTCAACAACTTCGTATCTCTGAAAGATGGTGTCGGCTATTTTGGGGTTGTATTGCCTTTGTTTCGCTTGAAAGGCTTAATTCCTGGCTTGAGAGGAATAGAGTGCTGCATATCTTTTGGTTTGAAAGCTTTGAGATCTTCATAAGAGGAAGCGAGAACATCTTTATACCTTTTAGAAGATCAATTGCTTTTCTCCTCTCATAATCTGCAACATTTTCCAATATTTACGAGCTTAGGGTCATTAGAACTCCCAATATCAATCTTATCATACTCGGCTGATTCTTTGAGGTCAGGAAGAAGCTCTAGATTTCACATACTGTCATGCTTATCAAATAGTTCCTCCAAACTCACCAACCCTTTAGGAATCTTGTTTCCTTTGAGCTTAATGCACCCTTCGATCTGTTTCTTCTCCTTGGGTGACAGCTTGGTCAAAGGACACACTTTCACGAGGCGAGTTGTCACTTCCCTCAAAATATAGTTGTTGAAATTACCCTTGAGTTCCAGGAAGGAAAGCAAATGCTGATCATTATTGAAAACTTGCGATTATTGGCATTATCAGTACACTAGGCCGATGGACCATCTCAATGGTGAATTTATCCCGAGAAAGTCGGGATGAGGAATCGTAGTGACCACGAGACAGCCGGTGAATCAGCCCTGCTGTTCTTTTCCCTAGGTATTGCCTCAATAGAGAAAGCATCAAGGAATTCAATGGAATCCCAAACCTGATTCCGGTAATGCTTCAGTCTCCCATTTTTTACCTGAAAGAGATTTCTGACCTGCTTTACAATCAACTCTGCATCACCACGAGCCAGAAGGTTCTTCACACCTTGTTCTTTGGCCACTTGCAGTCCAAGAATGAGAGCCTCATACTCTGTTGTATTATTAGTGTTTTCAAACTGCAACTTAAATGAAAAAGGATGTAGGCATCCTTCAGGTGACACTAGCAGGACACCAGCTCCAGAACCAGCTGAGGAACAACTTCCATCAAATTCTAAAATCCAAACACCATTGGGATCTTTAGGAGACACTTTGGGGGTTGGATTTATCGGGGACATAATCATGTATTGCCATGACCCATATCCTCATAGAGTATTTGTGCTCTAGGATCATCCGTTTTCTGCACAATATACTCAGACTGCTTTTCAGCAACAACTTCTTCATTTGTCCATTGTGAGCATGAGTGCGTGCGACCTAGTCCATTTGATTTCCCCACCCACATCTTTGCAGAAGTTCCTACTTAGCAACATCCCGTATGAAGGAGGGATATTTGCTACTAGGATGGTAGCCAACACTTTCTTTTCAGAGCAAGGCAAAGGCGGCCAAAAGCCACTTATGCATCTTTAATCCTTCCGACCAGAGGAGGCTTCTTTACTCTCCATAGAGTAGCAAGATCCATAAGTATGAGTGAGGGTTAAGCCTAAAGCATGAGCTACTTTAGCTGGCATGACATTGTCCGAGGCTCCTGAATCTATGACACAATTACTGAGTCTATGGCCAGCTATGAGAAGTGTTACATAAAATGGTTTAATTTTGTCACCAGGCGAGGTGACAGCAGCTACCAGACTGGGCTGTGGTGCAGGAGGAGGAGTAGGTAGAAGGCCTTTAGAAGTGGTCTTAGAGTTGGAATTAACAAAGTGGATCATTTTGGCAAAGGCTTTGGGATGGGTTTGATAGTACTCAGCTTCTGAGATTTGTACCTTGGTCTTTTTCAGGTGATCAACAATATCAAAGGATCCAGAAGTGGACGGGCCATCATCATTTGGAATTCTAGGCTTATCAACTTTAGGAGAAAAAGAAGAAGCAACTTTGGTAGCTGGATTGATAGGACTCACCTTCTGTGTAGACGAAGTAGGGATAGGAGATCCTCTTCTTGCAATTACAGGGATAGTTGCCGACTGCTCCTTGGATTTCTTAGGTGGCTGGGTCACCTTCTCCCTCTGCTTTGTCTGTTCTCGAGTCATGACAGCAAAAGATTCACTGTTCATGTCTGCTACCACTTCATCATAATCATCAATGCCCTCAGTGGTAAAGAAATTCACTCGAGATCCCTCAAGTTCCTCTGCCTCATCATCAAATTCTCTCGCAAACTCTTCGCAAGCTTCGTTATCTTCATCATCATCTGGTTCTTCCACCTCGCAGGTCGCATTGACAGGGACTCTAACAGGAGGTCCTTCAAGTGCTAATCTTGTTTGAGAAGTAGGCAAACGATTCCTGGGCTGGAAATTTCTCCTCGGAACGTCTGCATAAGGAGCGTGCTGAGCCAATTGTTTCTTTATAGCAAGAAGATCATTCGCAAGCTTCTGAACTAATGGGTCAGTGTTAGGTCCAGGGGTGGAAGAGGAAGAAGCAGCAGACTTAGATTTGGAAGTGTCTCTTCTCAACTTCCCTGACATGATCAAGTCATCCTCGACACTAATGCCGAGTTCTTGATCGAGCTAACGTTCGAGATTAGCCCTTCTTAGTGCATAACTAACTTTAGGTGATTGAGCATTTAGAAGAAACACTTTTGAATTTGATCAGCAAGTCGGAGTGTTTGTTGGAATTTTATTTATCAACTGTTGAATCGAGCCACAAACTCTCTCATGGGTTCTTGCGAATCTTTCTTTATACGAGAAATTTGGGCAAGCAAAGCATGCACATCTTCGCCGGCTTGAAAGCGATTCTCGAACCGAGTTCTCATGGTGTCCCGATCGGTTATATAGCGCAGCGGAAGGTGATAGAACCAATCAGCAGCATTATCTTGTAACGTCTCAACGAACAGCCTTACGGAGACGTCTTCATGTTCGACTCCCAGAACTCCACATGCAACAATGAAGGCTGCGATGTGTTCATCAGGATGCACTTTGCCATCGCCTTTGAATTTGGGGAAGTTCTTCCGGTTACCTCTGGGTAACTCATGCAAAGGCTGAGTAAGGGCCAGGGGCCCGACATGATGACCCCATGGTAATGGCGCCACCATTCTTGGAAAAACGGCTTGGAGAGGCGTAACACCGGCAAGAGGATCAAAGCTCGTAGATTGGGACTAGCGAGCTCACGAAGGAATACCACCCGACTTCTTCTTGAGCAGGTGGTGTGCTTGTCAAAGCGAGTCCTTCTATTTCTTGTTGAAGGAAAGGAAAACCTGCTTTGCTCCAAAAGTTGAAACCGAGAGTCTTCGATACCAAGGGTCCTTCTCCCTCGAGTAAAACGTGGAGTCGCCAGATCAAAGGATGATCAAAAATTGTAGGACTGGAATGTGATTTTCCCCAGCGGAGTCGCCAAAAACTGTTGGTTTTCAAATAGGACTTTTAGAAGAGCAACAGTCAGGGGACAAGAAGTCCCTCCTCTTTAATGGGAGAGGTTCCCTTATTCAGAAACAAACCTATTTACAAATGTACAGGACATGATTTGTTGGTTAAACTTGGATACCACGAAAGTGTTTTCTATGAAGGTCATCAATTACAAAAGGACTGAGGAAATGAGAGCATGGAAAAGAGCAGAAAGGCAAACATGCAGAATTATAGATATCAGAGTAATTCTTTATGTATGCGAAGTCACCGTGAATTGAAAACAAGATCATTCGTATAGAACAAGTAAGATGGAATTTAAAGACACAAAGTTCTGTAAATAACATCTGCCAGAACGCAAAGTTTCTTAACGTAACACAGATTCATTATCAAGGAAACAAAGTTCCTTCTTGGTTATGCAAGATCACCGTGCTTGCAAAGTTGAAGAGTATGCAATCGATGAGACTAACGAATTTGAGATAAATGATCTTCACAAAGAAAACAAATGAAAGCTTAGAACAGACAGAGATCAGATAGACAAAGAAAGGAAAGTCCTTCTGTATTGATTTCTCTATAATCTATTTACACTTGCAGAAAATATGCCAAGTTCTTCCTCTTTCTTGAATGGCGGAAAGAAGGCCATTATATAGCTTACAATTCGGTTTCTCTTCGTAACCGTTTCTTTTAACTAAAGGATAGTTAAGGAATGCTAATCGCAATACCTTAACTAATTACAAGGAATACGAAAGGAATAGGAAGAAGAGAAAAGAATGGGGAGGGAGACAGGTGTCCAGTTCTGAGAAGGACCCACTGTCTTCAGAAACCGCTGCTTGAGTTTTCCTCCACGTCTCAGCCATGTCCTTGCCACGAGGGACACACCAGAAATTTCATCTTGAGGATGACAACGAATATCTTTGAAAACTGATGTAACCGGCGTCTTGAACTTCGTCCTTCGTAACTGCTTCTTTAGTTCTCCCAAGCTTCCTCCAGGAGCTTGATCTTCATATTGATAGTAACAGAGCTACAAACCAGGCTCGGAAAGGAGTTTCAGAGGGAGGGGACATGCGCGGGTTTTCAAATTGCAAGGGTTCGAAACAATGTAAGAATTGCAAAGGAGGTTTTCCCGTTATATAGCCATTGAGGAGAGAGAAGGATAATCAATGCGCATTTGAATTCATATTTTGAAAAACAGCATATTCGGGTAGAGCGGGAAAAACTAAGTATGAATGACCGTTGGTTCGCTTGGGACAAGTGAGACGCGAATGCGTGAAACACATGGCTCGGCCGGATTCGGGTGAAACGGGAGAGGACGCACAAATGCATTTTGGGACATTTGGGATGAAAAAGAGCGAAGTGCGCGACTCGGGAGTTTCGGCCGAAAATGGGACAGCTTGCACTTTTTAACTTTGGGACATTCGGGACAAAAGTTCCGAAGTACGCGGTTCGGGTGTTTCGGCCGATCGGGGAACAGAATGCACTTTGGAACTCGGGACAGTTGGGACGAAATCGGGCGAATCGGCCGAAAATGGAACAGAGTGCACTTTAAGTTTGAACTTGAGAAATTTGAGACAAAAAGTTCCGGAGTACGCGACTCGGCCGGTTCGGGCGAAATTGGAACAGAGCGCACTTTTGAAATTGGGACATTTGGGACAAGAAAGTGCGAAGTACGCGGTTCGGGCGGTTCGGCCGAAATTGGAACATCTCGCACAGTAACTTCGGGACACTTGGGACAAAAACTTCCGACGGGCCCGAAAATGGGACAAATTCGGAGGTTTCGGCCGATCGGGGAACAAAATGCACTTTCGTACTTGGGACAGTTGGGACAAAAATGTCCGACAGGCCCGAAATACTTACAGAATGACCCAAAACTTAGATTTTTTAGACTTCCAAGACTTTTTTCACACCACCAGCTCGACAGAAAAGACACTTAGACTCAAAATTTTGAATTTTTTTTTTTTTTTACTTTTGACAGAGTGGGGAATTTTGAGTGGACAACACCTCCTTAAATGCATTTACCGTGTCTTAAAAATACTACACTTTGTGAAGGAGAAGGGTAACTTACACCAAGAACCCTTGGTGTCATTTGTCAAGGTAAACCCTGTCGATACAAAAGTGTTGGTATATGATGAATTTAGCTTCTCTATGCACTAGTGCAAATAGTTGTTCTGGTATCCTCCATTCAGCTCTGAATGCGTCACACATCCATTTATACCATTTCTTCAAGTGTGACTTGTGAACGGTACTCCTAAACAAACTTATCTAGCCCATCGGGCACTCCAATTTATGAAAAGATAATGGTAAAGAGGAAATTACTGAACATTATCTTCTCCCTATCGCATGCGGCATCAATAATGTCCTCCACAATGAAAGTTGAGAGGTTGTAAATGGTGCCTTCTGAGATCTTGTAGTAGATATTCAACCAAATTTTTTTATCTGCATCCATCTCTCCTACCCATTCAACTTTGCCACCAAGTGGGTGGTCATCCTCATTACAAGTTCGGTGATTGTAGTGATGTAAAAGTACCGCAAACCCTTCTTGTAATAATATGCCTCAACCATTTTCTTGATGGCCTCATTATCACATAATTCCTCATCTAGCGGCTCTCCTTATAGATCATGCTAGTGAAGTTAGAAATAAAGCTGTGGGGTTATGTGCATCCTCCTTCCTCTAAAATAGAAGTATCTTGCCTCTCTTGTGCCTCAGTCTACATTTTTGATTTTCGAGCACTCGAGGCTTTTTGAGAAATGGCACCATCGAGATAGAGCTCTCTCTAGCTTTCGAGAAAGGTAAAGTTTGCCTCCTAACTCCTTATATTTTTCAAGTTATGGCTCAGTGGAGTTTTTGTGGAAAATTTTCCCATTTGAGGCCCGCAGCCAATAGGAAGCTACCACGTGGCAGAGGAGTTCGGGGGTCGGAGGCAAATTTGAATTTTTCCAAAAGAGTATAAAAAGGTCGATTTTCAAAGGAAAACCCGCGGAAAAGAGAAGGAGAGAGAATTCAGAGTGAATCAGAGCTTGCCACGTGGCATCCAACCAGTGGAGCATGGGGAATTTTGAAAATTTTTTCCAAAGACAAAAAAAAGGTAAAATTTGAAATTTTTCCCGTCGATCCGTTTTTGGGCCATTTTTGCCCTAAATCTTCAAACGATCATATCTTTTGATCCAGAGCTCAGATTTTCACGTTCTTTATATCATTGGAAAGCTGTTAAAATTATCTACATGATTCCATGGTCAATTTCTAATTTTGGTTTAGTTTGGAGAGAGAAAATTCAAAAATGGTTCTGGTACGTGTCCATGGCTAGAAATGACATTTCAACAACCAAATTTAATACAGAATGGGTCGCATTCTTCTCCAATATGGTCAAAAATGATAGGGTATGGGTTTGTAAGGTCCTCCATGCTGTTTTAATGCATTTTCCATCAATGAGGAATGGGCTCCCATGTTTTTTACATTTTCTCTCTCCTGGGCTCGACCCATGCATTGTAAAAGCAGATTTGGCTCATTTCTTCATGGTTGAACACTTTTTGGCATAGAAAACTTCTTCTTTCACCTCCAGCAAGTGATAGTTGTAAGAATCAGACCTTTTTCAAGTATTGTAGTAGGTTTATACCTCTTTGAGGGTGGAATGCAAGAGATTTTTACATGGAATTGACAGTGCAAACTCTGTGAATGCTTTCAGTCCTCTGTTTGTATTGTTTTACTTCATTTTAAGACCTCTAATTACATCTATCAGCTTGTGTATGTTTTCCCTTGTTGCATTTCATGAATTTGTGTCTATTTACATGGCAAAAAATGTTTCACCACTCCTTTTGGTGCATCACCATCTTTAGTTTAGTTTCATTTTTGCATTTTTATCCCTGTCTCCTTGCAATTTAGAGTAGGATTAGGATCTGAACCTCTGTAGTTGTGCAAAATATAGATCTAAATCAGAGGAGTTTGAGGAACCAGCCTCTAATCTGGAGATTCCTCTCTCATTTTCACAAGTCCCACACTTGGAGAGAGGTTTCCATGTTGTGCAATCACACTGGATGCCTAAAACATCAATTCAGAACCTTGATTTGCATCCAGGGGTGCTGCTGATTTGCAACAATAGTTTTGGCATGCCGGTGGGACCTTAGAGGTCTCATTTTTATTACAAGCAAAGTTGATGTGCATCTGCTGCAATTTTCTTGCTTGAAAAGAGCTATAATTTGCACATCTGGCGACTCCAAGGGGAAGAATCAACTGGTTTCAGCAGTGCAGGCCTGAAAACTCATGAGAAGAATCACTACAAGGTCAAGAGCTGGAGAAGAAGAGGTGTTGTTTGAATATCTGCAGTTATCTCCAAGAGTAAGGCAAAGTGGGAGGAGAATCCAAAGGTCTCCATCTCCACCAAACAGAACTCTCTCAACTCCTCCACCTGGTAGGCCTTTCATTCAATCAACAAGGGTTCTAAGACCAATTAGAATGGCACAAAACAACCCCTATGTCAACTTCACAGGCAGCAGCCCACTTGCCCTCAATGCACAACATCCAATTCCAATTGCAGCCTTGAAGAACATTCCCTACTTCACTGGAGAAAATCAGACTACTCCAGGTGATCATGTTAAAGACATTGCCAATCTTTGTGCAATTCATGAAATCAATGAGATGCAAGTGGCTGTCAAATTGCTGGCATCTTCATTCAAGGGGAAAGCATTGCAATGGTTTAGAAGCCTTGGAGCTGGTTCTATCACAAATTGGAATCAGCTATGTATAGCACTTCATGAGCAATTTGGAGAGAAGGGAGACAACTTGTCTCTTTTGGAGCAGCTGACAACCATCAAGAGAGCTCCCAATGAGCAGCTGACTGATTTCAACTTCAGATTTCAAAAGACTTGGGAGAGAATTCCAGTGGTGGCGATCACCAACGGCAGAGAAGGTGCTTTTCTCTACTATCTCAAAGCTCTAAATTCTGATATTTCTATGTTGATTCAGTCCATGGGAGGCATAACTATCCCTATGGCTTATAGCATTGCCATTAGGGCTGAAAATTGTTTGATCCAAGCTGGAAAACTAGCCCCTAGACCTCCCATGCCATTGTTTCCAAGTTTAGAGAGTCCAAATACCAATCAAGCACCTAATTTGGCTCCTTCTCCCACTCCTAGAAATCAGAGTTCAAATGAAGCTTCTACTTCATCTCCAAGTGCCCCAAATGAGCTTCAAGAAGTCATGAAGCAACTGCAAAACCTAGGCAATGAGCTGGTTACTCTCAAGAGGCAACAAGCCCAAGGTTTTAGACCTTCTTACCAGCCCCAAGCTCAGCCTAACATAGGCAGCCATACCAACCACAAAGACCACCTAATCCAGCTGCAAATATGAATCAAACAAGGCCTCCTGCCAATAGACCATTTCAGCCCTACAATCCAAATGCCATATCTGCCTCTAAGGCATTGGTGCCAACACAAAACAACATTGCTCAGGAGTATGACTGGTGTTTTCCATGCAATGAACCTCATAACCAATCCATGTGCTTCAATGGTGCTTTGAATCAAGCATTAATGGTGACAACTACTGGTGTGGAGGGTGAGGGAAGTCAAGGAAACAACCAACAACAAGAAACATTCCAACAGCAATCAGCCCCAAATGACACCACGTTGGTAAATTGGCAAGCAGAGGATTTTTGTGGCATGAATCAAGTAGTTTCCAAGGTGTTGCAGCCAACACAAGGTCAAAAAGAAGGAATTTGGGTGAAGAACAACCATTAGCTCCAACCAATCCACAACCTTCCATGGCTCCACAAATGGTTGGCAAGCAAAATCCAATTTCAAATGCACAAGGGCAGCCAAGAACAACTCCTAGACCAACTCAAATACCAGTTATTGCTGCCCACGTGCAAGGAGTGAATGTACAAGCAAAGGGACAACAAAGAGATCCTTCATCACCATTCAGTATCATTGATCAGATGAAGAAGACAAATGTTAATATATCAATGTGGGAATCCCTATCTATCCCAGGCCAAAGAGACTTGTTACAAGCTGCCATGAAGGACTGGCCAACTTCGAATCAGCAAGTTCAGATGCAAGAGAAAGTGCTCACAAATGCTGCCCAGCCTGAGGGAAATCATGGAGGATAGCAAGGTAAAATGTTGAAGCCCCCTCCTTTCTATGTTTCATTAATCATTGGAAATCAGTTAGTGCACAATTGCATGATAGATTCCGGGGCAAGTAGCTCAGTGATGCCTAAACAAATAGCTGATCAGCTAGGGCTCCAGTATGAAACCATATCCAAAGGGGTAGTGCAGCTGGATGGGACAGCAGTAACAATAGTTGGGGTGATTAGAAACTTGAGTCTTACCTTGCATGCATGTCCAAATGTTGTTGTTTCACAAGATGTATCAGTCATAGACCTTCCACCACTCTTTGCCCTATGCTTGTCAAGGGACTTCACAGCCAAGATTGGGGGATATTTGTCTGTTGATTGGTCACACATGCTATTCAGAATGAGGTATGGAACTAAGGCTACAATCAGGTCTGAACCTATTGCAAACTTCCACATTGAGCCTTACACTCCAAGTCAGATCAACGCCAATTGTTCAGCATTTGATCAAGAAGACCACCCAAGCACCGATGAAGCTGACACCAAGGTTGGGAGCATCCCGGATCTAACTCTTGATGAATGGGAAAACAAGGTACATGCTTTTGATCCTTATCAAGAAGTAGAAGAATCTGAGCTAGGGGTCTATTGTATACATGAAGAAAATCAGCCTATTCCTAACATCACCAAGCCAAACCACAAGGATGACAATGAGGTATGGCAGCTATTTTTGATGGATCAAGAAGTAGACAAGGTGCAGGAGGTGGAGCCATGCTTGTTTCACCTCAAGGAGTAAGGTACTATTCAGCTTTTAGATTTCAGTTTGCATGCTCCAATAACACTGCTGAATATGAAGCCTTAGTGCAAGGGATGCATTGGGAAATCAAGAAGAAAATAAAGAACTTGCAAGTCTTTGGTGACAGTGAATTGATTGTAAATCAGGTCAAGGGACAGCATGCTACCAAGAATGATCTACTCAGGTGCTACAAGAATAGGGTGTGGGACCTCATGGAAGATTTTGAGGGTTTTGGCATCAAATCCATTCCTAGGAAAGAGAATCAAGCTGCTGACAGGCTTGCAGCAGTAGGGGCAGCCTTTGACATTGTGGAAAGCATTCAACAAGACAAGGTACAACCAAACATCCACGTGATTGTGAGGCCTTCAGTGCCAGATAACAATGTCAGTTGGCAAGTGTTTGAGAATGACCAGCAAATCATCCATTTCTTGCAAGAAGAAGCGAGTTCTCAGCTAAGAATCAAGAAAAATTGGAACAGCAGTATGGTGACCAAGTGGTACAGCTGAGAACTAACAAGCTACCCAAGGGACTTATCACTTTGGAGTCCATTTTTAATCCCAATGATCAGTTTAGAAAGGAGAAAGCAAACATTCAGGTCAAGAGAGAGGATTCAGTATCCATCTTGGTAGAAGAGAACAAACCATTGCAAATTGGAAAGATGACAACTGATCAAGAAAGGTATGAGTTCATACAGCTGTGTCAAGAGTTCCCTGATGTGTTTGCATGGAGCTATGAAGATTTGAAAGGTTTCAATCCCAACTTAGCTCAGCATACCATTGAATTGGATCCAAATACTAAGCCTGTCAGGTAGAAACAAAGACCAGTCAATCCACACATGGAGCCTCTCATGAGGAAAGAATTGGACAAGCTGATTGAGTCAAGAATCATATTCCCAATCAAGCATTCTAGTTGGGTTGCCAACTTGGTTCCAGTCAGAAAGAAGAGTGGAGAGATCAGATTGTGTGTTGATTTCAGAGACTTAAATAGAGCATCTCTCAAGGACCATTACCCACTCCCTTCCATGGAGCAAATCTTGCAAGTTGTGGCTGGCTCGAGAGGTTTTCACTACTTGATGGCTACTCGGCTACAATCAGATTATGGTGAAGGAAGAAGACCAGTTCAAGACAACCTTCACAACCAAATGGGGGACTTTTGCATACAGGAAGATGCCATTTGGGCTGTCCAACGCTGGTGCTACCTTCCAAAGAGCAATGGACATGGCGTTCAAAGGTTTGATTAACAACGTGGTGCTGATTTACCTTGATGATATCACTATTTTTTCCAAAAATGCAGCAGACCACCTCTCTCATTTGAGACAAGTTTTCACGAGGTGTAGGAAATTTGGAGTGTCTTTGAATCCTAAGAAGTGTATCTTTCTTGCACATGAAGGAAAGCTCCTTGGCCATATTGTCTCCAAAGAAGGATTAGCAATTGATCCAGAGAGTTGAAGCCATAAGAGCACTACCATTGCCAAGCCACAAGAAAGCCCTTCAGAGTTTCTTGGGGAGGATAAACTTTGTTCGGAGGTTTGTCCCAGATTTTGCAGCCCTTGTCAAGCCCATCACCAAAATGTTAAAGAAGAGCATGGCTTTCAAGTGGACAGCAGAAGGAAAGGAGAGTTTTGAAGCAATCAAAGAAGCCATTTCTCAAGCACCAACTCTCATCAACCCGGACTTCTCCAAGGATTTCATCCTCTATGCATTTGGAGGTAATGACACTATTTCTGCCATTTTGGTACAAGCAGAACAAGGATAATGATGAGCAGCCAATTGCCTTCTTCAGCCAGAGCCTAGATGACTATGAGGTGAAGTACTCTTTTATTGAGAAGCATGTGCTGGTAGTAATCAGAAGCTTGAAGAAATTCAAGCATTTAGTCTCAAACAACAAGGTCCAGTTGCTGGTCTCACATGCTGGGGTTAAGGACTTCCTCCTCAACAAAGATTTGAATGAGAAAAGGGCAGGTTGGATCACCCGTGTCATGGAGTATGACATTGAGATCAAAATCACCAAGCTGGTAAGAGGAAAAGGATTGTGTGAGCAGCTGGTTTTGGGGAAGCAAAAAGAAGCATGCAATGAAGGAGAGGCTGTTTTGACAGTTCAAGACAGCCATGAGCCATGTGGCACTCAAGAAGAAAACAATGCTGCCCCCACTCCTTGCTGGACCCAAGGTATAATGCACTTCCTAAGCATAGGCCTATGCCCTCCGGAGATGAACAAGACCCAAAGAAGACACTTCAGATTGCAGGCTATCCCATATGCCATTGTTGATGGAGTTTTGTTCAAGAAAGATGTGAATGGAGTGCTGCTGAGATGCATTAGCACAAATCAGATTCATAGGGTGTTGGAAGAGTTCCATGGTGGATCAGCTGGTGGTCATTTTGCACCAAGAGTGACAGCTCTAAAAATCATGAAGGCTGGTTATTATTGGCCTAAAATTTTAGTGATTGCTATGCATGGATCAAGAGGTGTAAGAATTGTGCATTCTTCACAGGAAAAGAGAGACTTGCTGCCCTTCCATTGCATCCAATCTCAGTTGACCAGCCATTCATGCAATGGGGTTTGGACTTCATTGGAGTCATTAATCCTAATTCAAGTCAAGGGCACAAATGGATTTTGACAGCCACGGACTACTTCACCAAGTGGACTGAAGCAGTAGCACTCAAAGAAGCAAATGAGTCCAGCATCTTAGACTTTTATGAGGGGATAGCAACCAGATTTGGTATACCTACTACAATAATCTCAGATAATGCATTGGCATTCATTGGATCCAAGGTGACTGAGTGGGCTGTCAAGAATGGGATCTACCTAAGCACTTCATCAAACTATTACCCTCAAGGTAATGGCCAGGCCGAGTCTACAAACAAGAACTTGTTGAGGATCATTAGGAGGACTCTTGATGAGAATCAGAGGTCTTGGCATACCAAACTGAAATCAGCCTTATGGGCTGATAGGATAACTCCCAAGAGATCCACAGGTAACTCTCCATTCAAGCTTGTTTATGGAAGAGAGGCAATCTTGCCCATGTCACTTGAGTTGCCAACATTGGAACTCATGAAGCAATTAGAGTTGCTAGAGTTTGAGCCCATGGAGGTGAGATATGCAGAGTTGATGGAGCTGCAGGAGGTCAGAAATCAGGCATCCCAAGCAATGGAAAAGGATCAAGCTTTGATCAAAAAGACCTTTGATAGGAAGGCCAAGGATAGATCTTTTCAGGTTGGAGATCTAGTGTTGAAATGGGATGTGGATAGAGAAAAACCGGGAAGGCATTCAAAATTTGATGCCATTTGGAGTGGCCCATACATGGTCATGAAGTGCAAGAACAACAATGCTTTCCAATTGGCCTCATTGGATGGTGAAGAACTGTAGATTCCAGTCAATGGAATCTATCTCAAGCGTTGCTTCTAGAGGGAAATTTACCACCTTGTAAATATTAGATTAGATTTTCATTCCTCCAAGTGCTTTGCACATTGTTTTGTTGTAGGTTAGTTTTGCTTTCCCTAAGTGCTTTGGCACAACTTGCTGTCCTGGAGATGTTTTGTAGTCCTTGCTTCCATCATGTGATATTCCATCTTCCTCCTTGCACATTCTAAGTCAGTTGAGGTTCTAAACAGAATATTTGATGACTCCATGCCCAATGGACTGCTTCAGGAAACTGGTATTTTCATCTAGCAGGCAGATGACCCCTCTGAGTCGCCAAAATTGTTATCCAAAATGGTGCCCCAGCTCATTTTTGTGGCTAACTCCTTGTGTTCTTTCCTCTCTTGTGCCTCAGTCTACATTTTTTGATTTTCAGGCACTCAAGGCTTTCTGGAAATGGCACCATCAGATAGAGCTCTCTCTCAGCTTTCCAGAAAGGTAAAGTTTGCCTCCTAACTCCTTATATTTTTCAAGTTATGGCTCGGTGGAGTTTTTGTGGAAAATTTTCCCATTTGAGGCCCGCAGCCAATAGGAAGCTGCCACGTGGCAGAGGAGTTCGGGGGTCGGAGGCAAATTTGAATTTTTTTCCAAAAGAGTATAAAAAGGTCGATTTTCAAAGGAAAACCCACGGAAAAGAGAAGGAGAGAGAATTCCAGAGTGAATCAGAGCTTGCCACGTGGCATCCGACCAGTGGAGCGTGGGGAATTTTTGAAAATTTTTCCAAAGACAAAAAAAAGGTAAAATTTGAAATTTTTTCCCGCCGATCCGTTTTTGGGCCATTTTTGCCCTAAATCTTCAAACGATCATATCTTTTGATCCAGAGCTTAGATTTTCACGTTCTTTATATCATTGGAAATGTTAAAATTCTCTACATGATTCCATGGTCAATTTATAATTTTGGTTAGTTTGGAGAGAGAAAATTCAAAAATGGTTCTGGTACGTGTCCATGGCCAGAAATGACATTTCAACAACCAAATTTAATATAGAATGGGTCGCATTCTTCTCCAATATGGTCAAAAATGATAGGGTATGGGTTTGTAAGGTCCTCCATGCTATTTTAATGCATTTTCCATCAATGAGGAATGGGCTCCCACATTTTTACGTTTTCTCTCTCCTGGGCTCGACCCATGCATTGTAAAAGCCAGATTTGGCTCATTTCTTCATGGTTGAACACTTTTTGGCATTGCAAACTTCTTCTTTCACCTCCAGCAAGTGATAGTTGTAAGAATCAGACCTTTTTCACAGTTTGTAACAGGTTTATACCTCTTTGATGGTGGAATGCAAGAGATTTTTACATGGAATTGACAGTGCAAACTCTGTGAATGCTTTCAGTCCTCTGTTTGTATTGTTTTACTTCATTTTAAGACCTCTAATTACATCTATCAGCTTGTGTATGTTTTCCCTTGTTGCATTTCATGAATTTGTGTCTATTTACATGGCAAAAAATGTTTCACCACTCCTTTTGGTGCATCACCATCTTTAGTTTAGTTTCATTTTTGCATTTTTATCCCTGTCTCCTTGCAATTTAGAGTAGGATTAGGATCTGAACCTCTGTAGTTGTGCAAAATATAGATCTAAATCAGAGGAGTTTGAGGAACCAGCCTCTAATCTAGAGATTCCTCTCTCATTTTCACAAGTCCCACACTTGGAGAGAGGTTTCCATGTTGTGCAATCACACTGGATGCCTAAAACATCAACACCAATCTCCTCTTGTGATCACCTCTCGTTATGCATGCTCATTTGACCCCATGCGCCATTGAATTCACAACCTAGCCCACCACATCAACAATACTCCAGAGCTTCTTCCAACTCATACCACATTCTACTCACTTCCCCTTTATGTTCCACTCCATTTTGTAAATAGATGTGCGGTCCTCGCAAATAACACCTTGATGATGTAATTATCCACTAGTGCACACAAGTGCCTAGAAAAAACCAAAAGGAACAAAGAAATGAGAAAGGGAAAAACAAATAAAGGAGAATGCATTGAGATAAATCCTAAGCTAACCGACAATACTACCTTATTTACAAACACTCAAAATCCTTATTTATAGTAAGGATTCAACCTACTTCCATTGAAATACCCGGGAAGTCACATTTTGTCTAGCACCTATAGCTAGTAAGTGCATGAATCAAGTATATGGGTAATATAATATGGTCCCAACCAATACACCTTGATATTCCTAGGTTGGCACATGAACTTAGAATCGTAAAGTAAAACCATCTACCCAACCTCAAATTTGTTATTCTTTATATGAGGATCATGTTAGGCCTTTTTCTCACCTTCTTAGTCTTTTGAATCCATCTAGCAAAGGATATTCTTTCATCTAACTGCATTAACTTGTCAATGTGCTCTTGTAATGTCTATTCATTGGCTAATCCTCATGCACTAGTAATATGTAGAAAGGGTAGCATGAACTCTACCAAGTAAAATAACTTCGGTGCCAAACACCAATTAGAATGGTGTGGCTTTGTTTAATTTCTTGTAATTTTTCTATAAGCCTATAACATGCCTAAGATTTTTCAACCCAATCCTTCCTCCCAACATAAAAAATATTGGTAAGTGTATGAATCAATATCTTGTTAAATGCCTCAGCATTCCCATTAGCCTAAGGGTGATAAGGGGTAGTCTTGTGATGATCCACCATGAATTCTCGCCAATAAAATCCTATCTATCTCATTCCAAAATGAGTACTGTTATCCAAAATAAGCCCCTCGCTTAATTTTGGCTAACTTCCTCTCATTCCTTCCTTCCTTGTGCCTCAGTCAAATTTTCCCACTTTTCAATCACTCAAAATTTTTGGAAATGGTTTCATCGAGATAGGGAATTTCCTCACCTTTCCAAAAAGGTAAAATTTTCCTTTTAACTCCTTTGCAAGTTATGGCTCGGATGGAGTTTTTGAGGGAAATTTTCCCTGGGAAGGCCTGTAGCCAATAGGAAGGCACCACGTGGTGGTGGAATGGTGGGGTGCGGAGGCAAGTTAGAAGTTTTCACCGAGGAATGGCGGGGTGCAAAGAAATTTTTTGGCTCGAAGCCCCGTGAACCAATAGGAGGCCGCCACGTGTCCATAAGGCCAATGGAATTTGGAGGGGTGGAGTGAAATTTGTTTCTTCACCAAAATTCCAAAAGACGCAAAGGAAAGAATTGGCTCACAGGCCCACCAATGAGGAAAGAAAAATTTGGAGCTCGCCCCCATGGACTAATCAAAATGTGACATGTGTCCTGTTCTCGGTGGAGATCGGGGGTGCAAGGAGAAGTTGGAAATTTTGCCAAAGTGATCGGTAGTGTCAAAGAGAAAGTTTGGAGTGCATGCCCGAGAAAATTGGAGAGCACCACATGGCATCAAATGGCGAGGCACGGAGCAATTTTGGAAAATTTTCCAAAAATTCAAAAAAGCGTAAAAAGGCCAGTTAAACCCACAAACCAATAGGAAAGCGCCACATGGCATCAAAGTGGTGGGGGAATTTTTTTTTGGGGAATTTGTCCCAAATTCAAAAAAGGGGAAAATTTTTGGGTTTCACCGATGACTCGATGTTTGCCCTGTTTTCCCTAAATCTTCAGAAGGGCATATCTTTCAATCTAGAGCTCATTTTTTCTCAATTTTGGTGTCATTGGAAAGATATTGAAGTCCTCTACATGATGGAATCTTAAATTTTGTGTTTTGATGGAGTTTGGTGAGAGAAAATGAGGAAACACTTTTGGCATGGGAAAAAGAGTAGAACTGACATCTAACCACCATTTTTAATGCAGTATAGCTTCCATTCTTCTCCAACATGGTCAAAAATCCTGGGAATGAACTTTTAAGGGTACCCATGCTATTTTGATGGATCTGATTAGTGGTTGAATCATTCATTTCATTTTTATCTTGTTTCTCCTTCCTGAGCTCGGGTTTTCATTGTTAAAAGCTAGATTTGGCTCATTTGTAAAGGGTTGGACATTTTTATGTTCTGCAAGCTCCCTCCTTCACCTTGACAAGTGGATTTGTGGAATATCATACCTCTTTTTGACTACAACATGTTTTCTACCTCCTTGCTATTGTAATGCACTGTATTTAAAAATGGAAATGACAATGCAAGCTTTGTGAATGAATTTTCAATCCTTTCTTGTGTTGTTTGTTCTATCCCGATCTTTCATTACAATTTTAGCAATTTGTGCATGATTTGTGTTGCATTTTTATAATCTATGTCAATCGTAGAAAAATATGTTCACCACTCCTTTGGTGTATCACCTTGTTAGTTTAGTTTTATCTTCTTTTCTCTCTTCTATCCTTGTCTCCTTGGAAAAATTAGAGTAGGATTTTGAGTTAAACCTCTACAAATTTCATGCATACATCTGATCAGAGGAGTAGAGGAACTAACCTTTAATCTGGAGATTTTTCCCATTTTTGCAAGTCCCACACTTGGGGAAAAGATTCAATGTTGTGCAATCACACTAAATGACCCAATTCTCAGGTGCAGATCTGAAGGTCATTTAGGGGGTGCTGCTGATTTGCACTAATAGTTTTGGCACACCCAGTGGGACCTTAGAGGTCTTCATCTTCATTACAACAAGTTGATGTGCATTTTTTGTAAGTTTCTTTCTTAAAAAAATCCCTGATTTGCACATTTGGTGAATCCATAGAGATAAAGTCAACTGGTTTTAGCGGTCCAAGCATAAAGATTTATGAGAAGGATCCAAACAAGGTTAAGATCCAAAGAAGAGGGATTGTTTGAGTATCTGTAGTTATCCCCAGGAAGAAGAGAGAGGGGAAGAATAATTCAAAGGTCTCCATCTCCACCAAATAGAACTCTATCAACTCCTCCACCTGGTATACCTTTCACCCAATCAAAAAGGGTTCTCAGGCCAATCAGAATGGCACAAAACAACCCTTATGTCAACTTCACTAGTAGCAGCCCACTTGCTCTCAATGCACAAAACCCAGTTCCAGTTGCTGACATTGAAGAACATTCCATACTTTATTGGGGAAAATCAGACCACTCCTAGTGATCATGTCAAAGACATTGCTAATGTTTGTGCAATCCATGAGATTATTGAGATGAAAATTGTTGTCAAATTGTTGGCATATTCATTCAAAGGGAAAACCTTGCAATGTTTGGGAGCCTTGGGGTAGGCTCTATCCAAAATTGGAAACAGTTGTGCATAGCTCTCCATGAGTAGTTTGGAGAAAAGGGAGATAATTTGTCTCTATTGCAACAACTGACAACTATTAAGAGAGCTCCCAATGAGCAGCTAACAGACTTCAATTTCAGATTTCAAAGGAGATGGGATAGAATCCCGGTGAAAATAAGGCCAAAAGTTGAAGCGTTCTTTCTTCTACTATCTCAAAGCTTTAAATTCTGGTATTTCTATGTTAATTCAATCCATGGGAGGTGAAAATATACATGTAGCTTTTAACATTGCCATTAGGGCTAAGAATTGTTTGATCCAAGCTAGTAAACCGGCACCTAGGCCTCCCATGCCCTTATATTTAAACTTGGAAAACCCAAGCACTAGTCAAGCACCTACTTTATCTCCGATTCCCACTTCTAGAAATCCGAGTTCAAATGAAACTTTTACTTCATCCTCTAGTGCCTCAAATGAACTTCAAAAAGTCATGAAAAACTAAAAATTTAGGCAATGAGCTGGTTACACTCAAGAGGCAAGAAGCCCAAAGTTTTAGACCTTCTTATCAGCCTCAAGCTCAGCCTAATAAGCAACCATATCAGCCTAATAGGCTACCCAATCCAGCTACAAATCAAAATCAAGTAAGGCCTCCTGCTAATAGACCATTTCAACCCTATAACCCCAATGTTGCATCTACCTCTAAAGCTTTAGTGCTAGTGCAAAATAATATAGCTCAAGAGTATGATTGGTGTTTCCCATGCAATGAACCTCACAACTAGTCTATGTGCTTCAATGGTGCTTTGAACAAAGCTTTAATGGTGACAAAAATTGGCGTAGAGAGTGAGGTGAGTCAAGAAACAAACCAACAACAAGGAACATCTTAGCAAAATACAACTCCAAATGAGACTACACTTGTGAATTGGCAGGCTGAAGATTTTTGTGGTATGAATCAAACAATTTTTTAGAATGTAGTAGTGGCAAAGTGGAGAATAGGTGGGAGGATGGCGTTAATACAATTAATGAACTTTGGTTCCCGAGCGGATTGCTTGGGAAGGCATGCAGATGGAATATTGTTTGGTTGTTTGGTTTTTCATGCACTCCGTTTTTCGCTCTGCTTGAGCACTGGTTCTTCAAACCAGTCGTCTACTCTATGTTGCATGGCAACTTTGAGAATTTCTAGCTCCTTTCTGTCGGGAAATTTTATAAGGCATGAAGGTAACAATTTATTGTTGTTTAATCTATCGTGGAAGAAGAAGAGAAGGAGCGAGCACATTCGGAGGTCTTCTTCGAATTTTTAAGCGACACTATCAGGCATGATAGGCCCTAACTTTTAAAAATCTTTCTTTCCTTCAAATGCTTTCATTAGAACAACTCTGTTCAGATGATTTCTTTGTACAGTTGGTTTGTTTGGAAGCATTGTAATGGTTTTCTTCCTCTCTTGTTGAATTGGGACTCCCTGGTTATGCGTAGACTCTGTTGAAATGTTTGTTGGATTATTTATGAACACGACTTCTGTTGAAGTCCTTACTGTGTTTACATTTTGATTCGACTTCTGTTGAAGTCCTTGCTGTGAATACTTGTTGGATATGACTTCTGTTGAAGTCCTTGCAATGTTTTCATATGATTTCGACTTTTGTTGAAGTCTTTGTTGTGAATACTTGTTGGATACGACTTCTGTAGAAGTCCTTGCAGTGTTCTCATGTGAATCGACTTCTGTTGAAGTCCTTGATGTGTTTGCGTGTTGGCTCGACTTCTGTTGAAGTCCTTGCTGTATATTCATATGGATTCGATTGATTGAAATGTTGCTATATATTCATATGGATTCAACTCTCTGTTGAAATGTTTCGTATATTTGTATGGATTCGATTCAGTTGAAATGTTTTGTGTATATTCATATGGATTCGACTCAGTTGAAATGTTTGTTGTGTTTGTATATGGGTTCGACTTCTGTTTATGATGTTACCTAGTCTCTTGTTCGACTGAGGTAATGAGTTCCTAACTGTGCCATGTCAGGCGATGGCGTTGGGTAATTTCATGTTTGAAGAATGACATGGAAAGAATTGTTGGGTCTAATTTGGTTGGTTTATTGATTATTGCTTGGTCACGAGAGCTCTTTTATTGCTTGATAGCTTCAGGTGATTATATAATTGAATTGGGATGAAACTGTAGTTCCTTCTTTTGAGCTCGACTGATTTAGTCACATGCGTATGATGTATGTTATATTTAAACCTGCATCTCTATGAAAAGGATTTGGATGGTCTATGATTATAGATTCTGTATGTGATGAAATATTAATGTAATTATTGTTTTCTTTATGACCTTGCTTGGTTAATGGGAACACAACCTGACCGAGAGAAATCTTGCTTTGAGGAACTCTGATGTTTATTAACATATGGGTAATCTTGGGTCTGCATGGATGGAAATCAGGTTTGTATTTGGAAGGGATGGGTGTTGATTTTCTTGCTCTCTCTTCTTCCTTATTGAATTCAAGATTGGATGTATATGCATTACTCTTGGGAAGTTGGTACAGTCTTGAACATGATTGGAATGGAGATCTGAATGCCTATGTTTCTTTCTCCTAAGCTGTGAAGTATATGTTGATATATAACTGTTGGATTAAGAAAATATTCTCTCCTTGTCTAGAAACTATGAGTGCTCTCTTCTTTTGTACCTTTATGTGAATTCTATGGTACGGGCATAAGAAGAATAGATTGTTAAAATTGTAAGGAGAAACTGGTAAGTACTGACTCTTGACTGGAGTCTTCTTCTTTATTAACGGTTATATTACTATCTTGTTTGAGTTGTACGGTTATCCACTTTTATAAAAATAGTATTGCAGTAGAAGTTGGTATACTTGTCAATATCATTGAAATAAGGCTATGAATATAAAGGAATCCCGTCAGTTGAGCTTGTTGGATGTTATAATCTGCCTTTTCTTGAATTGTTAAATACTCACCTGTTGGATACACGATCGATAGGAATTCATTCTTGAATGGAGTAATTTGTTGAATTATTGTTGTCCTTGAGTTTCGAGATGGATGGATGTTTGGATTCATTTTGTTCTTCTTAGTCTCTAATATATACCATGAATTATCTCGAAATATATTTAGGGTTAATCGGCAGCTATAATATGAGTCTTGCGTTAAAGTCATATTAGAAATGTAGAAAAATGATTAGCTTGATTCAAGTTTAAGGGTTTGAAGAAATGATTTCATTTAAACAGTTGTCTAATGGAAACAGTTGGTAGAATGCAATTGTTTTAAGAATTAGTGCTTATCATACTCAGTTCACTAAACTGACTAAAGTGCTAGCAATTTTTACAGATGGACATCGTAAGTGGTAAAAGCATGCAGATCTGATGTGATGCTCAGATTGTTTAAACTGGTTTAATGATGAATTTCAATTTGATTGTCTCAAATTGTATTATAGGAAGAAAGATATTCTTTTGATGTTGATCATTGTATCAAATGTGCCGAAGTGCATAAGTTGTAAATGTATGGTCTGGAAATGAATGAAATGGAGAGATTGTTACTTATGTGGCTGCATTTTCATTTGATGGATTGAACTTCTTAGGTCTGATTGAATGTAAGTGCATTTTAATATGGTATACCATGGGAGTTATTTGGATTTTCTAAGTAGGTCTTGTAAAAATTATGTGACCAAATACTTCGTGAATGAATAGTAATTCTTTTATGTTATGAATAAGGCTAAACTGGAAATCAGTCCACTACCTTTCGAGAAGTTAAGATTAAACTACCACCCTAATAGGTAGCTGAAAATGGGAAGAGTAATCTATTACTCCCTACCCATGATCTAAGTCAAGGCAACGTAATTGATGGTTTTAAATCAATATATCTTGTACCAATAAGTAAGATATATTTCAGTCTAGGGAGCTGATATAAACCCATATGGGTTTAGTTAGCATCCTTATGAGAGGACTTAGGGCTATTGCCCAATTATGTAGAATAAGGTTATTGGGAACCAATGGTCTCCTTGGCGAGATATCAAATCTTATTAAACTTCTCTCTGTGAAATTGAATTTAATTGTGTAAATCAACTCAAAGGTGTGGAACCCAAGGGTTGGGAAAAGACTACCCAGTTAGGAGAGTCTTAAATATAATTTCAACTCAAATTAAGTAACACCTGAAGTTAAGTAAATCTTTTCGAGGCAGTTTTGTAGGATGTCGGCACATGTCAATCTGCTAGAGAAAGTTATACCTTCGAGAAGATTAGGATCTTCTCGAGGATACAACAATGCGGTGACTTATGGTGACACCCTTTGCATTGATCGTTAAGATTTACAAACTTAAACTCGAACAAGTTTTTACTATGGAACCGGTTAGGACCATGGTCATATTATGAGGCTGCCCTTGGAGATTTGGGGTACCTTGACACACGTGGTTAATCGTGGATGACCTAGTGTGTCAGCCTATCCTAGTCCTCAAGAGCATCCTTATAACATGTGTCATGTTGTTAACTGCTTCTGAGTGAATGACTTAGGACGGGGAGACTAATGAAGTCAAGATAATACATTCTATCTAAAATCGAATGGGGTGAAGGAAGTATTCTAGATTGACGAGTATGCTGTCAAGGAATACGAGACATGAACAGTATGTTTCAAATCTTTTGCCAAAGTATCGCAAGCTACTGATTGTGTTGTCCTATGTCACCTAGTCTGAGGGACGAGATGCCGATGAATAATGGTAACAATTACTCGAGATAGGTTCCTCGACGAAGCATTCTCGAAATCCAGATTAGGGAAGAGAACCGCAAGAGTGTAGTGTTAAAATAAATACTCCAACTCTATGATACTCATGAATAGATCGGTAGATCACCGAGTCATGGAATGAATAGATCGGTGGTACACTGAGTCATTATAGCTACATATGGTTATCTGTCATAAGAATGATTGTTTTGATTTGTGAGTTCTAAATTATGTATTTAGAACTAGAAAGCACTTATATAAAAAAAAAAAATCTTGTTCTAATGTACTAAAATGGGAATGTTACATCTTGGTATCAGAGCTGATGGTTGCAGCTCTTGGACCTATTGTGTCCATAATCGATAAAAACCCAATTTTCTTGTAACAGAAAATGGTTAGAACAAGAGGGAACGCTGCGAATAATGCTCCACCAGAAAGATGGGCGGCAACAACCGAAAAACTTGATGAGATCCTTACTACCCTATTGGACACAAGATATCATTTGGCTGTACTTGAACAACAAGTAATGGGAAATGAGGAGGATGATGAAGCTGGTAACAATAATCCGCTACTCTCGAGGACAACCCCAATATGGGTGTTGATAATAACAATGGAAATGCACTTGCCCAACCAAAAACAAAAGGCCGAGGTGTCGGTGGAACTCACTAATGATATAAAACGATAAGTCCACCTAAATATGATGGCACCACATTAGGAGATGGAGCCGAGAACTGCTCAATGAAATAGAGAAGTACTTTGCAATAAGAAACTTCTCGAAGGAAACCAAAGCTATTTGGGGAGCTTATCAGCCTTTCCCACGAAGCATCTTCGTGGTGGGATAGCCGTAAAGCTGAGCTAAATATTGATGAGACCAACATCACTTGGGATCAATTTAAAGGCTATTTTAGGCAACGTTGGCTGCCACAAATTTTCTATGATCGAAAATGACAGAATTTCAGAACTTAGCTCAAGGAAAGCTAACGGTAATTGAATACTGGGAGCGAGTTTACAAAACTCCTCAAGTATGTACCGCAGATCAAACTGATGAGAAGTTTAGAATACGGAAATTCATCATGGGACTAAATCCCGTGATAGGAGGAGAGGTCGATGTTCACAACCCAACCACTATGGAAGGGGTTGTTGAAAAAGCCATAAGGCAAGAATAGAAATTAAAGGCTATTTCTGCTCATAAAGAGGAAGTGCGGAAGAAGATTGCAAACCCTTCTTCAACTTCACTTACACCCAAGAAGGGGCCATGGAAAAAGTTTGGAAACAAGTAAGTTTCCAGTGGATAATAATAAGAAAACGACAAAGTGAATAAGCCTGCTAGAAATGTAAGGGATAATTTTGCAAAAATTATAACAATGGGTAGAAGCCCTATGGAGGACAACATGATAATTTTAAGGCTGGAAGTAATTTTGAGCCTAAAAAGGGACCTGTAGGAGGCTGCTATAATTGTGGAAAAGACCACTACGCAAATCAGTGCCCTTTGAAGAGGGATGATCGTAATCAGCAACATAAGATACATGTTGCAAAGTAGCGCAAGCAAGTGAAAAGCAAGTGACACATATAGAAGTTCCGAGTAAGTTATTTGGCATACCGCACTATTCTTTTGATACAGAGCTACCGAATGTTTTATTTCTAGTAAACTTGCTTCTAAACTTAAAAGAAAAGATGGAAAAATAGATAAATCTTGGATCTGCATGTATGGTAATAACTCTGCTCATACAAAGTGAGTATGTGTCTTTTTGGGGTAGTCCTTGACTTACCTAACTTTTGCACGGAACTTGACCTCTATGTTACACCTTTGGGATCTTATGACATTGTCATCCTGTGTTAATTGGTTAGCTGACCATAAAGCAAAAGTAGACTGCTTTGAAAAGAATATAAGATGTTTGGATGATCGGCTGGAAACAACAAAGATTCAAGGTGCGAAACGGGAAATTTCAGTTAGTAAACTATCAGCCTATGCAACTTAAAAAGGCTAAAAAAAAGGATGTACTTTATATGCAAAGAAAGATATCTGAATTTTTAGAAGAAGATGGTGATTCCATGAAATGGTTCCCACTATGCAAGGTTTCGGGGATGTATTCCCGGAGGAATTACTAGGTTTACCACCCAAAAGGGAATTTGACTTCACCATTGAAATCAAACCAGGAACGAAACCTATTTCCAAGGCACCTTATCAGATGACTACTACAGAGTTAGTCGAGCTTAAGGCACAATTGCAAGAAATTTTGTCTAAGGGTTTGATTAGACCAAGTGTTTCACCTTGGGGAGCACCAGTAATATTTGTAAAAAAGAAAGATGGAACACTTAGACTATGTATTGATTATCGGATGTTGAACAAAGCAACAATAAAGAACAGATACCCACTTCTAAGGATTGATGATCTATTTGATCAGATGCATGGGGCAAAGTTGGTTTATTCCAAGATAGATCTTCAATCAAGTTATCATCAATTAAGGATTAGAGAAGAAGATATTCATAAAACAAACTTTCCAACAGTGCATGAGACATTATGAATTCACGGTTCTACCCTTTGGATTAACTAATGCACCCGCAACTTTTATGAACTTAATGAATAATATCTTTCGAGAATATTTGGACAAGTTTGTGCTTGTATTCTTGGACGATATCCTCATATATTCTAAAAGTGTCGAAGAGCACAATGAGCATTTGAAAATAGTTTTGGAAAATTTGAGAAAAAGAAAGTTATACGGTAAGTTATCCAAATGTTCTTGCTTTGATAATCTTTGAAGTTCACTATTTGGGTCATGTCATTAGTAAAGAAGGAATTCTGTCATGGATCCTTCAATAATAGTGGCAATAACCGAGTGGCCTGCACCCAAGAATGTACATGAAGTAAGAAGCTTCATGGGTCTTGTTGGTTATTATAGAAAATTTGTGAAGGATTTTTCGAAAGTGGGTACACTGATAAGTTCATTGCAGAAGAAGGATAAGAAATTTATTTGGAATGATAAGTGTGAAAGTGCTTTTAAAATTTTGAAAAGCCAGTTGACTTCAGCACCTATTTTAGCTGTACCAGACCCTAATGGGAACTTTACTGTTGTAACGGATGCTTCTGGGGAAGGCCTTGGAGGTGTTTTGTTACAAAATGATCAAGTCATAGCTTATGAAAGTAGAAAACTTAAGTTACATGAGCTGAATTATGCCCCTCATGATTTAGAGCTTGCTGCCATTGTTCATGCGCTTCAAGTCTAGAGACACTATTTACTTGGGAAACCTTTTGAGTTAAAAACTGATCATTTAGGGCTGAAATATATTTTCACTCAGCCTAACCTAAATGCAAGACAACGAAGGTGGTTAGAGTTTTTATCTCAATATGATTTTGATATTAGTTACATCAAAGGAAAAGAGAATAGAGTAGCAGATGCTCTAAGTCGTAGGAAGCACATTTATGCTCTTATAACATTAAGAACTCAGTTTAAGGATGAGGTAAAAAGTGCCTCAGAATCTGATATATACTTTCAGCAAGTAAAAGCAACACTTGCTGCAGAACCAAAAGATGAAAGGTATAAAGGTTTTCATTTTGATAATGAAGGAATCTTACGTTATGAAGACAGAGTATACGTACCTGTGCTAAATGATTTGAGAAAGAAGTTGTTAGTTGAATTTCATAATTCACCCTTCTCTGGACACCCGGGTATCACAAAAATGCTTGCTGATCTAAAACAACAATACTTTTGGAAAGGTATGAAAAAGGATGTTATTGATTTTGTGACTCATTGTCTGGAATGTCAGCGGGTTAAGGCAGAACACATGCACCCTGCTGGACTATTATATCCCCATAGCATACCGCAGTATAAATGGCAAGTAATAAGCATGGACTTTGTACAAGGGTTGCCTATGTCAAGGAATAAACATGATGTTATCTTGGTAGTTGTAGATAAACTAACTAAGGTAGCTCATTTCATCACTGGAAATCTAAAGGATGATTCACCAGTGTTAGCCAAAAGGTTTGTACATGAAATTTTCAGGTTGCATGGAGTACCTGAATTAATTATATCTGACAGGGATCCTAGAATGACCTCAAGATTTTGGCAAACGCTTAATACAACTCTTGGAACGAAACTAAATTTTAGTTCTGCATATCATCTAGAAACGGATGGACAAACTGAGAGAGTTAATCAGGTGTTGGAAGATATGTTACTAATGTATTGCATGGATCAACAGATAAATGGGAAGAGTATCTCCCATTAGTTGAGTTTTCATACAACACATATCACTCTTCTCTTAAAATGTCACCTTTTGAGGCACTTTATGGAAGAAAGTGTAGAACCCTTGTTAGTTGGGATAGTATTGAGGATAGAGTGGTAATTGGGCCAGAAATCCTCACTGAAATGGAACAACAAGTTAAGATAATTCGCGAGCGATTGAAAGAAGCAAAGCAGATAGCGTAAGAGCTATGCTGACCTAAAGCGGGTGGATCGAAAGTTTGAACTTGGTGAAAAGGTTTTCCTGCGTGTTAAACCTAGAAAGAGTTCTATAACTTTTGGCAAGGCTGCCAAGCTGTCACCTCGTTATGTGGGACCTTTCGAGATTGTCAAAATAATCAATCCTGTAGCTTACCGATTAGCATTACCACCTGCTTTATCTCGCATGCATGATGTTTTCCATATTTATTTGCTTAAGAAATACGTTTCAGACTTGTCACATGTTTTAAATTGGAATTCCTTGCAGGTCCAAGACCCAATAATAATTGTGGTTAAGCCCACACGAGTGCTGGAAACTCACCAATTGCATTTGAGAAATCGTGAAATACAACAATGTAAGGTCCAGTGGGACCAGTTTAACGAAGAAAGTGCAACTTGGGAAAATCTGGAAGAGATGAAAATTGCTTTTCCCTTTCTTTTTGAACAGAATAGAATCTATTGACAAATTTTTTTTATTATGAACTTATCTTTTTCATGTCTTTATGTAAGCCAACTTTGAGGCAAACATTATCCAAGTTGAATAAATTGTATCATGACATTGATTTCTGGAATTATTCAAGTTGGAAATAGTCTTTTGTATTGTGAACTAATAAATTGACTGACATGAAGGTAAATCAAAAGATGTAATCATCGGGATGATGAATCTTTTAGGAGGGAAGCATGTAACACCCTGAACTGTTGTTACTTCCTCCTGAGCACTCAAGTGTTGATATATGATTTCTTCTATATAAGGACGTGTTCCTTTGATTTGTGAAGTCATGCTTGATATGGATTGTATCTTCTTTGCTCTTGAAGATCTTTGACTGAGTCAGAATATGCTTGGACTCTTTTATTTCTTTCATTTTTAGCACCTGAGTTCAATTTGATTTCGGGATGAATTGTGGATTTATCCATCTTTATGACTCAGCCTTGGATCAGTTGCATTGATCCAAGAGATGTTTTAAGCTTATTCAGGATGAACAAAATTTATTGACCTTACGAAAGTTGCAAGGTCTGAATGAGTTGAATGAGAAATTCCAGAGTTTAACTCAGGCTGATCATGTTAAATGAAATTTGGTTCCAAATACCGTAACATCGGGAAGGCCTAGACCTTAAGCCAGGTAAGATGTTCATGTTTATACCGTAAGCTTAATTTAGCTATTCCCGATAGAATCCTTTACAGGAATGTTTTACCCTGTTTGGCTCTAACGCTGATTGGTCCTACTTTGGAGACCTAGACTAGATTTGTTAAGGTTAATAATCCTAACCTAAACTATAACCTATTGGTTAAAATAATTGCAAATCTAACCTAGCCCTAAACTATAAGCTTAATGCTCCTAGAGTTAACTTCTTCTAGCGCTATGGATGTAAGACTAATGTCTTAACCCTATGATCTACCCTATGATCTAACCTATCTTAACTAATGATAAGAATGGAGGGGGACCTATGAAGGGGTGCGAGTCATGGGCGGTGGTTTCCATGGCATTTATGAGGTGGATAAGGTTGAAGGACTTGGGATGCTGTCAGATTTGGCGGAGGTTGCAAATGGCTATTGTGACCTGACATGGCAGTATCACCAAGTATGGGAATGGTTGTTTGTTTTCTTTTGGCGATCACCAATTTTGGCAGTCGGTGGTAGTGGAGAATAGGCGGGAGGATGGTAGTTAATACAATTAATGAACTTTGGTTCCCGAGCATGGATTGCTTGGGAAGGCATGCAGATGGAATATTGTTTGGTTGTTTGGTTTTTCATGCACTCCGTTTTTCGCTCTGCTTGAGCACTGGTTCTTCGAACCAGTCATCTACTCTATGTTGCATGGCAACTTTGAGAATTTATAGCTCCTTTCTCTGTCGGGGAAAGTTTATAAGGCATGAAGGTAACAATTTATTGTTGTTTAATCTATCGTGGAAGAAGAAGAGAAGGAGCGAGCACATTCGGAGGTCTTCTTCGAATTTTTAAGCGACACTATCAGGCATGATAGGCCCTAACTTTTAAAAATCTTTCTTTCCTTCAAATGCTTTCATTAGAAAAACTTTGTTCAGATGATTTATTTGTACAGTTGGTTTTTTTGGAAGCATTGTAATGGTTTTCTTCCTCTCTTGTTGAATTGGGACTCCTTGGTTATCCGTAGAATCTGTTGAAATGTTTGCTGGATTATTTATGAACACGACTTCTATTGAAGTCCTTACTGTGTTTACATTTTGATTCGACTTCTGTTGAAGTCCTTGCTGTGAATACTTGTTGGATATGACTTCTTTTGAAGTCCTTGCAATGTTTTCGTATGATTTCGACTTCTGTTGAAGTCTTTGTTGTGAATACTTGTTGGATACGACTTCTGTAGAAGTCCTTGCAGTGTTCTCATGTGAATCCGACTTCTGTTGAAGTCCTTGATGTGTTTGCGTGTTGGCTCAACTTCTGTTGAAGTCCTTGCTATATATTCATATGGATTCGATTCAGTTGAAATGTTTGTTGTATATTCATATAGATTCGACTCTGTTGAAATGTTTGCTGTATATTCGTATAGATTCGATTCAGTTGAAATGTTTGCTATATATTCATATGGATTCGACTCAGTTGAAATGTTTGTTGTGTTTGTATATGGGTTGGACTTCGGTTATGATGTTACCTAGTCTCTTGTTCGATTAAGGTAATGAGTTCCTAACTGTGCCATGTCAGGTGATGGCGTTGGGTAATTTCATGTTTAAAGAATGACATGGAAAGAATTGTTGGGTCTAATTTGGTTGGTTTATTGATTATTGCTTGGTTCGTGAGAGCTCATTTATTGCTTGATAGCTTTAGGTGATTATATAATTGAATTGGGATGAAACTATAGTTCTTTCTTTTGAGCTCGACTGATTTAGTTGCATGCATATAATGTATGTTATATTTGAGCCTGCACCTCTGTGAAAGGGGTTTGGATGGTCAATGAATATAGATTTTGTATATGATGAAATATTAATGTAATTATTATTTTCTTTACGACCTTGCTTGGTTAATGGGAACACATCCTGACCGAGAGAAATCTTGCTTTGAGGAACTCTGATGTTTATTAACATATGGGTAATCCTGGGTCTGCATGGATGGAAATCAGGTTTGTATTTGGAAGGGATGGGTGTTGAATTTCTTGCTCTCTCTTCTTCCTTATTGAATTCAAGATTGAATGTATATGCATTACTCTTGGGAAGTTGGTACAGTCTTAAACATGATTAGAATGGAGATCTAAATGCCTATGTTTCTTTCTCCTAAGCTGTGAAGTATATGTTGATATATAACTGTTGGATTAAGAAAATATTCTCTCCTTGTCTAGAAACTATGAGTGCTCTCTTCTTTTGTACCTTTATGTGAATTCTATGGTACGGGCATAAGAAGAATAGATTGTTAAAAATTGTAAGGAGAAACTGGTAAGTACTGACTCTTGACTAGAGTCTTCTTCTTTATTAACAGTTATATTACTATCCTATTTGAGTGCATTACGATTATCCACTTTTATAAAAAATAGTATTGCAGTAGAAGTTGGTATACTTGTCAATATCATTGAAATAAGGCTATGAATATAAAGGAATCCCATCAGTTGAGCTTGCTAGATGTTATAATCTTCCTTTTCTTGAATTGTTAAATACTCACCTGTTGGATACACGTACTGATAGGAATTCATTCTTGAATGGAGTAATTTGTTGAATTATTGTTGTCCTTGATTTTTAGATGGATGGATGTTTGGATTCATTTTGTTCTTCTTAGTCTCTAATATATACCATGAATTATCTGAAATATATTTAGGTTTAACTGGCAGCTATAATATGAGTCATGCGTTAAAGTCATATTAGAATTGTAGAAAAATGATTAGCCTGATTCAAGTTTAAGGATTTGAAGAAATGATTTCATTTAAACAGGTTGTCTAATGGAAACAGTTGGTAGAATGCAATTGTTTTAAGAATTAGTGCTTATCATGCTCAGTTCACTGAACTGACCTGTGCTAGCAATTTTTGCAGATGGACATCGTAAGTGGTAAAAGCACGCAGATCTGATATGATGCTCAGATTGTTTAAACTGGTTTAATGATGAATTTCAATTTGATTGTCTCAAATTGTATTATAGGAAGAAATATATTCTTTCGATGTTGATCATTGTATCAAATGTGCCGAAGTGCATAAGTTGTAAATGTATGGTCTGGAAATGAATGAAATGGAGAGATTGTTACTTATGTGGCTGCATTTTCATTTGATGGATTGAACTTCTTAGGTCTGATTGAATGTAAGTGCATTTTAATATGGTATACCATGGGAGTTATTTGGATTTTCTAAGTAGGTCTTGTAAAAATTATGTGACCAAATACTTTGTGAATGAATAGTAATTCTTTTATGTTATGAATAAGGCTAAACTGGAAATCAGTCCGCCTTTCAAGAAGTTAAGATTAAACTACCATCCTTATAGGTAGTTGAAAACGGGAAGAGTAATCTATTACTCCCTACCCATGATCTAAGTCAAGGAAACGTAATTGATGGTTTTAAATCAATATATCTTGTACCAATAAGTAAGATATATTTCAGTCTAGGGAGCTGATATAAACCCATATGGGTTTAGTTAGCATCCTTATGAGAGGACTTAGGGCTATTGCCCAATTATGTAGAATAAGGTTATTGGGAACCAATGGTCTCCTTGGCGAGATATCAAATCTTATTAAATTTCTCTTTGTGAAATTGAACTTAATTGCGTAAAGCAACTCAAAGGTGTGGAACCCGGGGGTTGGGAAAAGACTACCCAAAGTGAGGAGAGTCTTAAATATAATTTCAACTCAAATTAAGTAACACCTGAAGTTAAGTAAATCTTTTTGAGGTAGTTTTGTAGGATGTCGGCACACGTCGTCACCCTGCAGGGTTGTACCTTCAAGAAGATTAGGATCTTCTCGAGGATACAACAATGCAGGTGACTTATGGCGACACCCTTTGCATTGATCATTAATATTTACACCTTAAACTCGAACAAGTTTTTACTCTGGAACCGGTTAGGACCATGGTCATGTTATGAGGCTGCCCTTGGAGATTTGGGGTACCTTGACACACAGGGTTAACTGTGGTTGACCCAGTATGTCAGCTTATCCTAGTCCTCAAGAGCATCCTTATAACGTGTGTCATGTTATTAATCCATTCCTGAGTGAATGACTTGGGACAGGGGAGACTGACAGAAGTCAGTATAAGACATTCTATCTAACATCGGAGTGGGGTGAAAGTATTCCAGATTGACGAGTATGCCATCAAGGAATATGAGACATGAACAATATGTTTCAAATCTTTTGCCAAAGTATCGCAAGCTCGCTGATTATGTTGTCCTATGTCACGTAGTCTGAGGAACGAGATGCTGATGAATAATGGTAACAATTATTTAGATAGGTTCCTTAGACAGAGCATTCTGAAATCCCAGATTAGGGAAGAGAACCGCAAGAGTGTAGTGTTAAAATAAAAATGCCAACTCTATGATACTCATGAATAGATCGGTAGATCACCGAGTCATGGAATGAATAGATCGGTGGTACACCGAGTCATTATAGCTACATATGGTTATCTGTCATAAGAGTGATTGTTTTGATCTATGAGTTCTAAATTATGTATTTAGAACTAGGAAGCACTTATCAAAAAAAAAAAAATTAAAAAATCTTGTTCTAATTTACTAAAATGGGAATGTTACAGAACACATGGTCAAAGAAGAGGAATATTGGTGAAGGGAAGTCATTAGCTCCGGGTGATCCACAACCTTCTATCACTCCACAAAGTGTTGGCAAGCAAAATGCAGTTTTAAATGTGCAAGGACAGCCCAAGGCACCTTTTGGACCAGCTCAAATACTAGTCAGCATTGCAACCCATGTACAAGAAAAGAATGTGCAAGTGCTAAGGGCAGTAAAAGATATGTTTCATCCCCATTTAAAGATCATTGAACAAATGAAGAAGACAAATTTGAATATATCTATGTGGGAATCACTATGCATCCTAGGCCAAAGGGATCTACTACAAGCTGCCATGAAGAATTGGTCAACTCAAAATCAACAAGCTCATATGCAAGAGAAGGTACTCAAAAATGATGCATAGCCTAAGGGGAAGCATGGGGGACAGCAAGGTAAAGTTTTGAAGCCCCCTCCATTCTATGTTTCATTTATCATTAGGGATAAACTAGTACACAATTGTATGATTGATTATGAGGCAAGTAGTTCTGTGATGCCCAAGAAAATAGCTGATCAACTGGGCCTCCAATATGAAGTCATATCCAAAGGGGTGGTGCAATTGGATGGGACAGCAATGACAACAGTTGGGGTAGTTAAATATTTGAGCCTCACTTTGCATGCATGCCCCAATGTCACTATTTTGCAAGATGTCTCAGTGATAAATTTACCACCACTCTTTGCCATATGTTTGTCAAGGGATTTCATAGCTAGAATTGGAGGCTACTTGTTTGTTGATTGGTCACACAATTTGTTTCGACCAGATATGGAACTAAGGCCACAATCAATTCGAACCTATTGCAAACTTTCACATTGATCCTCATACTCCAAGCCTAATCAATGCCAAATGCCAATTGTTCAAGATTTGATCAAGAGGATTATCCAGCACGATGAAGTTGACGCCAAATTTGGAAGCATCCCGCATTTTACTCTTGATGATTGGCCAAGCAAGGTACATGCTTTTGATCCCTACAAGGAAATAGAGGAGTTTGAACTAGGATTCTATTACATATATGTAGAAAATCAGATTATTCCTAGCATCATAAAGCCAAACCGTAAAGATGACAATGAGGTATGGCAGATGTTCTTTGATGGATCAAGAAGTAGACAAGGTGCAGGGGGGAGCTATGCTTATTTCACCTCAAGGCATTAAGTATTATTCAACTTTTAGATTTTATTTTGCATGTTCTAACAACACCGTTGAATATGAATCTACGATACAAGGATTGCATTGGTTAAGAAAGAGAAGTATCAAAAATTACAAGTCTTTGGTGACATTGAGCTAATTGTTAATCAAGTTAAAGGACAACATGCTGCCAAAAATGACTTGCTAAAGAGTTATAAGAATAGGGTGTGGGACCTCATTGAGTAATTTGAAGGCTTTGGCATCAAATCCATCCCTAGGAAAGAAAACCAAGATGCTGATAGACTTGCAGTAGTGGGAACAACCTTTGATGTTGTGGAAAGTATCAAGGAAGATAAAGTGCAGCCAAACATTCATGTGATTGTAAGGCCATCGGTGTTAGAAAGTGACCAAAAAATCATCAATTTCTTGTAAGAAGAAGCTGAGTTCTCACCAAAAATTAGGAAAAGTTAAAAAAACAGTATGGTGATCAAGTGTTATAGCCTGAGAACTAACAAACTACCAAAGGGACTTGTTACTTTGGAGTCCATCTTTAATCCTAATTATCAATTTAGGAAGGAGAAAGCAAACATCCAAGTCAAGGGAGAAGATTCAATGCCCATCTCATGGGAGAAGGCAAGTCACTTCAAATTGGTAAAGTGACAACCGAGAAAGAAAGGTATGAGTTCATGAAACTTTACCAAGAGTTCCCAAATATATTTTCTTGGAGCTATGAGGACTTGAGAGGTTTCAATCCCAAGCTAGAACAACACACAATTGAATTGGATCCAAGTGTTAAACCCATCAGGAAAATACAAACACCGGTCAATCCACACATGGAGCCTCTCACGATAAAGGAATTAAATAAGTTAATAGAGGCATGCATCATATTTCCCATCAAGCATTCAAGTTCGGGTAGAAAACTTGGTTTCAGTTAGAAAGAAAAGTGGAGAAATTAGATTGTGTGTAGACTTTAGAGATTTGAATAGAGTATCCCTCAAGGATCATTACCCACTTCCTTCTATGGAGCAGATTTTGCAAGTTGTTGCTAGCTCTGAGAGGTTTTCATTGTAAGATGGTTATTTAGGGTATAATCAGATCATGGTAAAGGAGGATGATTAGTTCAAAACAACCTTCACCACCAAATGGGGAACCTATGTCTATAGGAAAATGCCATTTGGGTTATCTAACGCCGGAGCTACCTTCCAAAGGGCAATGGATATGGTGTTCAAGGGATTGATCAACAAAATAGTGCTGATATACCTAGATGATATTACTATATTTTCTAAAAGTGCAACAGACCATCTCTTTCATTTGAGACAAGTGTTCCAAAGATGTAGAATATTTGGGGTATCCTTAAATCCCAAAAAATGTATTTTCTTAGCTCATGAAGGGAAGCTCCTAGGCCACATTGTTTCCAAAGAGGGATTAGCAATTGATCTAGAGAGGTTGAATCAATAAAAGCACTTTCATTACTCGAGTCATAAGGAGGCTCTTCAAAGTTTTTTTGGGAAGAATCGATTTTGTTCGAAGGTTTGTTCTAGACTTTGAGCCCTTGTCAAGCCAATAACTATGGTGTTGAAGAAAATTATGGCTTTAAAATGGATAGTTGAAGGTAAGGAAAGTTTTGAGGCAATCAAAGAGGCTATCTCACAAGCTCCAACTCTCATTAACCCGTGCATTTATCTATGGATTTCATCTTTTATGCATTTGGCGGTGATGATACAATTTCTACAATTTTAGTACAGCAGAACAAAGAAAATGTAGAGCAGCCAATTGCCTTCTTTAGAAAAAGCTTAGAGGACTATGAGGTGAGGTATTCCTTCATTGAGAAACATGTTCTTGTAGGGAGTAGGAGCTTGAAAAAATTTAAGCATCTAGTTTCAAACAACAAGGTTAAACCACCGGTTTCTCATGTGGGAGTTAAAGACTTCCTTCTCAATAAGGACCTAAATGATAAATGTGCAGGATGGATTACCTGTGTCATGGAGTATGACATTGAGACCAAATTCACCAAGCTGTTTCGAGGAAAGGGGTTGTGTGAGCAGCCTGGTCTTGAGAAAATCAATGGAAGCAAGCAATGGAAAGGTTATAAGATAACCAAGAACAAAGAGGTGTTCAAGAAGATAATGGTGGTATGCTCACTCCTTGTTGGACCCAAGACATAATGCACTTCTTACAAATAGGCATATGTCCTCTAGAGATGAACAAAACCAAGAGAAGACATTTCAGATTTCAAAGTGCTATTCCATATGCACTCGCTGATGGTGTCTTGTTCAAAAAGGATATAAATGGAGTGCTCGCCGAGATGCATGGGACAAACCAAATTAAGATAATGTTATAAGAGTTCCATGGTGGATCAGTTAGGGTCATTTTCTCTAAGAGTGACAGCCCTCAAGATTATGAAGGCTGGCTATTATTGGCCCAAGGTGTTTAGTGATTGTTATGAATGGATTAAGAGGTGCAGAAATTTTGCATTCTTCACGGTGCAAGGAAAGATTAGCAGCCCTTCTATTGCACCCAATCTCAATTGACCATCCATTCATACAATGGGGTTTGGACTTCATTGGAGTCATTAACCCAAACTCAAGCCAATTACACAAGTGGATTCTAACAGCAATAGACTACTTCACCAAATGGATTGAGGCGGTGGCACTCAAAGAGGCAAATGAGTCTAGCATTCTAGACTTCTACGAGGGATAGTAACAGATTTGGTATACCTGCCACTATAATATCAGATAATACATTGGCATTCATAAGATCAAAGGTAATTGAATGGGTTGTTAAGAATGGGATCTATCTAAGCACTTCATCAAATTATTACCCTCAAGGTAATGGCCAAGCTGAGTCTACCAACAAGAACCTATTAAAGATCATCAAGAGGACTCTTGATGAAAATCAGAGGACTTGGCATACTAAACTTAAATCAACCTTATGGGCTGATAGGATAACTCCCAAGAGATCCACCGGTAACTCTCCATTTAGACTTTTTTATGGAAGAGAGGCAATCTTGCCTATGTCACTTGAGTTGCCAATGTTGGAACTCATGAAGCAATTGGAATTGTTGGAGTTTGAACCCATGGAGGTTAGATATGTAGAATTGATGGAACTCCAAGAAATCAGAGAGCATGCAGCCCAAACAATGGAGAAGGACCAAGCCTTGATCAAGAGAACCTTTGATAGGAAAGCTAAGGCTAGAACCTTCCAAGTTGGAGATTTAGTGTTGAAATGGGATGCAGACAAGCAAAGCTAGGAAGGCATTCAAAGTTTGATGCCATTTGGAGTGGCCCCTACATGGTCACAAAATGTAAGAACAACAATGCCTTCCAATTGTCTACATTGGATGGTGAAGAACTATAGATTCCAGTTAATGGAATCCATCTAAAGCATTGCTACTAGAAGGGAAACTCCTCACCTTGTACATATTAGCTTATATTTTCATTCCTCTAAGTGCTTGTGCACATTGTTTTTTTGTAGCTTAGTTTTAATTTTCCTAAGTGCTTTGGCACAAGCTGGTTGTCCCAAGGATGCATCTTTACAGCCATGTTTCGAGATCAAGTAATGTTCTACTCTCAAAATCTTCTTTCTAAAAATTTTCTAATGGGTCGAGACTACCAAGTAGTTAAGTTGATGAATCCATGCCCAATGGATTACTTTAGGCAGCTGATCACTTCATCCAAAGAGTGAGATGACCCCTCTGAGTCACCAAAATTTTTTATCCAAAATAAGACCCTTGCTTATTTTTGGCTAACTTCCTTTCATTCCTTCCTTCCTTGTGCCTCAGTCAAATTTTTCCACTTTTTAGGAACTCAAAATTTTCTGGAAATGGTTTCATCAGATAGAGAATTTCCTCACCTTTCCAGAAAGGTAAAATTTTCCTTCTAACTCCTTGTATTTTGCAAGTTATGGCTCAGCGGAGTTTTTGAGGGAAATTTTCCCTGGGAAGGCCCGCAACCAATAGGAAGGTGCCACATGGCGGCAGAATGGTTGGGCCGCAGAGGCAAGTTAGAATTTTTTTCCAAGGAATGGTGTGGCAAAAAGAAATTTTTTTTCCCGAAGCCTCGCAAACCAATAGGATGCCGCCATGTGTCCATAAGGGCTGTAGGAGTCGAGGGGCGGAGTGAATTTTGTTTTTTCACCAAAATTCCAAAAGGCGTAAAGGAAAGAATTGGCCCATAGGCCCGCCAAGGAGTAAAGAAAAATTTGGAGCACACCCCCAAGGACTAATCAAAGTGTAACATGTGTCCTATTCTCGACGGAGGTCAGGGGCATGGGGAGAAGTTGGCAATTTTGCCAAAATGATTGGCGATCAAAAGGAAAGTTTGGAGTGCACGCCCGAGGAAATTAGAGAGTGCCATGTAACACCCCGAACTGTTGTTACTTTCTCCTGAGCATTCAAGTGTTGATATATGATTTCTTATGTATAACGAAATGTTCCTTCAGTTTGTTAAGTCATTCTTGATATGGATTGTATCTTCTTTGCTCTTGAAGATCTTTGAATGAGCCAGAATATTCTTGGACTCTTTTGTTTCTTTCATTCTTCGCACTTGAGTTCAATTTGATTTCTGGATGAATTGTGGATTTATCCATCTTTATGACTCATCCTTGGATTAGTTGCATTGATCCAAGGAATGTTTTAAGCTTATTCAGGATGAACAAAATTTATTGACCTTACGAAAGTTACAAGGTCTGAATGAGTTTGAATGATCAATCCCGGAGTTTGACTCAAGCTGATCATGAAAATGGACTTTGGTTATAGATATCGTAACATCAGGAAGGCCTAGACCTTAAGCCAGGTAAGATGTTCTTGTGTATACCGTAAGCTTGATTTAGTGATGCCAAATAGAATCCTTTACAGGAATGTTTAACCCTGTAGGGACTCTAACTTTGAGTGGTCCTATTTTGGAGACCTAGATTTGATTTGTTAAGGTTAATAACCTTAACCTAAACTATAACCTATTGGTTAAAATAATTGCTAATCCAACCTAGCCCTAAACTATAAGCTTAATGCTCCTAAGAGTTAACTACACCTAGCACTATGGAAGGGAGACTAATGTCTTAACCCTATGATCTAACCTATCTTAACTAATGATAAGAATGGAGGGGGACCTATGAAGGGTCGCGAGTCATGGGTGGTGGTTTCCATGGCATTTATGAGGGGGATAAGGTTGAAGGACTTGGGATGCTGGGTTTGGTGGAGGTTAGCAAATGGCTAATGTGATTTGACGTGGTAGTATCACCAAGTATGGGAGTGTTTGTTTGTTTTCTTTTGGCGATCACCAATTTTGGTGGTCGGTGGCAATGGAGAATAGGGAAGATGGCGTTAATGCAATTAATGAACTTTGGTTCCCGAGCATGGATTGCTTGGGAAGGCATGCAAATGGAATATTGTTTGGTTGTTTGGTTTTCCATGCATTCCATTTTTCACTGCTTGAGCACTTGGTTCTTCAAACCAAATCATCTACTCTGTGTGCATGGCAACTTTGACAATTTCTAGCTCCCTTCTTTTGGGGAAAGTTTATAAGGCATGAAGGTAACAATTTATTGTTGTTTAATCTATCGTGGAAGAAGAAGAGAAGGTGCGAGCACATTCGAGAGGTCTTCTTCGAATTTTTAACAACACTATCGTGCATGATAAGCCTTAACTTTTAAAAATCTTGCTTTCCTTCAAATGATTTCATTAGATCAACTCGCTCGATGATTTTTTTGTATACAGGTTGGTTTGACGGGAAGCAATGTATTGGTTTTCTTCTTCTCTTGTTGTTTTGGGAATCCCTGGTTAAACGAAGACCCTATTGAAGTCCTTGATGTGTTTGCATGTTGGTTAGACTTCTGTTGAAATGTTGCTGTGTATACATATGGATTAGACTTCTGTTGAAATGTTGTTGTGTATACATATGGATTCGACTTCTATTGAAATGTTGCTGTGTATACATATGGATTCGACTTTTGTTGAAATGTTGATGTGTATACATATGGATTCAACTTCGTTAAAGTCCTCGCGCAGTGTTTTCGTATGGGTTCAACTTCTATCAAGACCTTCTTTGTGTTTGCATGTTGGTTAGACTTCGTTGAAATGTTGGTGTGTATACATATGGATTCAACTTCTATTGAAATGTTGGTGTGTATACATATGGATTCAAATTCTGTTGAAATGTTCGTTGTGTATACATATGGATTCGACTTCTATTGAAATGTTTGCTATGATTACATATGGGTTCAACTTCTGTATATGTTGTTTCCTAGTCTCTTGTCGACCGAGGTAATGAGTTCTTTTTCGTACCATGTCGATTCGATTGCGCTGGATGAATTCATGTTTGAAGAATGACATGGGAAGAATTGTTGTGTCTAATTTGGTTGGTTTATTGATTATTGCTTGGTCGCAAGAGCTCTTTTATTGCTTGACAGCTTCAGGTGAATATATAGTTGATTTTTGATGAAACTGTAGCTCCTTCTTTTGAGCTCGACTGATTTAGTCACATGCGTAAGAAATATGTTGAATTTAAACCTGTACCTCTATGAAAAGGGTCTGGATTATTACTGTCCTTGGTTTTCAGATGGATGGAAATCAGGTTTTGTATTTGGAAGGGATGGGATTGTGTTGATTTCGCCTGTAGTGACCTTGAAATCTAACATTAGAAATCCTCTAGTAATACTGGAAGTGCTATTTGTTTTGTATCCTTAAAAGACAATTACAAATTATCCACTGTAACGACTGGAAATAGATAGTGTTACCTATCAGCAAGCATAATAGTGGGTACCCTAACTCGTAGTCTAGAATGATTCAAGTCCTGGGTGAAGGGAAGACTGTTTTATTTGGGCCATGATTGAGTACTGATATTGTACGTATATGTATTTCCGTTTATAGCAATCTGTGTCTTTTATTAATGTGTAATTGTAAGACCCTTGGAATCTTAGGGCGACCTTTTTAAATAGTTCTATCAAATTGGAGCTAATGGTAAACTTGGGTGTTGATTTTTCTTTCTTTCTCTTCTTCCTTAAATTGAATTCAAGATTGAATGTATATGCATTACTCTTGGGAAGTTAGTATAGTCCTGAACCTATTGGGAATGGAAATCAATGCCTCGCTTTTCTTTCTCCTAAGTCAAAGCATATGTTGATATATGACTTTTAGAATAAGAAAATATTCTCTCCCTCTTCCGGAAATTATGAGTTCTCTCTTCTTTTGTATCTTTATGTGAAATCTACTGTATGAGCATAAGAAGAATAGATTGTTAAATTTATAAGGAGAGACTTGTAAGAACTGACTCTTGACCGGAGTCTTCTTCTTTATCGACGGTTATATTATTATCCTATTTGAGTTGTTTGGTTATCCAATTTTATAAAAATAGTATAGTAGTAGAAGTTGGTATACTTAATAATGTCATTGAAATAATGATATGAATATAAAGGAATCCCGTTTGTTGAACTTCTTTGAGGTTGTAATTTTTCTTTGCTTGAATTGTTAAATGCATATATGTTAGATACATGTACTTGATGGGAATTCATTCTTGAATGGAGTAATTTTGTTGGATTATTACCTGTCCTTGGTTTTCGAGATGGATGGATGTTGTGGATTCATTTTGTTCTTCTTACTTTCTAATGTATATGATGAATCTTCTGAAAAATATTTAGGTTTAACTGGCAGCTATAATATGATTTATGCATTAAAGTCATATAAGAATTGTAGAAAGATGATTAGCCTGATTCATGTTTAAGGATTTGAAGAAATGATTTCATTTAAACAGGTTGTTTAATGAGAACAATTGGTGGAATGCAATTGTTTTAAGAATTAGTGCTTATCATGCTCAGTTCACTGAACTGACCTGTGCTAGCAATTTTTACCGATGGACATCGTAAGTGGTAAAGGCACGCAGATCTGATATGATGCTCAGATTGTTTAATCTAGTTTTTATGATGAATTTCAACTTGATTGTCTCAAATTGTATTATAGGAAGAAAGATATTCTTTCGATGTTGATTATTGTATCAAATGTGCCGAAGTGCATAAGTTGTAAATGTATGGTCTAGAAATGAATGAAATGGGGAGATTGTTACTTATGTGGCTGCATTTTTATTTGATGGATTGAACTTCTTAGGTCTGATTGAATGTAAGTGCATTTTTAATATTGTATACCATGGGAGTTATTTGGATTTTCTAAGTAGGCCTTGTAAAAATTATGTGACCGAATACTTCGTGAATGAATAGTAATTCTTTTATGTTATGAATAAGGCTAAATTGGAAATTAGTCCACTGCCTTTCGAGAAGTTAAGGTTAAACTACACCCTAATAGGTAGCTAAAACAGGAAGAGTAATCTATTACTCCCTATCCATGATCTAAGTCAAGACAACGTAATTGATGGTTTTAAATCACTATATCTTAATAACAATAAGTAAGATATATTTCAGTCTTGGGAGTTGATATAAACCCATATGGGTTTAGTTAGCTTCCTTATGAGAGGACTTAGGGCTATTGCCCAATTATGTAGAATAAGATTATTGGGAACCAATGATCTCCTAGACGAGATCTCAATCTTATTAAACTTCTCTCTATGAAATTGAACTTAATTGCATAAGGCAACTCAAAGGTGTGGAACCCAAGGGTTGGGAAAAGACTACCCGGTTAGAGAGTCTTAAATTAAATTTCAACTCAACTTAAGTAACTCCTTGAAGTTATGTAAATCTTTCCGAGGTGGTTTTGTGGGATGTCAAAACATGTCAATCATAGGTTTTACCTTCAAGAAGATTAGGATCTTCTCGAGGATACAACAATGCAGTGACTTATGGCGACACCCTTCGCATTGGTGTTAAGATTTACACCTTAAACTTGAACAAGTTTTTACTCTGGGACTAGTTAGGACCATGGTCATGTTATGAGGCTGCCCTTGGAGACTCGGGGTACCTTGACACACGGGGTTAATAGTGGTTGACCCAGTATGTCAGCTTACCCTAGTCCTCAAGAGCATCCTTATAACATGTGTCATGTTATTAACCCGTTCCTGAGTGAATGACTGGGACATGGGAGGTGATGGTGGTTAGTATAAGACATTCTATTTAACATCGGAGTGGGGTGAAGGATGTATTCCAGATTGACGAGTATGCCGTCAAGGAATACGAGACATGAACAGTATGTTTCAAATCTTTGGCCAAAGTATCGCAAGCTGCTGATTGCATTGTCCTATGTCACCTAGTCTGAGGGATGTGATGTCGATGAATACCGGTAATAATTATTCGAGATAGGTTCCTTGGACAGAGCATTTTGAAATCCAAGATTAGGGAATAGAACCGCAAGAGTGAAGTGTTAAAATAAAATGCCAACTCTATGATACTCATGAATAGATTGGTAGATCACCGAAGTCATGGAATGAATAGATCGGTGGTGCAGCCGAGTCATTACATCTTTATATGGTTATCTCTGTTATAAGAATGATTGTTATGATCTCTGTGAGTTCTAAATTATGTATTTAGAACTAGGAAGCACTTATCAAAAATAAATAAAAATTCTTGTTCTAATGTACTAAATTGGGAATGTTACATCTTGGTATCAGAGTTGAAGGTTGCAGTTCTTGGACCTATTGTGTCCATAATCTGATAAAAACCTGAATTTTCTTGTAACAGAAAATGGTTAGAACAAGATGGAACATTGTGAATAATGCTCCACCAGAGGGAGGGGCAGCAACAACCCAAAAACTTGATGAGATCCTTGCTGCCCTATTGGACACAAGAGATCATTTGGCTGTACTTGAATAGAAAGTAATGGGAAATGAGGAGGATGATGAAGATGGTAACAACAATCAGCTACCTCCTGAGGAGAACCCGATATGGGTGTTGGTAATAACACTGGAAATGTACCTGCCCAACCAGAAAACAAAAAGGCCAGGTTGGCAGCAGAACTCACTAATGATATAAAAAGGATAAGTCCACCTAAATATGATGGCACCACATTAGGAGATGGAGCAGAGAACTGGCTCAGCAAGATGGAGAAGTACTTTTCAATAAGAAACTTCTCGGAGGAAACCAAAGCTATTTGGGAAGCCTATCAGCTTTCCCACGAAGCATCTTCGTGGTGGGACAGTCGTAAAGCTGAGCTAAATATTGATGAGACCAATATCACTTGGGATCAATTTAAAGGCTATTTTAGGCAACGCTGGCTGCCACAACTTTTTTATGATCAGAAAATGACAGAATTCCAGAACTTAGCTCAAGGAAAGCTAACGGTAACTGAATATTGGGAGCGGTTTACGAATCTCCTCAAGTTTGTACCGTAGTATCAAACTAACGAGAAGTTCAGAATACAGAAATTCATCATGGTACTAAATCCCATGATAGGAGGAGAAGTTGATATTCACATGCCCAACCACTATGGAAGGGGTTGTTGAAAAAGCCATAAGGCAAGAACAAAAATTAAAGGCTATTTCTGCTCATCAAGAGGAAGTGTAGAAGAAGATTGTAAACCCTTCTTCAACTTCACTTGCACCCAAGAAGGGGCCATGGAAAAAGTTTGGAAACAGAAGTAAGTTTCCAGTGGATAATAATAAGAAAACGACAACGAATAAGCCTGTTGGAAATATAAGGGATAGTTTTGCCAAAAATTATAACAATGGGCACAAGCCCTATGGAGGACAACATGATAATTTTAAGGCTGGAAGTAATTTTGAGCCTAAAAAGGGACCTGTAGGAGGCTGATATAATTGTGGCAACGACCACTACGTAAATCAGTTCCCTTTAAAGAAGGATGATCGTAATCAAGCAAAGATAAGATACATGCCGCAGAGTGCAAGCAAGCTGAAAAGCAAGTGACACCTATAGAAGTTCTGGGTAAGTTATTTGGCATACCTGTCACTATTCTTTTTGATACAGGAGCTACTGAATGTTTTATTTCTAGTAAACTTGCTTCTAAACTTAAAAGAAAAGCTAGAAAAATGGATAAATCTTGGACTATATAGTATGGTAATAACTCTGTTCATACAGTGAGTATGTGTCTTTTTGGGGTAGTCCTTGACTTACCTAACTTTTCCATGGAAGTTGACCTCTATGTTACACCTTTGGGATCCTATGACATTGTCATCGGTGTCAATTGGTTAGCTGACCATAAAGCAAAAGTAGACTGCTTTGAAAAGAATATAAGATGTTTAGATGATCGACTGAAAGCAGCAGAGATTCAAGGTGTGAAACGGGAAATTTCTAGTTAGAAAACTGTCAGCTATGCAACTTAAAAAGGCTAAAAACAAAGGATGTACCTTATATGCAGTAAAGATATCTAAATTTTTAGAAGAAGATGGTGATTCCATGAAACAATTCCCACTATTGCAAAGTTTCAAGGATGTATTTCCAGAGGAATTACCAGGTTTACCACCCAAAAGGGAATTTGATTTCACCATTGAAATCAAACCAGGGATGGAACCTATTTCTAAGGCACCTTATCGAATGACTACTACAGAGTTAGTCGAGCTTAAGGCACAATTGCAAGAAATTTTGTCTAAGGGTTTGATTAGACCAAGTTTTTCACCTTGGGGAGCACCAGTAATATTTGTAAAAAGAAAGATGGAACACTTAGATCGTGTATTGATTATCATGTTAGGAAATATTTAATTAGTGCTCCATTAGTAAAACAATAATTACGTGAAGTAATTATTATGTTGTAAGTATGTGTTAGTAAATTGTTATTAGTTGTTATATAAAACAACAATAACAATTATATTTGGTTAGTATGTTAGAAACAACTCACGTAAGTTAATGAGTTGTTATAAACTACTTCCTATTATTTAGGGAGTATATTTCCTGTATATGTGTAATCAATTTTGAAGAAGATCAACAGAATATTATTGTATTATTCCTTCTTGTAACTCTGACCAAACTTCATATTTGGTATCAGAGCGATGTGCAATTGGGTTTTTGATCTATGAAGGTGTAGAACCACTCCAAGTTCGGGCTGATTTTTTAGCAGAGTTGTATATTTTGGAATGCTTTGTTTGTTTACTTAAGTTCTTGGTTACATCTTGTGATAGAACTATCATTTCTATAATGCATTAGATCAATCTTGTGTGCATCTGCTGCCTAGGCAATTGAAGGATTGACGCTGGAAAAATAAGTTTGTGTATCAAGCCGTATGAACTGTAATAGGAAATTGTATCTGCGTGAATTGATAGGCCGCCACTATGGAATCTGTCAGGAGGACGTTTCCTCTTAAATCATGTATCTGGATCATGCATTTCTCAGCTTGAGCAGTCAGATCTATGTTTCTACTAAAGATCGCGTACGTGGAACGAGACACTGCTGCATATAATATCAACTGTATTCTATCTTACACATATAAATCCTCATTCAATTGGATGGTGGCGGTAGAAGTCTGATACGGGTCTATATGTAGATTCAAGTTAAAGATCCCGTTAATTTTTAGCAGGCTACGGCTCTATGATGAAGCGACTGTGAATGTGTTATGAAATGTGCATATGCCGTTTAGTGGAGATTGTCAGGCCGTTTGATATCATTCGCATATCTCCTCTTGCAAAGAAATCCTGATCAATCTCGTTGTGGATGGAACATGAAAACTCGCAGTCCCTGCCACGTACAGGTCCCTGCCAGATTTTTCTATATCCGTAGATTCTTTGACGTTTATCACTCAGATCTGCGTATGCTTTTATCCAGCTGTGCGTTGTCTTTCCTTCAACGAATGCAGATTATACTCCATTCCACGCCATTTTCCAAAAGAAACTGAGACAGGTCATACAACCGTAATGTGAGTCATTTGTTTAATACTTAGTCTGTCCATATTGCATATTACTGTTTTGTAAAGTGTCGGGCATTTACTATTATTTGTCTTTTAATTATGTTTTAATATCTATGTTTAGTAATTTGTCATTTTAGTTACATGCCTACATTCGTGTCACATTTAAATAGGCATAAAATGTTCATTTTGAGTCGCCCACCTTGGTTAAAATTTGTCATTTTGTATGGTGTAGAGTAATTGCTAAATGTATTCAATGTGTGTTGTCAAAATAAATAAATAAATATGTTTAGTCTTGTAGTGCTTAGTCAAGTCGTCTTGTCATGTTGTTCCACTATCAATTGTCAATCAAGAGTGTTAGTCAAACTTTGAGTCTTCATATTGTCAAGAGATTCGTCGTTAAATTTGAGTCAAAAGTGTTGTTAGAAATTTTTATTTTATTTTTCTCCATCTCACAATGGAAGTCCCTCTAGAAAAATTCAATGGGCTCAATTTTCATACTTGGAAAGTGAAGATCCAGATGCAGCTGATGAATAAAAATCTCTGGCGGATAGTCGATGGAAAAGAACCTAAACCTACAGATCTGACCAAATTGGTAGAATGGGAAACGAGAGATGATAAAGCCAAAGCCATTATTGGTCTTGCTCTCTCAGATACTGAGCTACACTATGTTGATCTCGAGAAATCGTCTCATGAAATGTGGGAAAACTTGAACAAAACCTTTGGTGCTAAAGCAGTGAACGCAAAATTTTCTCTCAAATTGCAGATTGTTCAAGTTAAAAATGGGTGAAGGAACTACAATGTCCAGTCATATTAATGATTTACGGTCTCTCTCCGACAGCTAGCAGAAGTAAAAGCTCCTGTAGACGATGAAGATGCAAAAGCTATTCTGTTAAATAGTTTGCCTCCCAAATACAGTAATATTGTCTTCACACTTGGTCAGATGCCTTCCAACTCATTGGAAGATATGATATCAGCTCTTCTAGCTGAGGAAAAAAGGACTAAAGAAGATGTAGAAGAAGAAACTGCATTGTACCTAAAAAAGAAGTACAAGAATTTCTCCAAAAATAAGGAGGAAATTGAATGTTTTTACTGCAAGAGAAAGGGGCATAAAACTCCATTTTGTAAAAAACGAGCTCGTGATCTTCTAAATGGAACAATCAAAATGGAAGAAGCAAATATGGGCATAGACGATGAATCTGATTATGAGGAAGAACAAGTAAATGAAGACAGTGGCTCTGAAGACTTCTTGTTCTGAGCATGAAACCGGAGGATGGAGGAAAACGGAGGTTGGAGGTCATTCAGCGACCTCTCGTCAGTTGCCAACGACGGGGCCGCACAGATGGTTTGGTGACATTTTTGTGGTCTATTTGCTTTCTGCTTGTGTCGTGTGCTTCTTGTCATGTTTTTTTCGAGTTCCAGTATCAGTGTTCCTGTTTGCAGTGTTCGTGTTTCAATAAGTGGAAATTTCACATTGAGGGGGGAACATGATCCAATGTTCCTTTTCTATGTATGTATGAGCAACAAATTTTAGTAGAATTTCCTATGTTATTCCCTGCAGTGAGATAGTGATGAGAGTTGTTGATACTACTGCATCATCATGATATCGTGGTTGTTAGTTATCCAGAAAAACTATCAGGAGGTTTTTCGCACGTCCTCAAAACCATCTGTTGTGTGGTTGTTGGTTAACCACTTGGAAAACCATCCGAAGTTGTTGGTATTGTCCTTGAAACCATCCAGATCATGAGCATGCTACGTAGCGACACGTTGCAGTACAAAGGTAGGTTTTTCCCATGTTCACACTAAGGGGGGGAATGTTAGGAAATATTTAATTAGTGCTCCATTAGTAAACAATAATTACGTGAAGTAATTATTATGTTGTAAGTATGTGTTAGTAAATTGTTATTAGTTGTTATATAAAACAACAATAACAATTATATTTGGTTAGTATGTTAGAAACAACTCACGTAAGTTAGTGAGTTGTTATAAACTACTTCCTATTATTTAGGGAGTATATTTCCTATATATGTGTAATCAATTTTGAAGAAGATCAACAGAATATTATTGTATTATTCCTTCTTGTAACTCTGACCAAACTTCATATATCGATGTTGAACAAAGCAATAATTAAGAACAGATACCCACTTCCAACAATTGACGATCTATTTGATCGGATGCGTGGAGCAGCGGTTTATTCCAAGATAGATCTTCAATCTGGTTATCATCAATCAAGGATTAAAGAAGAAGATATTCATAAAATAGCTTTCCAACCAGTACGAACATTATGAATTCACGGTTCTACCCTTTGGATTAACTAATGCACTGCAGTTTTTATGAACTTAATGAATAATATCTTTCAAGAATATTTGGACAAGTTTTGCTTGTATTCTTGGACGATATTCTCATATATTCTAAAAGTATTGAAGAACACAATGAGCATTTAAGGATAGTTTTGGAAAATTTGAGAAAAAGAAAGTTATACGGTAAGTTATCCAAATGTTCTTTCTTTGATACCGAAGTCCACTATTTGGGTCATGTCATTAGTAAAGAAGGAATTGCATTGTGGATCCTTCAATAATAGTGGCAATAACCGAGTGGCCTGCACCCAAGAATGTACATGAAGTAAGAAGCTTCATGGGTCTTGCTGGTTATTATAGAAAATTTGTGAAGGATTTTTTGAAAGTGGCTACACTGATAAGTTCATTGCAGAAGAAGGATAAGAAATTTATTTGGAATGATAAGTGTGAAACTACTTTTAAAATTTTGAAAAGCCATTGACTTCATCACCTATATTGGTTGTTGCACTGAGACCCTAATGGAAACTTTACTGCAGATGCTTCTGGGGAAGGCCTTGGAGGTGTTTTGTTACAAAATGATCAAGTCATAGCATATGAAAGTAGAAAACTTAAGTTACATGAGCTGAATTATGCCCCTCATGATTTAGAGCTTGCTGCAATTGTTCATGCGCTTCAAGTATGGAGACACTATTTACTTGGGAAACCTTTTGAGTTGAAAACTGATCATTTAGGGCTGAAATATATTTTCACTCAGCCTAACCTAAATGCAAGACAGCGAAGGTGGTTAGAGTTTTTATCTCAATATGATTTTGATATTAGTTACATCAAAGGAAAAGAGAATAGAGTAGCAGATGCTCTAAGTCGTAGGAAGCACATTTCTGCTCTTATAACATTAAGAACTTAGTTTAAAGATGAGGTAAAAAGTGCCTCAGAATCGATATACACTTTCAAAGAAGTAAAAAGCAAGACTTTGTAGAACCAAAAGATGAAAGGTATAAAGGTTTTCATTTTGATAATGAAGGAATCTTACGTTATGAGAACAGGTATATATACGTGCTTATAAACGATTTGAGAAAGAAATTATTAGTTGAATTTCATAATTCACCCTTTTCTCGGACACTGGGTATTACTAAAATGCTCACCGATCTAAAACAACAATACTTACGGAAAGGAATGAAAAAGGATTTTATTGATTTTGTGACTCATTGTCTAGAATGTCAATGGTTAAGGCGAGAACACATGCACCGCTAGAATATTATATCCCCATAGCATACCTGCAGAGATAAATGGCAAGTAATAAGCATGGACTTTGTACAAGGGTTGCCTATGTCAAGAAATAAACATGATGTTATCTTGGTAGTTGTAGACAAACTAACAAAGGTAGCTCATTTCATCGCTGGAAATCTGAAGGATGATTCTCTAGTGTTAGCAAAAAGATTTGTGCACGAAATTTTTAGGTTACATGGAGTACCAAAATTGATTATATCTGACAGGGACCCTAGAATGACATCAAGATTTTGGCAAACACTTAATACTGACTCTTGGAACGAAACTAAACTTCAATTCTACATATCACCCAGAAACGGATGGACAAACTAAGAGAGTAAATCAGGTGTTGGAAGATATGTTATGAATGTATTGCATGGATCAACAGTATAAATGGGAAGATTATCTCCCATTAGTTGAGTTTGCATACAATAACACATATCACTCTTCTCTTAAAATGGCACCTTTTGAGGCACTTTATGGAAGAAAGTGCAGAACCCCTGTTAGTTGGGATAGTATTGAGGATAGAGTGGTAATTGGGCCAGAAATCCTCACTGAAATGGAACAACAAGTTAAGATGATTCGTGAACGATTGAAAGAAGCAACAGATAGGCAGAAGAGCTATGCTAACCTAAAGCAGGTTGATCGAAAGTTTGAACTTGGTGAAAAGGTTTTTCTTCGTGTTAAACCCAGAAAGAGTTCTATAACTTTGGGCAAGGCTGCCAAGCTGTCACCTCGTTATGTGGGAACGTTGAAATTGTCAAAATAATCAATCCTGTAGCTTACCGATTAGCATTACCACTTGCTTTGTCTCGCATGCATGATGTTTTCCATATTTCTTTGCTTAAGAAATACTTTTCAGACTTGTCACATGTTTTAAATTAGAATTCCTTATAGGTCCAAGACCCAGGAATAATCGTGGTTAAACCCACATGAGTGCTGAAACTCACCAATTGCATTTGAGAAATCGTAAAATACAAGAATGTAAGGTCCAGTGGGACCAGGTTTAACAAAGAAAGTGTAATTTGGGAAAATCTGGAAGAGATGAAAATTGCTTTTCCCTTTCTTTTTGAATAGAATGGAATCATTGACAAAAAAATAAAAAATTAATTATTATGAACTTATCTTTTTCATGTCTTTATGTAAGCCTGTACTTGAGGCAAACATTATTCGAGTTGAATAAATTGTATCATGACATTGATTTATGGAATTATTCAAGTTGAAAGTAGTCTTTTGTATTGTGAACTAATAAATTGATTGACCTGAAGGTAAATCAAAGGATGTAATCATCAGGACGATAAATCTTTTAGGAGGGAAGCATGTAACACCCTGAACTGTTGTTACCTTCTCCTGAGCATTCAAGTGTTGATATATGATTTCTTATGTATAAGGAAATTTTCCTTCGGTTTGTGAAGTCATGCTTGATATGGATTGTATCTTCTTTGCTCTTGAAGATCTTTGGTGAGCGAGAATATTCTTGGAATCTTTGTTTCTTTCATTCTTCGCACTTGAGTTCAATTTGATTTCTGGATGAATTGTGGATTTATCCATCTTTATGACTCATCTTTGGATCAGTTGCATTGATCCAAGGAATGTTTTAAGATTATTCAGGATGAACAAAATTTATTGACCTTATGAAAGTTACAAGCTCTGAATGAGTTTGAATGATCAATCCCGGAGTTTGACTCAGGCTGATCATGAAAAATGGACTTTGGTTACAGATATCGTAACATCAGGAAGGCCTAGACCTTAAGCCAAGTAAGATGTTCTTGTGTATACCGTAAGCTTGATTTAGTGATGCCAAATATAATCCTTTACAAGAATGTTTAACCCTGTAGGGACTCTAACTTTGAGTGGTCCTATTTTGGAGACCTAGATTTGATTCGTTAAGGTTAATAACCTTAACCTAAACTATAACCTATTGGTTAAAATAATTGCTAATCCAACCTAGCCCTAAACTATAAGCTTAATGCTCCTAAGAGTTAACTACACCTAGCGCTATGGAAGGGAGACTAATGTCTTAACCCTATGATCTAACCTATCTTAACTAATGATAAGAATGGAGGGGGACCTAAGAAGGGTCGTGAGTCATGGGCGGTGGTTTCCATGGAATTTATAAGGGGGATAAGGTTGAAGGAATTGGGATGATCTTTGTCGGAGTTTGGCAGAGGTTCGAAATGGCTAATGTGATCGACGTGGCAAGATCACCAAGTATGGGAGTGTTTGTTTGTTTTCTTTTGGTGATCACCAATTTTGGCGGTCGGTGGCAATGGAGAATAGGCGGGAGGATGGCAGTTAATGTAATTAATGAACTTTGGTTCCCGAGCACGGATTGCTTGGGAAGGCATGCAAATGGAATATTGTTTGGTTGTTTGGTTTTCCATGCATTCCATTTTTCACTGCTACTTGAGCACTTGGTTCTTGAACCTACCGTCTACTCGTGTTGCATGGAAACTTTGAGAATTTCTAGCTCCCTTCTCTATCGGGGAAAGTTTATAAGGCATGAAGGTAACAATTTATTGTTGTTTAATCTATCATGGAAGAAGAAGAGAAGGTGCGAGCACATTCAAAGGTCTTCTTCAAATTTTTAAGCGACACTATCAGGCATGATAGGCCCTAACTTTTAAAAATCTTGCTTTCCTTCAAATGCTTTCATTAGAACAACTCTGTTCAGATGATTTTTTTGTACAGTTGGTTTGACGGGAAGCAATGTATTGGTTTTCTTCTTCTCTTGTTGTTTTGGGAATCCTGGTTAAACGAAGACCCTGTTGAAGTCCTTGTTGTGTTTGCATGTTGGTTAGACTTCTGAAATGTTGCTCGTATACATATGGATTAGACTTGTTGAAATGTTGTTGTGTATACATATGGATTCAACTTCTGTTGAAATGTTGTTGTGTATACATATGGATTCGACTTCTATTGAAGTCCTTGCAGTGTTTTCATATGAATTCGACTTCTGTTGAAGACCTTGTTGTGTTTGCATGTTGGTTAGACTTCGTTGAAATGTTGCTGTGTATACATATGGATTCGACTTTTGTTGAAATGTTGCTGTGTATACATATGGATTCGAATTCTATTGAAATGTTGTGTGTATACATATGGATTCGACTTCTGTTGAAATGTTGTTGTGTATACATATGGATTCGACTTCTGTTGAAATGTTTGTTGTGATTACATATGGGTTCGACTTCTGTATATGTTGTTTCCTAGTCTCTTGTTTGACTGAGGTAATGAGTTCTTAACTGTACCATGTCAGACGATTGCGTTGGATGAATTCATGTTTGAAGAATGACATGGGAAGAATTGTTGTGTCTAATTTGGTTGGTTTATTGATTATTGCTTGGTCGCAAGAGCTCTTTTATTGCTAGCGGCTTAGCCTTCAGTGAATATATAGTTGATTTTTGATGAAACTGTAGCTCCTTCTATTGAGCTCGACTGATTTAGTCACATGCGTAAGAAATATGTTGAATTTAAACCTGTACCTCTATGAAAAGGGTCTGGATTATTACTGTCCTTGGTTTTCAGATGGATGGAAATCAAGTTTTGTATTTGGAAGGGATGGGATTGTGTTGATTTTCCTGTAGTGACCTTGAAATCTAACATTAGAAATCCTCTAGTAATACTGGAAGTGCTATTTGTTTTGTATCCTTGAAACACAATTACAAATTATCCACTGTAACGACTGGAAATAGATAGTGTTACCTATCAGCAAGCATAATAGTGGGTACCCTAACTCGTAGTCTAGAATGATTTGAGTCCTGGGTGAAGGGAAGACTGTTTTATTTGGGCCATGATTGAGTACTGATATTGTACGTATATGTATTTCTATTTATAGCAATCTGTGTCTTTTGTTAATGTGTAATTGTAAGACCCTTGGAATCTTAGGGACCTTTTTAAAGCTGCTCTCATCGATTCGAGCTAATGGTAAACTTGGGTGTTGATTTTTCTTGCTTTCTCTTCTTCCTTAAATTGAATTCAAGATTGAATGTATATGCATTACTCCTGGGAAGTTGGTACAGTCCTGAACATGTTGGGAATGGAAATCTGAATGCCTCTGTTTCTTTCTCCTAAGCTGTAAAGTATATGTTGATATATGACTTTTGGAATAAGAAAATATTCTCTCCCTTGTCTAGAAATTATGAGTGCTCTCTTCTTTTGTATCTTTATGTGAACTCTACTGGTACGGGCATAAGAAGAATAGATTGTTAAATTTATAAGGAGAGACTGGTAAGTACTGACTCTTGACCAGAGTCTTCTTCTTTATCGACGGTTATATTATTATCCTATTTGAGTTGTTCGGTTATCCACTTTTATAAAAATAGTATAGTAGTAGAAGTTGGTATACTTATCAATGTCATTGAAATAATGCTATGAATATAAAGGAATCCCGTTAGTTGAACTTGCTGGAGGTTGTAATCTGTCTTTGCTTGAATTTTTAAATGCATATCTATTAGATACATGTACTGATGGGAATTCATTCTTGAATGGAGTAATTTTGTTGGATTATTACTGTCCTTGGTTTTCGGATGGATGGATGTTGTGGATTCATTTTGTTCTTCTTAGTTTCTAATGTATATGATGAATCTTCTGAAAAATATTTAGGTTTAACTGGCAGCTATAATATGATTTATGCGTTAAAGTCGTATTAGAATTGTAGAAAGATGATTAGCCTGATTCATGTTCAAGGATTTGAAGAAATGATTTCATTTAAATAGTTCGTTTAATGAGAACAATTGGTGGAATGCAATTGTTTTAAGAATTAGTGCTTATCATGCCTCGAGTTCACTAAACCGACTGTGCTAGCATTTTTCTAGATGGACTTCGTAAGTGTTAAAGGCACGCAAATTTGAGATGATGCTTAGATTGTTTAATCTAGTTTTTATGATGAATTTCAACTTGATTTCTCAAATTGTATTATAGGAAGAAAGATATTCTTTCGATGTTGATTATTGTATCAAATGTGCCGAAGTGCATAAGTTGTAAATGTATGGTCTGGAAATGAATGAAATGGGGAGATTGTTACTTATGTGGCTGCATTTTTATTTGATGGATTGAACTTCTTAGGTCTGATTGAATGTAAGTGCATTTTTATTATTGTATACCATGGGAGTTATTTGGATTCTCTAAGTAGGCCTTGTAAAAATTATGTGACCGAATACTTCGTGAATGAATAGTAATTCTTTTATGTTATGAATAAGGCTAAATTGGAAATTAGTCCACTGCCTTTCGAGAAGTTAAGGTTAAACTACACCCTAATAGGTAGCTGAAACGGGAAGAGTAATCTATTACTCCCTATCCATGATCTAAGTCAAGACAACGTAATTGATGGTTTTAAATCACTATATCTTAATAACAATAAGTAAGATATATTTCAGTCTTGGGAGTTGATATAAACCCATATGGGTTTAGTTAGCTTCCTTATGAGAGGACTTAGGGCTATTGCCCAATTATGTAGAATAAGATTATTGGGAACCAATGATCTCCTTGACAAGATCTCAAATCTTATTAAACTTCTCTCTGTGAAATTGAACTTAATTGCGTAAGGCAACTCAAAGGTGTGGAACCCAGGGGTTGGGAAAAGACTACCCAGTTAGGAGAGTCTTAAATTTAATTTCAACTCAACTTAAGTAACTCCTTGAAGTTATGTAAATATTTCCAAGGTGGTTTTGTAGGATGTCGACACATGTCAACTGTAGGGTTGTACCTTTGAGAAGATTAGGATCTTCTCGAGGATACAACAATGCAGGTGACATATGACACCCTTTGCATTGATCGTTAAGATTTACACCTTAAACTCGAACAAGTTTTTACTCTGGGACTGGTTAGGACCATGGTCATGTTATGAGGCTGCCCTTGGAGACTCGGGGTACCTTGACACATAGGGTTAACAATGGTTGACCCAGTATGTCAGCTTACCCTAGTCCTCAAGAGCATCCTTATAACGTGTGTCATGTTATTAACCCGTTCCTGAGTGAATGACTTGGGACAGGGGAGGCTGACAGAAGTTAGTATAAGACATTCTATTTAACATCAGAGTGGGGTGAAGGATGTATTCCAGATTGACGAGTATGCCGTCAAGGAATACGAGACATGAACAATATGTTTCAAATCTTTGGCCAAAGTATCGCAAGTGCTTGATTGCATTGTCCTATGTCACCTAGTCTGAGGGATGTGATGTCGATGAATATGGTAATAATTATTCAGATAGGTTCCTTGGACAGAGCATTCTGAAATCCCAGATTAGGGAAGAGAACCGCAAGAGTGAAGTGTTAAAATAAAAATGCCAACTCTATGATACTCATGAATAGATCGGTAGATCACCGAGTCATGGAATGAATAGATCGGTGGTGCACCGAGTCATTATAGCTGCATATGGTTATTTTTATAAGAATTATTGTTATGATCTGTGAGTTCTAAATTATGTATTTAGAACTAGGAAACACTTATCAAAAAAAAAAAAATCTTTTTCTAATGTGCTAAATTGGGAATGTTACTGACCACGTGGCATCGGAGCGGTGGGCGTGGAACGATTTTTGGAAATTTTTCCAAAAATTCAAAAAAGCGTAGAAAGGCCATTTAAACCCACTTACCAATAGGAAAGTGCCACATGGCATGGGAATGGTAGGGGCTGAGTTTTTGGGGAATTTTTCCCAAATTCAAAAAAGAGGAAAAATTTTGGGTTTCGGCTCGACCCGATTTTTGCCCAATTTTGCCCTAAATCTTCAGAAGGGCATATCTTTCGATCCAGAGCTCATTTTTTCTCAATTTTGGTGTCATTGGAAAGCTATTGAAGTCCTCTACATGATGGAATCTTCAATTTTGTGTTTTGATGGATTTTGGTGAGAGAAAAATGAGAAAATGCCTTTGGCGTGGGAAAGAGAGCAGAACCAACATCCAACCACCATTTTTAATGCAGTATGGCTTCCATTCTTCTCCAGCATGGTCAAAAACTTGGGGAATGAACTTTTAAGGGTACTCATGCTATTTTGATGGATCTGGTCGGTGGTTGAATCATTCATTTCATTTTTCCCACGTTTCTGCTTCCTGAGCTCGAGTTTTCATTGTTAAAAGCCATATTTGGCTCATTTGTAAAGGGTTGGACATTTTTATGTTCTATAAGCTCCCTCCATCACCCTGGAAAGTGGATTTGTGCAATATCAGACCTCTTTTTGGACTGCAACACGTTTTCTACCTCCTTGCTATTGTAATGCATTGTATTTAAAAATGGAAATGACAGTGCAAGATCTGTGAATGAATTTTCAGTCATTTCTTGTGTTGTTTTCTCTATCTTGATCTTTCATTACAACTTTAGAAATTTGTGCATGATTTGTGTTGTATTTTCATATTCTCTTTCAATTTTCAGACAAAGATGTTCACCACTCCTTTGGTGTATCACCTTGTTAGTTTAGTTTTATCTTCTTTTTCTCTTCTATCCTTGTCTCCTTGGCAAAATTAGAGTAGGATTTTGAGTTAAACCTCTGCAAATTTCATGCATACATCTAATCAGAGGAGTAGAGGAACCAACCTTTAATCTGGAGATTTTTTTCCTATTTTTGCAAGTCCCACACTTGGGGAAAAGATTCAATGTTGTGCAATCACACTAAATGACCCAATTCTCAAGTGTAGATCTGAAGGTCATTTAGGAAGTGTTGTTGATATCCTTCCAGGATATCTTTGGTGAATGGTGTTGGAAAAGGATCAATGACACACACTACATTCAAATCCATGTAATCAATGCAAATCCTTATCCTTACATCCTTCTTAATGTTGCTGACCATCAGACTTATCCATTTTTATTCCTCAACAACCTCAATGATGCCTAATGTGAACATCTTCTCAATATTTTCCTTGAATTTGACACACGGATTCAGATTCATTCGATAAGGTATCTTCTGAATTGGGCATGCACCTTCCTTTAACTTTATCTTCATTTCTCCCAAGGAGTGGTGAACTCCTTTAATCTCATGGTATCCACATAGAAACAAATCCTGAAATTTGTGCAAAAATCAATAATATTTGAAACTTACCTTTTTGTCTAGTAATCTCCAATTAAATATTCCTTAAGTTCTACCTTAGAACCAATTTTTACCTTCTTAATTTTTAGGGGTTCATGGTAGGCACGTGCTTGCTCATCAACACTATCCATAACTTCACGTGTATTGAAAAAATGGTTAACATCCAAGTTTTCTATATATTCACCATCTATCACCTAGACCAATTTTCCTTTCTCATTTCTGTGCATGCACGCTCAAGTTGTACATCCTCATATAAGCACGCTTCCAATCCGAGTTCACCCAAAAAATCAAGTACTTTTCCTCTCGCCATGAAACTATATCCCATTGTTAAGCTCTTAACAACCTCTAACACCTCATTCACCGATGGTTTAGTACTCCAATAATTGAAAGCCTCAAGGATATCAGCCATCAACTCTTGTCAATGTCCTATCCGATAGTGCAACTCGAGTGAATGTACCATGTGTGTGCATAACCTTGTAAGGTGGAGTAAAACTTATGCACCCATAAATATGGAGGCATGGCTTCCATGCCTTCCATCTAGGCCTTCTCACATTCCTGAATGTGAAACGAGGTGGGTTACTTCCCATGATATTTGATGCGCCAGAATTAGCAGGAACTTGACAAGGTCATAACTTGAGTTCGGGTGTTTGTTTGAGTCCATTTTTTTGAAACCACGTGTTTTAATGAGACGAATGCAGCGGCAACCTGCCCTACCGGTTGGGGCAAGTTTTTAACACGTTTTTGGGCCCTAAATCTGCCATCTTGAGGCTAAAAATTAGGATTTAAGTTATAGTTCAGTTTTTTCCTATTTTTGAGCATTAGTTAATTTTAGTCTATTAATTGCATTATGAGTTAGAAAGTTGGCAATTCCTCTAATTTAGGGATGTAGAAGATGCATGGCAATTTTTGTTCCTGTAGGAATAAGCATGCGAACTTACTAAGAATAGCAGGTTCTAGTAAACTGCTAAAAATAGTAATTTCCGCCACCTAGAGTAGATTTAGTCGAGTTAGCTAGAGTTTACTTGCAACTCGAGTTGGGAGTTGTTTTCCTATTTAGGAAACATTGTAATTCATTATTTGATAACAAAATAAAATAGATCTCCTTCTTTGTTATCAAATAATGATTCCTAAATAGGAAAACAACTCCCAACTCGAGTTGCAAGCAAACTCTAGCCAACTCGACTAAATCTACTCTAGGTGGAAATTACTATTTTTAACAGTTTACTAGAACCTCTATTCTTAAGTAAGTTTGCATGCTTATTCCTACGGGCACAGAAATTTCCATGCATCTTCTACATCCCTAAATTAGAGGAATTGCCAACTTTCTAACTCATAATGCAATTAATAGACTAAAATTAACTAATGCTCAAAAATAGGAAAAAACCGAACTATAACTTAAATCCTAATTTTCGGCCTCAAGATGGCAGATTTAGGGCCCGAAAATGAGTTGAAAACTTGCCCCAACTAGTAGGGTAGGTTTCTGCTACGTTCATCTCATTGAAACACATGGTTTAAAAAAACGGACTCAAACGGACAATCGGAACTCAAGTTATGACCTTGTCAAGTTCCTGCTAATTCTGGCGCATCAATATTCTTCTATAAAAGTAGGTGCATTTCTTGGAGAAATCTAAGAGAGAACACGATTATCACCTTGTGCCTCTCTATAATTTTATTGTGATGGGTTTCCCACCAATGTGTTGCAATCCCAATCACAATATAGCTAAGCATACTTTTCCTTTTGATCTCACATCTCCAATGGGTCTCCATTTCTTGTAGGAAAACATCAAGGTTGAATACCCCGGTGTAACTTGGAAACTATTTTCCTCCCAAGCATCGAATTAGAGCTCCTTTGTTACTCTCATCATAGAGCCTCTTAACTACCTTCTGACTAACTCATATGTTCCTTGCACCCAATTGTCACATGCCACTAGTTGTATCCCTTATAGATTGAACATTTTCCTATTGAATAACACCTTATTTTGTTGGTTTCACAACCTTAGGGTCCCGATAATGCACACATAAATTATTTCTAGGTATTTTTCTCACAAGGGCTCAAGTATATGGCACCGACGTTATATCTGTAAAAGAAATGATAACATGTTCCTCCTTGTTCTCAAAAATTATATACCCCTATTAAAATGTAAGTCAACATTGTTCTTATAGCACCAGGGGCACCCAAGTAATGCTGGAAAGTTGTCCACCTCAGCAAGCACCAAGACTTCAAAGTATCCAATGAATTTCTCCCTTGGATATTGATAACAACATCCTATAAGAAACCAATGGGCATTGTGTTTTTCTTGTTAGAAATATATAACACTATTGAAGATGGTTGTAATGGGGGCCTTCCCATTTGGTTCCAAACATCCAAGGTGAGAACATTAACTTATGCACCCATGTCAATTATAATATTACTTAGGAGCCATCCATAAAAAACTACATTCAAGGTAATCTCCTTATCATAGTCAAGGCTATGAGGAGGTAGATTATCATGCAAAACCTTCCTCTCACACTCTCCTCTAGAACTTGGTACTTTTCCATTTAGTCACTCTCCTAAAAGAAGGATGATATTAACTTGTCTCATCATCTTACATACTTACTTGATTTCATCTATATCCTTCTATGGAGCCTCAATGCTATTCTTCTCGCTCTAAGCGCCATAATTACTCCTTCAAGCACTAGATCTCTCCTTGTAGGCTTTAAATAACATACATGGTTTTCTGATACACTTCCTTTTAGTGCGTAGGGTCTAGATACTTCCCCTATACCACTTCTTCTCTTGTAATTAGCGGTCTCTACTTTGGTATCTCCATAGTTTACATAGCCTCGGCTCACATCGTCACCATTACTGAGTTCTAACTCGACTCATACACCACCCTTGGTATCCACTATTGATCATCATGCTTTACACTCATCATCCCAGAGCCCTTATCCTTCCGTTACTTCTAGATCATGATAGGCATTATTCATACTTGTGATTTTTCCCACACCAAGAGCATTGCAACAAATCAGGACACTCGTGCTTGTAATGTTTTATAGATCCACAATTATAGCAGGTTACCCGAGGGAATTCACTCCTTTCACCCCCGTGATTACCACAACCTCTAAATAGTCCTTAAAATCCTTTACCTTGACTTCCTCCATCCAGGTCCCCTTCATAATAACGATTGTCATCCTTGGAACTACTAGAAATGTTGGTCCGGCATACACCAATATCAATTACATCATGTATCGGTTAATCAATCTACAATCCTTGGTGTCATGAGTAGTAGATGATTAAAATTTGCAATAGCGAGGACACGTTCTTCTAGATCACACACTATAGTAGAAAACACCTACTTACATCATGATCTCTGTGGAAAATCTCACACCCACCGATATAGTGCAAACTAACCTTTGTGGGAAATTTTCCTTTATGTGACCCTTTACTTCACAATCCGTACACCATAACCCAATGCAAGTCTCATGAGCCAGGTTCGCAGATAATTTCTCTAGCGTCTTTGTCATTGTAACAATTTGTGCTTCTAGGAAGGGACTAATTGTGTATCAATGCTTCCTACTACCTCAGTGCACAAGGAAACCTCCAAGGCCTTGCACAAATATATGAAAGTATTACGTGAAAGCACCCTCTTGAAGCAGTGTGATCAATCCTTCCATGAACCACTGAGCATGCTTTAAAGGGTGAATGTCATAAGATAACTTGGATAGGAGAGTATTGAAAAACATGTCATACTCCCACACACTCTCCTCCATTCCTTTCTGAATTTCCTTCAACGTGTTAATGCATTTCTATTCAAACTCAAGTATTTGGAACTCCGCTAAAAGGCATTACATGGCGCAATGTAATCCACCATTGTTTGGTGTGGGTCATACTTTCTATACCAGTTATGCACATGTCCTCGCAACTTGGTTGCAAACTAACTTGCTTTCCACTTTGGGGCATTGATTCCCTTTGTGTGCCATAATAACTCACACTTGTGTATTGTAGAGTTTTATTTTTATAAGACTCTTTTACTAGCCACTACCTTTTGGTGCCTCGGCCCTAGTTCTTTTTGTTCACTTGAGCCTAAATTTGACTAAGTATGAAGTTGAATGCGAGAAGGTGTCCACGCGTCCCTTTGGTGTACTCAAGGCATGAAGTGGAGAAGGAGTGTTCTCAAACTTGTGATGCATCACCCACATGTCCTAAACCCGATAAAGTTTCCCGATAGGTTGAAAATTCAAGAACATATTAGAGATGCACAAGGTCTCCACATGTCGCCTGAGTGCAATTTAAAGTAAAAAAAAAAAAAAAAGAAAGGCCCCAAACAAGTGTGTGCCTTTCACATGTCTCTTAGGAAATTTTTGAAGAAAAATCCCTAGGAAGGTCCTAAAATAAGCGTGTTCCCTCCACGTGTCTCTCAGTGTAGTTTTGAAAAAAATCCCCGAGGAAGGTCCTAAAAAAGTGCGCAACCTCCATGTGGTAGAGAAGAATCATCACCAACCAAAGGAGTGCAAGTTGGATGAATTAAAGGAAATCAGAAATATCACCAATATGCAGTTGAGATATTGACCCAAAAATGAAATATCTTGTTAGAAAATTGAATTTTGTTGGTGGAAATTCTAAATCCAGACATTGAAGTGAGAACCAAAAGGATCTATAAAGGAATTTTCCGATCCAAAAGAAAAGAGGAAAGATAACAAATTAAAGCTACGAAAGGGATTATAGGATTAGTTATTGTTGTCAAAAATTCCCCCAAGGTAATTTTGATAACAGATTGATTCAGGGCCCAAAATCATGTTTCTGGGGTCCCCTCAGCCTCTTTCCAACCCTCTTGTCCAAGAAGAAAAGAGCAAGTTCTAAGAAATGGAAGAAATGCTAAAAACAAGCTTGGGGCAGAAAAAATCATGAAAATTGGCTAAGTCCTGGTCCAGGCGGCCCTTGGAATAGTTGGGACATCTAGGCACGAATCGGCTGAAAGACCGCCAGGCAGTCTGCAGAGCAAAGGAACATCCGGGCCGTCGGGATGCATGGGACGCGAAAGCCGGTTCGGCCGAAGGAGAAGAAAATTGACTAAATGCTCTGGGACATTTGGGACAAGAAGACGCGAAGGATGCGAACCGGCCGGTTCGGCCGAAATGGGGAACTTTCACACTGGGACAGTTGGGACAAAGGGACGCGTGGGATGCGGATAGCCGAAGGAGCTGAAAGCCAATCAAGCAATGCCACATCATCGGCCGAATGAGGGACAAGGAAGCCCATTTCGGGCGGATCGGAGGTTTTTGTCCCAAACAGTCTTGGGACATCTGGGACAAAAAGATGCGGGAGACGCGAAAGAGCCGAGACCCGCGGACCAATCAAATCATGACACGTGTCGCTAGGGGAAATGGCCAAAAGGGTTAAAAGGGCGAGGTTTCAAGCGTTGGCCCGAGCCAATAGGAATTGGACACATGTCCAATGGAACAGGGAAGCTCGGAGCTCGGGAAGGAGTTAGAGATTTAGCAAGAGTTTTGGCCGAAAAGCTAAAATCAAAGGTCTGCCTCATGCCCCTGTCGACCAATCAATGTATGCCATGTGTAATCCAAGTGGCAGAGCGCGGGAAGAAATTTAAAAAATCCGTTTCGCCTGTTTTGTGCCCTAAATCTTCAGATCTCCATATCTTTTGATCCAAAGCTCATATTTGCACGTTCTTTATACCAACGGAAAGCTGGTGAGATTATCTACATGATTCTAGGGTCAATCTTGCATTTTGGTTCAGTTTGGAGAGAGAAAATTGAGAAAATGTCTCTGACGCGTGGTAATGCCAGAAGTGATGCTTCAACAACCAGCTTTAATGCAAGAGGTTCGCGCATTAGGACGAGTCCACCATTTTTCCAGATTCACCATTTCTACCATGATGAGATGAACTAAATGTGACCTAGAAGTGGTTGGGGTAGATCTGACTTTCCTCTCTCTTCCCTCTCTCATTCTTCCTATATATTGTAAGGAGGAGCTTCTTTAAAAAGGTCGGACATTTTCTGTTTTGCTCCTCCCTTCTCCCCTTTATCAGGTAAATTTGTGGAGTTCGAACCTCCCCATTTGGAACTGTAATGTGACTCTGCCTCTTGGCATTTTGTAGTGTATTGTATCGACCCTTGGAGCAAGTAATGCATGTCTGTGGATGATTCTCAACCCTCTCTGTGTTCATTTGCATCCTTCTGATCTTTCACTGCGAATTTTGTTATCTGTGCATGATCTTGCATCACATTTGAATGGTCTGTGTTTATTGGCAAGATAGATGTTCTTCATTCCTCGGTGCATCACCTCTGTTAGCGTAGGTTTATTTTTTATGCATCTCCTTACCCTGTCTCCTTGGCAGATTAGATTAGACTTTGAGTGAACCCTCTGCATTTTTCATGTGCATCTGAATAGAGGAATAGGAACCAGCCTTCTCTGGAGATTCCTTTCTCATTCTTACAAGTCCCACACTTGGAGAAAGGATTCAATGTTGTGCAATCACACTGGATGCCTGAAGATCAACTTAGAAACCTAATTTGCATCCGAGAGTCTTTGTGATTTTGCATCAACAGATTATTATATTAGTTAGCCTTATTGTATTAGTTATTCTAGGATTAGTTATCGTATTGGTTAGCCTTATCCTAGGAAGTTGTAATTTGTGCCATATTAGCCTCATGTATTATTTTCTCTATAAATAAAGATTTCGATTCTCTGCATTTTAGCTTTCAATATTATGTGTCTTTTATCTTTCATTACTAGTAGTTTTATATAAAATTGAAGATCTATTGTGTTATATGCCCTTGGGTTTTCTATATGCATCTATCATCTACATATTGTTATGTTTTACACCTTCTCAGCCTTTGATAATCCAAGAATACTTCTAAAAATAGTAGATCATGCTAAATGCTCTTCAGCTATTTTAAGTAGTTTCCCAGGATCCATCTCTGTATCTTTTTAATATATGTTTCAGCACATCACCTTAGTTAGTTTTGTACTTCATTTTAATTTTCCTCTAACCTTACCCCTCACCATAGAGAAGAGCCGACTTGATGTAATCTAAGGGCACATGTCCCACTTCCCTAAGGTATCCCACGACTCTGATGGTTCATCTGCAAAGATAATTTTCAATATTTTTCTAGAATGCCCGGTGGGACACAAACACTTACACATCTTAAGACTCCATCATCAAAAATATGATGATTTCAATAGTACTAAGTTTGGTCTTCTCTAGTTTACAAGAAAAATGTGAACAAGAGTGAGGACAAGAGAAGAAGGTGTGTTTGAATACTTACAGTTATCTCTACCACATAATAGAGGAGGTAGAAAAATTCAAAGGCTTCCATATCCTCCAAGTTGGACTCTCTAAACACCTTCACTAGGTAGGCCCTTCTTATAGTCAACTAGAATCCTCAGACCTATTTTTATGGCCCACCTCCGGGATCAATCCTCAAGGCATTTTGTTTCATGGAATCAAGGAAGTCCACTCATCCTACCCACACCCTCGGTGGTCCTGAAATCTTATTACGGCTAACGTGTTGAAATCACTTCCTAAATTTAGAGGAGAAGCCTTCAAAACTCCAAAGGAACACCTCTAAGATGTAGTGGAAATATGTGTGGTAGATTATATCGGGTAACATGATATCACCTTACAGTTTATATTTGTTTCCCTTAATGGGAAGGCTCTAGCTTGGTACCGATCCCTAACTCTGAATACTATCGACACTTGGGACCAACTGGGAAATGTATTGGTAGAAATATTCGGTGAGAAAATGGATAGATCCTTGCTCTTACAACAACTTATCAACATCAAGAAGCATCTGCAAGATCTTATGACTGATTTTAACTCTATATTTCACAAAACGTGGTAGAGGATTCATGTTCTAGCAAGGCCACTTGTAGGTATGGCTATTATTTTTTACTTAAAAATTTGAATTCAAATATTTCTATGATGATTCAATCATTATGAGGGGATTATTTACCACAAGCATATGATATTATGATCCAAGCCAAGAATAATCTAATAGATGTTGGTAAGCTTCCCCTGAGAGCCCCTTTGCCAAAATACCCGAAATAGCTCCCATTCTGCAAGCACAACTCCCGAACTCTACCCAATTCCCTACATCCTTGTATAATTACCCATCCTCTAATTCGACACCAATTCCCACTATTGGGTCACTATCCTCTTCTCCTAAAATGTAGGAAATAAAAAATATCCTCAAAAATTCTCTAACGAGATAGTAAATCTTTAAAGGAATGAGGCTGCTTACCCAAGAAAAAAATTATCAAATCTATGAGGGCGGTAGGCCTACATATCCCTCTCAACATCAAAATACCTAGATACCACCATTTGCGTAGTTGTCAACCGGTTATACCCAATGCCAACACCACTCTAGACTATCCCACCTACTAGTAGAAGAGAAATGGTACTGGGAAAAACCATTTGGCGGAAGATCCAAACACATGGTGCTTCCCCTGTAATATTTCCCACATGCTAATAAATTATCCCCAAGGAAATTTGGAACAAAAGGTAGCTAAAAAAGAGCAAGGTAAGGCTATGATGTTAACATGTCAAGACCTTACTAGTCCATGAGAGTCCAAAATGCCCCCTTTTGTGTAGATTCAAGGATGTCCCTAGAACAGAAGTAGAGATCACACCGAGCATGCACTTTTCTCTTTGGTAGAAGGAGAGAAATTCATATTTACAAATGAGGCACTGCTTCCAAGCCTACTCAATTTAATTGCGACACCCACTTTAAAGAAAATATGATAGAGACAGACGCTTCTATCCCAAGTATGAATAACAATATGTAAAAATATCCTCCAACCATCATGGTCTCACCACCAAAGGTCATAAAAGAAGCCCTAAGAACTGTCCAGAATTAGGATGCCCTCCATCCCTCAATTGAAGGAATAAAACACCAATCATCATCCAAGACATCATCTCCAGGACCAATTAACATGGTTCAACAACTCAAGAAAACACCAATTAACACATCCTTGTGGGATCTTCTAGGCATTCCATATAAAAAGGAGTTGCTCCAAGAATAACTTAAATTAAATGACAACCCAACCACCACGGAAAGAGAAGGAATGGGTAAAAGAAATTGAGCCCCAACAGAGGCAATGTTGTTAAATCAATGGAGAAGTAAGTAAACCAATTCCCAACCCTTTTTATGACTCTTATCATAGGTAGGAAAATATTGCATAACTCCATGATAGACTCTAGTGCAAGCACTAAAATCATGCCCAAAGCAATTGCAGATGCCTTGGGAATTAAATATGAGCCCTTAAAGAAAGGATTCATGCAACTGGATGGAAAATCAGTCCAAACCATAGGATCTATAAAGGGGCTCCCATTGCATCTTTATTCCTTTACGAACATAACCGATCCACATGATATAATGAAGAATCGATGTTCCACCATTCTTGGACTATGTCTCTCCTATGATTTCATGGCTAAAATAGGGGGCTATATGTCTCTTGATTGGTCCCACCTGATTTTGTGAACCAAGTACGCATCTAAAATGAAGGTATTATCATAACTCCTTGCCAAGGAACATATAACAGACCATGTAGTTTTAGGCTTTGAGGCTTCCCACACTATGATCACCAAAGAAGAGGAATCATATACGGAGGATGGTAGTCTTCAAAGCTTCATTCATTTAGCCAATATTCTTCGATGATATTCCTTTGGGAACTTCAATTCGATAAGTTTGGGTACTTACGTCATATTCAACGAGGACTCCATGAGTCCAATGGTGGTAAAAGAAGAGGATAAAAGAGAAGGGAATCCGTCAGAGATTCCTATATATGGACCCTATATTTCGATGGGGCTAAAATTCGGGGTTGGAATATGCTTGTTATCCCCAAGTAAAAAGAAGATACTCAGAATTTATACTTCTAGTTCTCCTATACAAGTAACAAAGTAGAGTATGAAGCCTTAGTATATGGCTTGACCATGACACGAAAGGAATACATCAAACGGTTGAGAGTATTTGGTAACTCGAGTTGGTAGTGACACACGTAAGGAACATTACTGATATAAAAACCCAAGAATGAGGTCCTATAGACATAGGGTGTGTGATCTCATCAAATATTTTGAAGCCTTTAATATCAAGGTTATCCCCAAGACCAAAATATAGAGGATGATAGGATGGCCTTAATCAGTCGCAATTCAACCTAATCCAGGAATTGATAGTGAATGAAAGTACCATAAAATTTATCATCCACCCATTTATACCTGATAACATTGATCATTGGAAGGTTTTTAATAGTGACCAGCAGATTATACACTTCCTCCAACAATCTGACTAGTTTGGAAACCAAATCCAACCCAAGATTGAAGAATCTTATGGAGATCAGATTATTCAATTGAAGATGAACAAACTTCTGAAAGGGTTAATAACACTAGAAATCCTTTTTGATTCTAATGATGCTAGTTTAGATCGAAGGAAGTTTGCAGTGGTAAAGGAGGATTATATTGAGATAGAAGTGACTAAAGGGAGAAGGCTAAAGGTTGGGAGATTAGTCACTCAAAGAGAAAGGGAAATACTTGTGGCTCTAAGCTAGAAGTATGACAAAGTGATGGCTTAGATGTATGACGACCTACATGGTTACAATAAGGATATCATCCAACACACCATCAAACTCAAAGAAGGAACTAAGACCATGCACCAAAAGTGGTGGCACATAAACCCAAAAATAGAATCCCTCATGACTAAGGAATTGAGAAAACCCCTATTAGCGCAAATCTACAACACCCCCAAATGAGTTATAGATCTGCTTTTCTAAGGCAAACTCATCTGGTGTGAATGCACAACATTGAGTTTTCTCTAAGGTGTGGGGCCTTGCAAGGTGAGAAAACTCTCTAGATTGAAGTTGGTTCTTACTCCTCTGTTTAGGTGTATGCATGCAATTTTTACAGAGGTTCTAGTTCAAAATTCCTACTCTAAAACTACCAAGGAGACAGGGTTGAGAGAAACATGGAAATGGAAACAAAACTAAGCAAAAATAGAGAGGTGATACACCAAAGGAGTACTGAACTCATTGCTTTGCAAAAATAGACACAAAACATGAAGATTACAAAAAAAAACATGCACAAATTACCAGAATGCAATGAAGGATCAGAAGACAATAATAATTGCATGAGAGGATTGAAAATTGATCACAAAACATACATTATCATGCCTAGATTTGATACAATACATTGCAATAGCAAAGAGGCAAAAACGTGTTACAATCTCCATGGGAGGTCTGAAACTCCTTCAAATCCACCTAGTAAGGGGAAAAGAAGAGCTTATAGAAGCAAGAACATCAACCCTTTACAAATGAGCCCAAAGCGGCTTTTATCATGATCGAGAATGGAAGAAAATGTAAAAACGTAGGCAAAATGATTTGGGACTTCAACCACTAACAAGATTCATCAATGGGCTTGCAAAATTATGGGTTTCCATAAAAATTCCATACTTGAAGTACATTGCCTTACGAGATCAAAAAAAAGAGGTCCATACTTCATTAATTTTGGTGGTTGGAGTCGTTTTCTATGTTTTTGCATGCTAGAGATGTTTTCCCATTTTTCTCCCATAAATATCCATCAAAATACATAATTGAACCCTCCATTGTGTAGATAATTTTACCAGCTTTCCAATGACACCAAGAACACAAAAATCTGAGCTCTGGATCAAAAGTTATGCCCCTCTAAAGATTTAGGGCAAAAATAGGGCAAAAATGGATTGGCGGGCGAAACTTTAAAATTTTCCCCTTTTTTGAATTTGGGAAAATTTCCACAAAAAGCCCCACACCCCACCACTCCGCTGCCATGTGGCACTCTCGATTGGTGCGTGGGTTTAAATGGCAATTTTACGCTTTTTTGAATTTTGGAAAAAATTCCAAAATTACTCGTGCCCTGTCGCTTCTCTTTGCCATGTGGCGCTCTCCAATTCACTCAAGCACATGCTCTAAACTTTCCCTTTGACACTGCTGATCACTTTGGAAAAATTTTGAACTTTTCCACATGCCCCCGACCTCTGTCGAGAATAGGACATGTGTCACTCTTTGATTAATCCACGGGGTGTGCTCCAAATTTTCTCTTTCCTCCTTGGCGGGCCGCAGCAATTCTTTCCTCTCGTGCCTTTTTACTACTTTGGGAAAAATCCAAAATTAACTCCACCCCTTCAACTCCCACTAGCCTTATGGACATGTGGTGGCCTCTCTATTGTTTTGCGAGGCTTTGGGCCAAAAATTTTCTTTGCGCCTCCACCGAGAACTTAGGAAATTTTTAACTTGCCCCCCATCAGTCTGACCTCCGATGCCACGTGGTGCCTCCTCATTCATAGCGGGCCTTCGGGCCAAGATTTTTATTTTTGTGCCCCACCATTCCTTAGAGAAAAATTCCTAACTTCACTCCACTCTCTCGAAACACATTTGCTACATGGCAGGTTTTATTGGTTGGCGGGCTGTCAAAGGAAATTTTCCCCAAAAAACTCCACCGAGCCATAACTTGAGAAATACAAGGAGTTAGGAGGAAAATTTTACCTTTCTGGAAAGGTGAGGAAAAATCCTATCTGATGGAGCCTATTTCTAGAAATTTTGAGCCCCACAAGCGTGTCAAAAATTCAATTAAGTGCCGAGAAAATAAGAAGAAGGAGGAGTTAGCCAAAAATAAGCATGGGGCTTAGTTTGGATAACAAATTAGCGACTCAGATGGGTCATCTTCCTGCTAGATGAATGATCAGTAGCCTTTGAAGCATCCATTGGGCATGGAGTCATGAGTAGTAGCCTACAAACTAATCTAAACTTTGAAAAATTCCTTCTGAGCCACTTGAATCCCACTGAACTTGGAGTTGTTTTCACAAAAATGCCACTGAAATGGACTGTGCAAGAGCAAAAACAGTAGCACCAAAAACTATGTACAAAAATAAAAATCATACATGCTCCAAATGGAACATGTAGAGTGTGCACAAGCACTTCTTCTGCTGAAAGAAACCTACCTACTCTACTCTACTAGAAGCAATGGTGAGCTAAACAAACCTACAATTGGTTGTGCAAAATAGCTTCCTCTCTTAAAAATTGGCAGCCATGCAAATGATCTGGAGCTGAGTATGGCTGTTAGGATGAGTGGAAAATCAACAAGAAGCTGGTATTCTACCCAAATTAGCAAGGTGTCAAATGAAAAAAATCCAATACCTCTTTTAGTTGCTCTGCATTTGGATTGAAGAGGTATGGCAGCTGATCCTTGGAACTTTACATATCATCCTCATGCTTAGAAGCAAGCATGACTGGTTTTGGCTTCTCCTTTGGCTCCAATGAAGCTAAATACCTTATTGGGAAAGGTCTGATCCATTTGATATGCCCATAGCTCTGATTTTCAACTCCAAAAATGGAGTCTTCTTGTAGACCTTCTTGAATGGATGGTGTGGAAGAGGTGATGGAATTCTTCTACTATTTTCCTTCTTCCTCCAATGAAGAACATGGAAGATTTAAAGCTTCCGATCTTGAACCCAAAGAGATGCTATAAGATGCGAGGCTACCACAAATGAATACTCTCCTCCATGATACAGGTTCTTGTGTTTGGAATGTGGATGATGAAAGAGAGAAAGGTGGAAACTCAACCTGGTTCTTCTCCATCAAAATAGTCCTCCAAATCTGATCAGATAAACTACCTCATTGTTGTCCCTCTTGCAAATTCTCAACTTCCTCCATGGTGTCCTCTTTATTAGAAACTTGTTTACCATGGTTATCCTCATATTGAATCATTGAATTTGAAAGATCAAACTCTTCTGCAAAGTAATATAATTTGAGAGAGATGAAGTAGAAAGAAGAAGCTGAAGGTTCTTCTATAGCCTGCTTCATGCTCAAAACCTTTGGATCTAAAATTTTCTCCTCCACAGCTGGAATGTGATCCTCTTCTTTTGGATTTGGAGAATCTTCTCCTTCCTCTACTACTTGAAGACAATCTTGTTCTCGATTGAACTCTTCCTCTAGCATGAAGTTTTTCAAGTCAAGCTCTTCAATCTGTTGCTCTAGAGGACAAGTTGGGACTGCAAGATCTTCTTCATGGCTTTCTTCCTCCATGGCTAATTGTGTAACTTGAATTGGATCAGCATTCTCTTTGGGCAAAGTGCCAACATGGACACTCAACTCTTCACAAACAAACTGTTGTTTTTCTTGCTTCACTGCTGCAATAAAATCATCCTTGTTTGCCACTTGTTCTCCAACTCCAACCTCTTCTGAAGGCTTAACCATCAAGGGGATCTTTGTCATCCCAAATTTGAGAGCCAAGCTTACCAAACTTCTGAATTTTTTCTTCTTTGTTTGGCTCTTCTTCTTGCTTATCCTTGATGACTGATTTTCTGATTTTCATTCTCCCAACATGGATTTGGGAATGCAAGAGGAGGGGTGGGTTATAACTCAATTGATTTTGTAATTTTTTGTGGTGGTGGAGGAGGTGATACCTCTTGTTTCTTTAGAGGAGAGGGTGTTTCATTTATCTCTTGTGGAGGGAATGACTGGTTGGAAAGAAAAAGGACAGAAGAATTGAGATGAGGTGGAATACTAGGGAACAGAGAAATGGATTCAACACTTGGGGAAACATTCAATGGGAAGCTTGAAAATTAAAGCCTAGATTCAGATGGTGCTACTTGAGGAATGGAAAGAGAAGAACTAGATGATGGTGTAAAACTTACCCATTAACAAGGTTGTTCAAGCACCAAGTTTATAGGCCTCTATCTCTGTTGTCCATTGTGCAAGTTGGGGCAGCATCTCCATCATGAAGTCCAGCTTCTCCTGAGGGCTGAAGTGTCTTGGAAAAGGGCCTCCCCATGGATAAGGAGTCCTATAACCAATTCTGAAAGCCTTCATTTGAGTTGTTTCTCTTGATTGCACCATTTTTCCTCCATCTTTTGGATTTTCTCCACAAAATCAGCATCTTCCATTTGATTGTCTTCATTACATGCATACCCTTGCTCTTGATATGCTTCACAACCAAAATGATTTTGGTATTGCTCATATGGGTAAGCATGCTGATCTTGAATTTGATCAAAATGCTGATTTGAAGGAGTTGTAAAACATGTTGGAGGTGAAATATATTGTTGTTATTGTAAATGTGAATTCCATGATGGAAATGAAGTCATGATTACACAACTTCATGGAATGAAAGGAGATGGAAGATATGGAAAGAAGAATGGATGAAAATGGATGGAAAATAGGTCTGCAACTCAGAGAATGAGTTATTTACTAGATGGAGTCACTAGATGTGCTTTTGAATATGCCTCCAAAGGTTGAATCCTTAACAGGAACACACCAACCTATCAAAAATAAGTTGGAAGACCTCTGAGGTCCCACCTTTGGGTGTGCAAAACTATTAGTGCAAATCTACAACACCCCCAAATGAGTTATAGATCTGCTTTTCTAAGGAAAACTCATCTGGTGTGAATGCACAACATTGAGTTTTCTCCAAGGTGTGGGGCCTTGTAAGGTGAGAAAAATCTCCAAATTGAAGTTGGTTCTTACTCCTCTGTTTAGGTGTATGCATGCAATTTTTACAGAGGTTCTGGTTCAAAATTCCTACTCTAAAACTACCAAGGAGACAGGGTTGAGAGAAACATGGAAATGGAAACAAAACTAAGCAAAAACATAGAGAGGTGATACACCAAAGGAGTGTTGAACTCCTTGCTTTGCAAAAATAGACACAAATCATGAAGATTGCAGCAACAAAACATGCACAAATTACCAGAATGCAATGAAGGATCAGAAGACAATAATAACTACATGAGAGGATTGAAAATTGATCACAAAACATACATTATCATGCCCAGATTTGATACAATACATTGCAATAGCAAAGAGGAAAAAAACGTGTTACAATCTCCATGGGAGGTCTGAAACTCCTTCAAATCCACCTGCTAAGGGGAAAAGAAGAGCTTGTAGAAGCAAGAACATCCAACCCTTTACAAATGATCCCAAAACTGGCTTTTATCATGAGCAGAATGGAAGAAAAGGTAAAAAACGTGGGCAAATCGATTTGGGACTTCAACCACCAACAAGATTCATCCAATGGGCCTACAAAATGATGGGTTTCCACAAAAAATCCCATACTGAAGTACATTTCCTTACAGAGCAAAACAAAGGTCCATACTTCATTAATTTTGGTGGTTGGAGTCATTTTCTATGTTTTTTACATGCCAGAGACATTTTCCTATTTTTCTCCCACAAATATCCATCAAAATACAAAATTGAACCCTCCATTGTGTAGATAATTTCACCAGATTTCCAATGACACCAAGAACACAAAAATCCAAGCCTCTGGGTCAAAAGTTATGCCCCTATGAAAATTTAGGGAAAAATAGGGCAAAAATGGATTGGCAGGCCGAAACTTTGAAATTTTCCCCTTTTTTGAATTTGGGAAAATTTCCCCAAAATCCCCATGCCCCACCGCTCTGCTACCATGTGGCACTCTACGATTAATCTATGGGTTTAAATGGCCATTTTACTCTTTTTTGGATTTTGGAAAAAATTCCAAAATTGCTCCACGCCCTGCCGCTCTCTGCTGCTGCCATGTGGCACTCTCAATTCACTCGTGCACGCGCTCCAAACTTTCCCTTTGACACTACCAATCACTTTGGAAAAATTACCAACTTCTCCCCATACCCCTGACCTCTGCTAAGAATAGGACATGTGTCACACTTTGATTAGTCCGTGGGGCATGCTCCAAATTTTTCTTTCCTCCTTGGCGAGCCTTGAGCCAATTCTTTCCTCTACACCTTTTTACTACTTTGGCAAAAGCCCAAAATCACTCTACCCCTCCAACTCCTACTAGCCTTATGGACATGTGGCGGCCTCTTATTGGTTCATAGGGCTTCGGGCCAAAAATTTTCTTTGCACCCCCACCGAGAACTTTGGAAATTTTTAACTTACCCCCTTCTCGGTCCAACCTCCGACACCACGTGGCGCCTCCTCATTCTTTGCTGCAGGCCTTGAGTGCCAAGATTTTTATTTTTGAGCCCCACCATTCCTTGGTGAAAAATTCCTAACTTCACTCTGCTCCTCGACTTCCGCTGCTACGTGGTAGGTTTCTATTGGTTGGCAGGACAATCAAAGGAAATTTTCCCAAAAAACTCCATCGAGCCATAACTTGAGAAATACAAGGAGTTAGGAGGAAAATTTTACCTTTCTAGAAAGGTGAGGAAAAATCCTATCTGATGGAGCCTATTTCCAGAAAATTTTGAGCCCCTGAAGCATGTCAAAAATTCAATTAAGTGCCAGCAAAGGAGAAGAAGGAGGAGTTAGCCAAAAATAAGCATGGGGCTTATTTTGGATAACAACTCCTAGAGAAAAAAATAATCTTCCCTATCAAGCACACAACATGGGTCTCTAACCTAGTTCAGTAAGGAAGAAAAATGGTGAAATTCAGCTCTGTGTAGATTTTAGATACATAAATAGAGTGTCCCTAAAGGATCACTAACCTTTACCCTCCATGGAGCATATATTACAAACAATTGTAGGTTTAGAAAGGTTCTCTCTGCTAGATGGTTTTTAAGGCTATAATCAGATATGGCTCGTAGAAAGGGACCAACATAAGACCACTTTCACAAAAAAATGGGGAACCTTCGCATACGCAAAAATGACATTTGGACTCACAAATGTTGGAGTTACCTTTCAAAAATCTATGGACTCCGCGTTTGGAGCACCGATCAAAAAGGTAATCCTTATATACCTAGATGATCTCGCAGTGTTTACCAAGATAGCAAATGATCATTTTGACACCTTGGAAGTTGTATTCAAGAAATGCCAAGAATTGGGATCTCTCTGGACCAAAGGAAATGTGTTTTCAGAGTACCCCAAGAAAAATCCTGGGACACATTGTTTCAAAGGAAGGAATCTCTATTGATCCAGAAAGATTTGAAGCCATCATGGGACTTCCCTTACCAGTTAATAAGAAATCATTCCAATATTTCTTAGGAAAGATGAATTTTTAGCAAGTTCATTTCAGACTTTGTCGAGACAATTTACTGATCATGTTAATGCTCAAGAAGGACCTTGAATTCAAATGGACCAGTGAATGTTGTCAGGACTTTGAGATAATTAAAGGAGCTATCGCATCTACCTCGGTCTATGCAACCCTGACTTCTCAAAGGATTTCACAATGTATGTATATAGGGGTAAACATAGCGTAGCATCTATACTGACATAGAAGGGAGAGTCTTAAGGAGAAGAACATCTATCACCTTCTTTTCAAAAACTCTCCATGACTATGAAACAAGGTATAACTTTATAGAAAGACAAGCTTATGTTATAGTTAAAGGTCTGAATAAATTCAAGCACATTGTCACTCATAGTAAATTCCAGGTTATGGTGGCACACTCTAGTGTAAAATAATATATAACAAAGGGTGAGATAACGAAACAAGAGATAATTGGATCACTAAGATCCTTGAATACGACATTAAGGTAAAACCTACAAAGTTAGTATGGGGAAAGGTCCTATGTCATTATCTAACATAGGAACCCATGTCCTTGATTAACAATGAGCCTGAAGAGATACTCTATTTCCAAGAAAGAGACTGAGGTAGTTGGGTCTCAGATAGGATCCGCTTCATGCAGATAGGGAAATACCCAAGCCATCTCTCATTAAAGAAGAGGAGGTACTATAGGCAACATGGATCCAATTTCACCATGATTGGTGATTTCCTTTTCAAAAGGAACTTTAATGGAATCTGTTAAGGTGCTTAGAGAATGAATAAGTTGAAAGAGTCTTACATGAGTTGCACCATGGGAGCTATGGAGGCCATTTTTCTACCCAAACCATAGCCATTAAAATCTTGCAAGTAGGATACTCTTTGCCGAGCTTGTTTCTTTGAAAGCCAAGAAGAGATAAACAAATGTAAGGTTTGTTAAGTTTATACTGAGTTTTCGAAGGAATACGTAACTACCTCTTAACCCCATCCTAATTGAGGAACCATTTTCACAATGAGGTCTAGACTTCATTGGAATGGTCAACCCAACTTTTAGCACTAGGCATAAATGGATCCTCACCGCAACTGATTACTTCACCCAATGGGGGAGCAGTTCCACTTAAAGAGGCCACCGAGAATGTGATCCTGGGACTCCTACAGGATATCACTACCCACTTTGGACCCCCTACACTATTATATCAGATAATGCTAAGGCATTTTTGGGGGCCAAAGTATCTAAATTTGTTGTAAAGCATGGGATCTATCTGAAAACATCCTCCAACTATTACCCACAAGGAAATGGTCTAGCAGAGTCCACTAACAAAAACCTGATCAGGCTCATAAAAAGAATGGGAAATGAGCATAAGAGGCTATGACATGAACATATCAAAACAACCTTATGGGCTGATTGGATCACACCTAAATAGATCCTGAAATCCTCGCCATATGAGATAGTCTATGGGAAAAGCGTTGTGATGCCAATTTCCCTAGAAATCCCTGTATTACAACTATTGAAACAAATTGAGATAGAGGAAAATGGGGCGATGCAAGTGAGACTTGTTGAGCTAGTAGAGCTCCAAAATAAGAGAAAGGCCACTCATGAAGCCATGATCAGCCACCAGTAGATGGTGAAAAATTAGTTTGATCAAAATATGTCAGAACCAAAATTCTAATTTGGTACTAAAATTTTGAAATGATATGCAAAGGCTACAAGCCTGGAAATCATGGAAAGTTTGACCCCTTATGTACGAGGACCCTTCAAAATAAGAGCATGCAAGTATCATAACAATTTTGAGCTTGAAACCATTGAAGCGAAACCCCTTGGTGATTGGTAAATGGGATCCATTTAAAACCTTTCCTTTGAGTCTCTTCATTTTAATATTGTAACATATGTATAGTTTTTCTTTCCCTCATTCTTTTGCTTCATTTGTTTTGTCCCTTTCATAAGTGTCTCAGACACGTGTCCCTTATAGATCACCCTTTCCTCTTTTGAAGTCTTAGAGGGAGTGTACCTTCCTAATTTTCCCGAAATTAATGATCCAATGTCCTCCTAGGATATTTGAGGGAAAAAGATTGAGAATTGATATAGAATCTCTCGAAAAGCGTAGAGTTTGGCGCTTAGGGTCATTAATTAAAAAGGGTCATTATGTGATGTGACTCTATATACATGTGAGCCATTACTCTACAAGTTAAGGTGGCTATTTAAGATATCTAAGAGTGTCCAACAGGTTCATTTCAAACTCTAGAGTCTTCCAATCAATCTCTAAGTGTCGAAGTAAAAGAATCAGAGCCTATTCTTAGTCCTACAAACTGTCATGGCAACTCCTAGCTCTGTACCACAAGAAAATTCTTACGTAGGAGAACCCTGCACCCCATGCCCTCTCTAACAAAATTTTATATTCTTTGATGGGGGTCTTGGTCTAGTGACCCTTATGTGGTTTCTGACTTTGTTGACAACATCTTCAACCATGTTCTCAACAAGAAACCCAAAGCTCTGAGAGAGGAATCCTACGCCAGGTTTCTTAACCTAGGAAATTTTGAATCTTTTGGATCAAGAATCGGAGCATGAAACACACCCAATTTACGATTCCTCTCATGCACCTGTACCCAGAGCTCATACAGATGTGCGTGGGTTGTTTCGACTCCAACACCAACACCATCCAGGGTAGGAACATAAAGGTGGTAATTACACCTCAAGCTGTCAAGGACATGCTGGCTCTAATATATGACCCATCGGCCAGTTTCTATGATATGGCCAAGCTCCAAAACATATGGGATTAGCACAAGAATAAATCTTCATTTCTTAATAGGGAGTTAAGGTAGACTGATTCGGGAGGTTCAAAAACTATGAGATTCTCCATTCTATTGAAGTTACTTATGGTAGATTCTTAGGATGTATGCTCCATGATGACGTTCATTTTTTTCCAAGATTTAGACAAGAACATCTAGGATTGGCACATGGTGGCCTTGATCGAGAATGAAGTTCATAAATAAAGAGCAGGCGTACTACTTCAACTTCACCGAAGTCATTGAAAAATCTATTTGTGAGAAGCTTATTAGGTTCGGTAAACTCCACCTTTAGGTATTCTTCATATTTGTTCCACCTTATTCTGTATCAGAATTCCCAGTACCTCATCTAGTTCATGACTCTGACTCTATGGGATTCAGAGGTTGATCCCTAAAATATCATTCCAATGCCTTCTTGGACTCATGTAATGTCTCGTTCATCAGATGTATATGAATTTTTTAATTCTTTTTGGATCCCCTCCTTCTCGAACTTAACCTTGAAGGGGTCGACAACAAAATGAATAAATCTATCCAATCCATCCTTGCATACCCCCTATACCCTTGTGATTATTTTTTCGGGCGGGGCATTAGATGATTCGAGTGCATGGTTTTGAGATGAATTATTTATAATCCCGGGGTCCTCGCGACATGGGTGGTGGCTCTTGAGATAACTAGGGAGTTATTACACTGGATATTGAATTCTACTATTGTAAAAAAAAGAAGGCATTTTTTGATCTCCCCTTGAGCAAGGGAGGAATTACTGTGATTAAAAAGAGGTAGAGCATAGCCTCACATAAAATCTAGATTCCTACAGCTTCACCCTAATTCAAGACTCATGGAGGTATGTCCCAGATGAGACGATGACCGTGACTCTAGTTCGGAACAAGGTTCTGGACTCCTACAAGCACGAGTCTAGGGAATTTTTGAAGTAAGGTAGTCCCCTCGGGAAGAATCATCTAACATATTCATTAAGCTTAGTGACATTCCAATTCCATATTTTGAGTCATTTTACCAAATTAAACATAGGTATGATCCCACCCTTACCATGACAAAAGGACTTAGAGAAACCCTATGTAAGATAGACTAGAGTTACGAAAGAGATTCTAGGCTTAGTTATTGTATTGGCTAACCTTCAAAATACTCAATTATAGAAGGAATTTTTAATTTATGACATATCAGCCTCATGTATTCTTTTCTCTATAACTAAAGAGTTCTCGTTATGTGCATTTTATATTTCAATATTATGTGTCTTTTATATTTCATTGTAAATGAATTCCAAGATGGAAAGGAAAGGAAGGTTTATGCTTTGCTTTGGCTGGTAGTAAAAGAGCCAAACTTACTTGCATAAACAATTAATTAAAGCAATAACTTGATGAACATATGACAATAGTAGGAATGAATCTAATAGAATAAAAACATAGATCTAACTTAAGAAAGATCTGATGAAAATAACACACACATTAAGCACAAAGTCTGAATATGTGTATTAATATTTCTTCTATTGCAAGAAAACACAAAGTCTTTCTCTCCTCACTTCTCTTTTCATACAAAAAATGTTCACCCTGAATACAACAAGTATTCTAGTATTTATAGAAGGAGAGGAGGAAAGAAGACAAAAGAAAACCCACTACTTACAAAATATCTTACAAGATATTTACAAAAGATCTAGAAAATATCTAAAAAGTCAATAGTTGACTTGGGCAAGTTTTGGATGGCAACATCCCATGGTGCAACATGGATGAGGTCATCGTGTATGCCAACATGCTTTTTAAATATTTTACAAAAATGATCAATGCATTCTAGAAAGGAGAAACTACTCCTCATCATCCCTCTGCTCAAACTTGGTGTCTTGCTTTTGATCAGGAGAGTCGATGTGACACTGCGCTCGATATTCTGCAAACTTGTTGATCATTGCTTGAAGTTGATCATGGTTGGGACCATTAAAATGGTCGTGAATGACTTCATGAGGTTTCTTTCTCATTCTTGAGCTTGTTAGGTAACTCGGTGAAATTTTTGCATGCATCGATTAAAAAGCCAATGAAATCATGGCAAGCCAAGAGGTTATTGATTGACTCTCGGTGAAAGTGACCTCTGGTGCCAAACCTTGAGTGATGATAGCCTTGAAATGCTGGAATGTATCATCTGCTTCCCTCAAGTTATACGATTCACTGAGCATCCTGGAGCCATTTTTGTAACTATCTGCTCCATGTTGTATCGTGCTTAGGGCTTCATCTTTGATTTTATCGATTCTCTCCAGGATATATTCCATCTGATCAACCGGTAATCTAATGCAGTGAGAGCCTTATTATGTGCACATGGGGTGATTGATAATGTTAACATTCAATAGGTCGTCAGCTGAGTAGTTAACCATTGCTTGGAATGTTTCATGCTGCAACCTGGCATTATCCAACTCTTGGATAGGGAACTTGCTACTGCTTGTAGCTCCTTATTTGCTTGAGTTATATCTGATAGAGCAATGTAAACTTCCCAAGCATTTCCTCACCATCTCTGAGGATCCACTCGATCCAGGATGATACTGTTGTGCCTTGTTCACCAATCTTAACATATTCATTTATTTTCTCTTGACTGGGAACTTGAATGGGTTCGGCGGTAGTCACAGGAGGAGCGTTGCCCATTTTCTACAATGCTTGTAGGAGATGTTTGTTTTTTGTTCTTTGAGTATCTTTTCTCCTCTTTTTCCTCTTGGAGCTTCTTGTAGAGAGCATCCACAGCAGACAAGGCTTCCCCTTGTAGGCTTTTCAGATGAGGTCCCCATTGTGACTTGAGTCACCGTGAAGTCTGTGGGAGACAGATCTTCTTTTCTCTTGGTGGGATCGGGAAAGCTATCTCCATGACTCTCTCCCTGAAGTGCCTTTAGAAAAGTGAGTTATCACTTTCTACTTCTTGGTTCCCTTCTTTGGAATAATGGAGAAATCCATGGCTGCAATGGGAACTTTCCTCTTATTTTGGCTCAGATGGTCAGAAATCCAACTAGGACTTATGGGAGTGGGAGCGGAGGAAGAAGAAGAAAATGGGAGTGAGAGGGGAGAAACTGTAGAGGCCTCAGGGAAGTGTGTTGAAACACTCGGTGGTGGCATTGATAGGGAGTCCAATGCACCGATGCTTATGGGGCTGGAGTTACTAACGGAGAAGAGAAGGACATGGAAATGGAAGGGATCTTCATCAGGATTGAGGAAATATTGGGTGACAGATCCGTGAGAGAGGAGAAGATGGAAGAGGTGGGAGATGGAAGGGAGGAAGGGAGAGGAGAAGACACATCCATAGGAATAGATGCTTGAATGACAGGAGGAGGAGGAGGAGTGGAAGAAGGAATGTTGGGTACCTCAGTAGTTGTAGTTGTGATAACATCCTGGGTGGATGTATCCATTGAAACATCTGTTGTTTCTTCATTACCTGGAGACACCAGGTTGACTACTTGCTTCTCAGAAGTAGGAGGGAGATCTTCAGGAGTAGTGGAAGAGGGAATGTTGGGTACCTCTTGTCTGCTTGGTTCTCCCACCTTGTCTTTTCCTTTTCCTTTCGGCACATGGTCTGGCCTTGGAGGTGCACTGCCTGAAGGAGAAGTAGTGAAGTCAACTCCAGAGGTATGTAAGGCCATTCTGATTGCACCAATGTTTGGTGCATTATAATGTGGGTTTAACCCTTTCTTGAATGGTCTTTGGCACTTTAGCTCTGTCGATCTCTGAATGGCTAGTTGTCCCCATCTGTGTCAATGTAAACCTGATCAATTTCTTGATCAGTCTCTTTGAATTTCTTTGGGACAATGGCAATGCCATAGTGGATGATCTCCTCCAGAGCCAGCCGGGAGTGATCCTTCCACCTAATGTCTATCTCATGGGTTAGGTCTATCCAAATGTCCTCGATCTCGGGAACATGGATGGGATCAATTTTTTCCTTTGGGAGGAAACTCCGGTAGTCGAAGGTTGGCCTTTCTGGGAAGTTGTGCTTTAAATTCAAGTAGCTCTAGCTCAAGCATACATCTCTGTGCTTTAGCAAGTGTAGGGTAGGTGTATCGGCCAACTGTAAGGGGAATGGAGTTCCTCCTTTCTTTCTCTTCATACACTTTTCATGATAAGTGATTAACTTGCCTTGAAAATTCTAGGAGGACCAGCTTTGGCCCTACAAACCTTGGTAGCTTTGTTGGTTCTCCCTCAAAATTCACAGCTCTGAGGTATGTGAATGTGGGGAATTGTGTGAACAACGCTCCCCATTTCTTTGTAGTAGCAATCACACTCGGGTTGGTTCGAATTGTGTCTCATGTTTGGTCTCAACAAAAAAATACCTCATAGAAGAAGGCATCATTTATTTTGGAGAACTGGGAGATGTTGGCTTGAGCCTTAGCTCTAGGTAGAACTCGTATATCTTGACTTGGGGCCATACCCCATTTCGAGTTAACCCTGTGAAATCCCTTTCTGACACAGTAGCGTATACAACGTAGGAATTCATGTAGAACTTCCCAGTTGTTAGAACTTGTTGAAGCTACGTTGTGAGATGGTGTCACTTATGATTTCACCCCAGTGAAGTGTTGATCAGGTGCATTCTTGCTCATATTCTCTAGGTATCTCAGCATCCATTTATGGAAATAATGGGCATCAGGGAGCCCAAATACTCTACTCAAGAATGTGATTGTATCACTCAATTCTTCATTAAAATCACTACGGTGGATGGTTTGTGGCCATCTGGACACCAAGCTTCTTGTTCTTTAGATAGAGTTCATTCATCATCTACATGCACTGATCTTCATTATCATCCCATGCCTTCTTGTCAGTCTTCAATACTTATTTCCACATATTGCCTGTGATGAGGAATGCCCAGGATCATCTCAAAGTGATGAGTTGTGAGGTTTATGATTGTCTATTGTTCTTTATTTTTGACACATCTAGTGTCTTTGTTATAACATCGGAAACCAACATGATGAACTCATTATTTATGGCACTCACTGGAAGCCCAGCTGCAAAGTGCAATCCACTACCTACTAATTTATTCATCCATGGGCCACTGCTTGCCTTGGTGGTCCTTACCCAAAAATCATCCATGTCAATATGACCCAGCTCAGAGTCTCTGATGTCAAGGTCACACTCTGCATATGAGTCAGGCATTCTGACTCTCTGGTACTTGTACTTCATTTCTTGCTCTGACTGTTTAGCTTTAGCTTTAGCTGGTTTCTTGCTTGATGAAGACATATGTGAGCTTGAGGATGGATGTTGTTGTTCTGCAAGAAGAATCAAGAAGGTCCAACATAGAAGAGCCATGTCAACCATCATGTTATTCATAATGAAAGTTTGAAGAATAACAGAACACCTTAGAATGTGTGAGAAAATAGTTAAGTTTAGCTTGCAGAAGGAAGAACAGAGCAATTTTAAGCCTTAGTGTGAGGCAAGTGCAAGTTTCACTGATGAGGTTACAAGGGCTTTTTATGCTTAGGCACACTTTTTGGGGAACAGTGCAAATTCATTGCATGCAAATTCTTAGTGTCGACATGGGAAAATTGCACTTTGCATTTAGAAAGTGGACATGAAAAATTGTGCCAAGTTTAGAAAGGGGCAATTTTGAGAGGTGTTACATGAAAATTTAGTGCCAAAGGGTAAAGCGTAGGGCGCGGATCTGCATAGCATACAACATTTCATGTTGATGTTGTGGAAGTTGCACCTGTGCCTCATGAAAAATCTGGTAAGTGTTCTTTTTTGGCTAGGTGCAGAAAAAGGTTCATGTTGCATGAGAGTAAAGTGTGCCAAAGTGCAACTTTGGAAGATGTTTGAGGAAAAATAGTGTGCCGTATTTGTTTGGCACATTTTCAAGTGTGTAACATCTCTAAAAATGGTGCCAAAGGGTTTTAATGAGTTAATAGTTTTTGTCAATTTTCTGATTTTCTTGATTTGGATTTGGATTTGATGGCAAGAAAGAGATTTTTGGCAAGCAAGGCAAGAAAGCAAGGATAAATGGTTTTTTTTGGTTTACTTTAGTGGCAAGGGCCTTCAGATTTGTAGATCTGGAAGGAGAGGAAAAGAGGGTTTCAACTGGGGTTGGGATTTTGAATGTGTTCTTTAGATTTTAATTTATTTGATACAAACCTAACCTAACATTAACACAAAAAAAAAAACAAAAATGGGAGAGGAGCCACTCACCCTGGATTTATAAAAGATGAAGAAAAGACGGGGTCCACAAGCTTGAAAATGACACGTGAGGGCTGACAGGGATGGCTGACACGTGCGAGAGAAAATACCTTTCACAATTTTCAATTCATGAAAATGACATGTGGCAGGTTCATATTTATAGAAAAATTGGCATTTATGACCTCACCAACCACTTTTGGTGCGATTTTTGGAGTGTCGACATGAGAAAATTTGCGCTTAGAAAAATGCTTAAAATGAAATTTTTTTAGGAAAATGTCGACACAACATTTTTGCAGCGCAATAATAAAAAAATTTTTTAAACACAATTTTTGGATGTGCGACAAATTTTAATTTTAAAAAAAATGGCGTGATTTTTTTGATGTTGTTGACAAAACAATTTGATGTGAAAAGGATTTTAAAAGGGGGCACAAATTTTTGATGTTGACATGAATGAAATGCAATTAGTGCAAAAGGTGTAGTTTTTATGTCATGACACACAAATTTCTATGCCGAAGGATAAGCTAAAATGGCTAAGTCTTGAAACAACTTGATTTTTGAAAGGGAGTTTTGGGCTATTTGAATGTTATCAAACTTCCTAGGGGTCAAAAATAAATTTTGGTATAGTTACCTACAAATTGCCCTTGTCAATTTTGCAGGATAACATTGGCTCTTTCTGGGGACTATCTTTGAGTGAAACTTAAGGGTAGAGAATCCCATTTTTTCATGTGCCTATCCATTGGGTTATAGAGAGTCAAAAACAAGGGTGAAAAAAAAGAAAAAAAAAACACAAAATGAAAAAACACAAAGAAAAAAACACACAAAAAAGAAAAAAAAAAAAAGAAGAAAACTATACAAAGAAGAGAGCAAGCTCTACTTCCTGAAGATCTTCAAGTGTTGCCCACTATAGGGAAGTGGGAGCTCGGTTCCATCTAGATATGAGAGATAGAAACTATTCTCTCCATTGAGATGCTTGATTTTGTATGGCCCTCTCCAAAGAGAGTCAAACTTCCCATGCATACCTTTCGGTTCTCTTCGTTTGTCCCACAGAAGAACAAGATCTCCCACTTGAAAATCTCTCTACTTAGCTTTCTTGTCGAACAACCTCTTAACTTGATTCTGATGTTAGTGATCTTGTCGACCACTTTCACTCACTTTTCTTCAAGTTCCATCAGGTACATAATCCTCTTTTCAAGAGAATTCTGAAAAGTTTCATCTTCAATTGCTCGAGCAAGCGAGAGGAAGTTCTATGGAGATAGGGATTTCAGCATCGATCCCATATAACACCTAGAAAGGTGACATGCCGAGAGACCTCTTTGGAGTGATATGATCCACCCACAAAGCATCGTACAATGATTTGTGCCAGGACCACTTGGTTTTCATCAACTAGCTTCCGTATGATAGTTACCAGGTTCTTGTTGTTGGATTCTACTGACCATTTCCTTGAGGATAATAATCAGAAGCATGAGCCAAGGTTATTCCATATCCATAACAAAAACCAATAACTTCCCGTGAAGAGAAGTTGGAAGCATTATCAGCAATGATTTTGTGTGGAATGCCAAATCTCACAATAATATTCTCTTTGATGAAGTTGCAAACAACTTCAGAAGTGGCATGCTTGACAGGTATGGCCTCCACCCATTTCGTGAAGTAATCCATTGTTGTTAGGATGTAACTATGTCCAGCACTTGATTGAGGATTGAGTGCTCCAATGAAATCAATTCCCCATTTCTGAATGGTTCATCAATGATGACGGGCTGAGGGGAAATGCAGCCAGCTTTGGTTTGCCAATGAACTGTTGGCAAAGTTCACATTTTGCTACCCAGGTGGTTGTATCTTGAAATAGCATCGGCTAGTAGTACCTGGCCCGAATGATTTTATGTGTTGTCACGGATGAGGAGAAGTGACCACCGTAGGTTGAGTCGTGAAAACTTTCCAACAATTTTACCTGTTGTGGCTTATCAACACATCGTAGAAAAATGTCATCAATTCCACGTTTGTACAATCCATCATCCCATATGACATATCTTGTGGCTCTGAGCTTCACCATTCACTTTTCCTTTGTGGTTAGGTGAGTTGGGCACTCACCATAGGTGAGAAAGAATGTGATGTCAGAATACCATTCATCGTTGGTTGGCGACAAATAGAACCATGGGCAAAGAATCCACTTTCTCTAGTTCATTTTGTTCTCCATCAATGTGATCAACTTTCTCTTCAGGTACCTTTGAGTCTTTATTTTCAGCCATTAGCTGACACAGGCCCTTACCTCTTACCAACTTGGTTGGTTTGATGTCTAGATCATATTCTTGGACCTTTGTGATCCAATTCCCTCGTAAGCTCCCTAACTCTGTTGAGTCAGGATAGACTTAACATGACGTGTCAGGAACAACACTACTGTATGAGAATTCAAGAATATAGTAGCGGAAGTTTTTGACTACTTTTACCATGGAAAAGGCATGCTTTTCCAATTGTGACATCTTCAGTTCATGAGGCTTAAGAGGAGAGCTCATGAAAGCAATCGGGGATTCAATATCCTCGGAGTTCTTTTGCATCAAGATAGTTGATACACAGTATGTGCAGATGCATAACTATACATGATGAAGTCTTTGCTGAAGTCAGGACACACTAGAACAGGAGCGTGAGTGATGGAGGTTTTTATGTCTTTGAATGATGTCTTGCCTTCCTCACTCCATCGAGAATGTTTGGGACCCTTTCATCATATTAGATATATGACGAGTCTTCTCAGCAAAATCAGGAACAAAGTGTCTAAGAAAATTTACCTTTCCGAAGAAAGAGTGAACACAGTCTTGCTTGTAGGAAAAGTAAGGCTCTGAATAGCCTTGACCCTTTTGACATCTATCTTAGTTCCTTCTCTGCTGATGACATGTCCTAGCAGCTTTCCTTCGGTGACCCCAAAAACTGACTTCTTGGGATTTAGCAAAAATCCCGTGCTCTCGGCATCTGATCAAGACTTGTTCCAAATGATCGCAGTGATCACTTCATCTTTTGGAGAACACGGTCAGGTCATCTAGGTAAACTATGATGACTTTTCCCATCATACCTTTGAATGCAAAGTCCATTGCTCGTTGGAAGGTGGCACCGGCGTTGATCAAACCGAAATGGACATTTTTGTAGGTGAAGGTACCCCAAGGAGTGGTGAACATTGTTTTGAACTGATCTTCAGGTGTGACTTGAATTTGATTGTAACCTGAAAAACCATCAAGCATAGACAACATTTCTGAACCGGTTACTACCTGTAGCACTTGATCCATTATCGGTAGTGGATAGTTATCTTTTAAGGATGACTAGTTCAAGTTGTGAAAGTCCACGCATATGCGTATCTCACCATTCTTCTTCCACACAGGCACAATATTTGCAACCCAAGTACTGTGATGAATTGGAAAAATAATTCTTGCATCCAACATCTTCTGAATTTCAGCTTGGATGGTACCTGAGATTTTGGGGTTGTAATGCCTTTGCTTTTGATGAAAAGGCTTGACATCATCCTTGAGTGGAATGTCGTGCCGAATGTCCTTTGGCTTGAAAGACTTCAGATCAGCATAAGACCATGCTAACACATCCATGTACTTTTTCAGCAACTTAACGAATTTTCACTTTTCCTCGGGCGTACAACACTTCCCGATATTCATGGAATGAGGATGTTCCATAGTACCCAGATTGATGGATTCAGTTTCCAGAGAAGAGGAAGGATCATCCTGTCACTTTTTCTTGACAAAACGGTCATGATTATCAAATAATCATTCTAAGGAAACCAAACCTTTAGGAATCTTATTTCCTTTGAGTTGTATCACTGTATCTTTTTCAGATTCATGTGCTTGACCGGTGAGAGACTCACGACACGTAGAAGTTGATCCATCGAAATGAAGTTCTTTGAAATTGTTAGCTTTCTCCAAAAAAGTGATAAGTTGGTTGTCATCATTGAACACTTGCTAGTGTTGTGAATTATCTAGCACACTTGGGTGAAAAACCACTTCAATGGTATATGTATCCATTTTTAACCCTAGGTGAGGGAGCATGAGAGAGGTTGAGATGGCCAATGAATCAGCCATGTCATTTTGGGCTCATGGAACTACTTTGATTGAGAAAGCATCAAACTCTTGATGTTATCCCATACTGCATTGCGGTAGTGTCTGAGCGGTCATTTTTACTTGATATATCCCTTTTACCTGATTGACAATTAGCTCAGCATCACCTTGCACTCTTAGATTCTTGATTCCTTTCTCTTTTGTAGCTTGCATGCCAAGTAACAAGGATTCATACTCGGTAGTATTATTTGTATTGAAGAACTACAACTTGAAAGAAAAAGGGAAAATCTCCTCTTCAGGAGATATTAGAACAACTTGACACCGCATCCACTTGTCACACAACTGCCATCAAACTGCAATGTCCATACTTTGTTGAGATCCTCTTTTGGATGAGAACGTCCATTCTATCTGAGTCGGTGGACAAGGAAGTAGTTCCCCATCCCTGATGATTGAAAAAAGAATGAGCCTTAGGGTCATCAGAGTTGGTGACTAGATATTTCTTTTGTGACTCTGGTTCCAATGTCTGCATCACCCCTTTGATAGGAATCTGGCTTTGGACCAGTCCATATGAATTTCCCCACCAACTTCTTTACAAAAGCTCCTCCCTAGCAATATCCGTATGCTTCTGGAATATCAGCTATGAGAATAGTCATTTTTACCCTTTTCTCAGGAAATGCCGTGAATGCAAACTGCACATCCTTGATCTGACCAATCAATGGTACTGTTTGGTTTCCATGGAGTAGCATCTACCAAAAGGTTTAGTAAGTGTGAGGCCCAAAGCATGGGTGACCTTTGTTGGCATAACATTGTCAGAAGCTCTAGAATCAATTATACAGTTACTTAGTTTATGACCATTGATCAGGAGAGATAGGTAAAAAGGTTCAATTTTCCCGATGTGGAAGTCGAGGCAACGTTTATGTGAGACGTAGGAGGAATGGGAAGAATTCCTTTTGGGGAAATGGGAGGAGGGATGGCAACCTGGCTTTGGATATACTTAGTTAATCTTATAAGCTGCTGGGTTGGCTGAAGGTACTCAACTTCAGACATCTGGATCTTGGTCTTTTTGGCGTGATCAATTATATCGAATGTGACCAAGGGTTGTGCTAATGAAGGAATGAGTCCTTCATTTCATGTTTGTGGAGGAGGATTACTGGTCTTTATGGGACTTGGAGGAAGGCTGAATTGGAGGAGAAATGAGGAGGAAAATATTTCTTTACAAAAGGTTTAATAGGAGGTTGAGTAGGAAGGGGATTACCTCTTTTAGCGATCGTTGGAGGAGGAGTTACCATAACCTTTTCCTTTTTTTTTAGCAAGCAACCTTTGCTTCTTTTCCTTGTGAGTGAGTGAAAACACGTATGATTGTCCACTCGCATACCCTTGGGTACCCTCTTCTTCATCAGATTCCTCATCTTCAAATTCCATATACCCAATAGTAGAGTCGCCAGTCGGTTCACGACATCTTGATCATCTTCACCTTGCGATGAAGGTTCTTCGTAATTTGGATCATCTTCTTGATTTCAACCAAAGCATTAACCGGAGGGGCTTCAATTGCTAACCTTGGAGAAGCAGCAGGAAAATGCGGCCTTTGGGGGTGTTGTTGGGAGTGAAGTTCCTCCGTGGGATATCCGGTATGGAGTAGTAGATGATGTTTGAGTCAATTGCTTCTTTAATGAGAGCAAGTCATTCGCCATCTTCTGGAATGTTGGATCTGATGAGGTAGCTGAGAAGAAGTTGAAGCCTTTGATTTTGATGGCTCTCATCTTAACTCACCGGATATAAGAAGGTTGTCTTCTATCCGAATGGCCATAGCTTGAGCAAGGGCCAAGGTGGGTATTTGTTCTGTAAAAGTAAGAAACTTACTTTTGAACTCATGGCATTCAAGAAGAAACACTTTTGATTCTCTAATGTTGGCATCATGGCAAGTGGCACATGGTTGATCAGTGAATTGAATCGGGTGATAAAATCATGCATGGTTTCATTGGTCTCCTTCTTCATGTGAGTGATTTGTGACAATAATGCAAATGCATCTTCTGAAGGTTTGTATCTGTCTTCAAATGCAGTCTGCAATGTGGCCCAATTGGTGATGGATCCGGCTGGTAAATGTTGGAACCATTCTGCTGCAGGCCCTTGCAAGGTCTCCAGAAAGAGACGTACCGATACGTCCTCATGAGTCACATCTAGAATGTTGCATGACATAATAAAATGTATATATATGTGTGTCGTGCTTTGATTTCCGCTCCCATCAAATTTTGGGAAATTTTTGTGATTTCCCGTGGGAGGGGGTTGATTGGATGCGGTAGTGCTAGAGGACCCATGGCATTTCCCCATGGTATAGGTAGATTTTTGCCATTTGAAAAGTAGGAAAAAGAACATGAGTAGGGAGTGTGGTTCCACTTAGCAAAAGAGCACTGCAAGTTGATGTCGAGGCACCCTGTGAAATCGGCTCTTTCGTGGAGGTGAGGCACTTCTTGTTGATCGATCCACTGAGCTCAGTGATGTGAATCATGCTGGAGTGATACTAAAATTGTGCCTTCGAAGTAGATCAAAAATTGGATCAACTTCCCCATGAGCTCTTCTGCTATGAGTAAATGGTTCACCCGCCAGTGTATCCATTCAGATCTGCAACAATTAGGAGTAGATTTACAACAATCTTTTTGTTTATACTTGCTGATTTTCTGATTTTTCTAGCAAAAATCAGCAAGCATGTACTTTTTCAATATTTAATTTTACCCTTTTTAATAACAACCGATTGTGGTTTTCTAACAAAGATTAATAAGGATAAAAAGTGGGTCAATTTAGTAGGCTGATTTTGGATCTTTGACTTGAATTTTGCAAGGTTTTGAAAATAACATAAAATGTCAGAATCTCAGATCTACTGAAATATACAAGTTTTTGTAAAAACTCAGTGAACTAAAAGTTTCTATCTGGTCCAGATCTATGGATTTTCATAAGGAAATTTTTAGTTTTGATCACTTATGCAAAAATTTTGATTTTTAACAAAGGGTTAAAATTTGCAATCTGGTAGTGATTTTTTAGTTTTTAGTTATTTCCTTAGTTTGATCCCAGTAGAGTCACCAAAAACTGTTGGTCTAAAAAATCTATCGGTTAGGTAGGTCATGGGGAAACAGGCCAACAGTGTGCAGGGCATAGCCCCTCTTTGAGACAACAAAGTGAAACTGGTTTATTGCTAATCTATCAAGTAGGAATCTATGCAAATCTACACTATTCTAACTTCAGGGGTTTGGGATCTCATCCCAGTAGAGGTAGTTCCAACAATGAATAGAAAGGTAGGAGGAAGGAACGGAGGAGGGTAGATCTGAAGGAAGAAAAGAAATGAATTCCAAGATGGAAAGGTTAGAAGGTTTATGCTTTGAGCCGGTAGTAAATAGAGCCAAACTTACTTGCATAAACAATTAAAGCAATATTGATGAACATATGACAATAGTAGGAATGAATCTAATAGAATAAAAACATAGATCTAACTTAAGAAAGATCTGATGCAAATAACACACACATTAAGCACAAAGTCTGAATATGTGTATTAATATTTCTTTTGTTGCAAGAAAACACAAAGTCTTTCTCTCCTCACTTCTCTTTTCATACAAAAATGTTCACCCTAGAATACAACAAGTATTCTAGTATTTATAGAAGGAGAGGAGGAAAGAAGACAAAAGCAAACCCACTACTTACAAAATATCTTACAAGATATTTACAAAAGATCTAGAAAATATCTAAAAGTCAACAGTTGACTTGGGCAAGTTTTTGGATGGCAACATCCCATGGTGCAACATGGATGAGGTCATCATGTATGCCAACATGATTTTTTAAATATTTTACAAAAATGATCAATGCATTCTAGAAAGGAGAAACTACTCCTCATCATCCCTCTGCTCAAACTTGGTGTCTTGCTTTTGATCAGGAGAGTCGATGTGACACTGTGCTCGATATTACAAACTTGTTGATCATTGCTTGAAGTTGATCATGGTTGGGACCATTAAAATGGTCGTGAATGACTTCACAAGTTTCTTTCTCATTCTTGAGCTTGTCAGGTAACTCGGTGAAATTTTCACATGCATCGATTAAAAAGCCAATGAAATCGTGGCAGGCCAAGAGGTTATTGATTGACTCTCGGTCGAAAGTGACCTCTAGTGCCAAACCTTGAGTGATGATAGCCTTGAAATGTTGGAATGTATCATCTACTTCCCTCAAGTTATATGATTCACTGAGCATCCTGGAGCCATTTTTGTAACTATCTGCTCCATGTTGTATCATGCTTCCAGGGCTTCATCTTTGATTTTATCGATTCTCTCAGGATATATTCCATCTGATCAACCTGGTAATCTAATGCAGTGAGAGCCTTATTATGTGCATGTGGGTGATTGATAATGCTGACATTTCAATAGGTCATCAGCTGAGTAGTTAACCATTGCTTGGAACATTTCATGCTGTAACCTGGCGTTATCCAACTCTTCGGATAGGGAACTTGCTACTACTTGTAGCTCCTTATTTTCTTGAGTTATATCCTGATAGAGAAATGTAAACTTCCCAAGCATTTCTTCACCATCTCTGAGGATCCACTTGATCAGGATGATACTTGTTGTGCCTTGTTCACCAATCTTAACATATTCATTTATTTTCTCTGACTGGGAACTTGAATGGGTTCGGTGGCAGTCACAGGAGGAGCGTTGCCCATTTTCTGCAATGCTTGTAGGAGATGTTTGTTTTGTTCTTTGAGTATCCTTTTCTCCTCTTTTTCCTCTTGGAGCTTCTTACAGAGAGCATCCACAGACAAGGCTTCCCCTTGTAGGCTTTTAGATGAGGTCCCCATTGTGACTTGAGTCACCGTGAAGTCTATGGGAGACAGATCTTCTTTTCTCTTGGTGGGATCCGGGAAAGCTATCTCCATGACTCTCTCCCTGAAGTGCCTTTAGAAAAGTGAGTTATCACTTTCTGCTTCTTGGTTCCCTTCTTCGGAATAATGGAGAAATCCATGGCCGTAATGGGAACTTTCCTCTTATGTTGGCTTAGATGGTTAGAAATCCAACCAGGACTTATGGGAGTGGGAGGAGCGGAAGAAGAAGAAGAAATGGGAGTGAGAGGGGGAGCAACTGTAGAGGCCTCAGGGAAGTGTGTTGAAACACTCGGTGGTGGCATTGATAGGAGTCCAATGCACCGATGCTTATGGGGCCTGGAGTTACTAATGGAGAAGAGAAGGATGTGGAAATGGAAGGGATCTTCATTAGGATTGAGGAAATATTGGGTGACAGATCCGCGAGAGAGGAGAAGATGGAAGAGGTGGGAGATGGAAGGGAGGAAGGGAGAGGAGAAGACACATCCATAGGAATAGATGCTTGAATGACAGGAGGAGGAGGAGGAGGAGTGGAAGAAGGAATGTTGGGTACCTCAGTAGTTGTAGTTGTGATAACATCTTGGGTGGATGTATCCATTGAAACATCTATTGTTTCTTCATCACCTAGAGACACCAGGTTGACTACTTGCTTCTCAAAAGTAGGAGGAGAGGAGTAGTGGAAGAGGGAATGTTGGGTACCTCTTGTCTGCTTGGTTCTCCCACCTTGTCCTTTCCTTTTCCTTTTGGCACATGGTCCGGCCTTGGAGGTGCACTACCTGAAGGAGAAGTAGTGAAGTCAACTCCGAGGTATGTAAGGCCATTCTGATTGCACCAATGTTTGGTGCGCTGTAATGTGGGTTTAACCCTTTCTTGAATGGTCTTTGGTGCTTTAGCTCTGTCGATCTCCATGAATGGCCAGTTGTCCCCATCTGTGTCAATGTAAACTTGATCAATTTCTTGATCAGTCTCTTTGAATTTCTTTGGGACAATGGCAATGCCATAGTGGATGATTCTCCTCTAGAGCCAGTGGGAGTGATCCTTCCACCTAATGTCTATCTCATGGGTTAGGTCTATCCAAATGTCCTCGATCTTGGGAACATGGATGGGATCAATTTTTTCCTTTGGGAGGCAACTCTCGGTAGTCAAAGGTTGGCCTTGCTGGGAAGTTGTGCTTTAAATTCAGCAGCTCTAACTCAACATACATCTCCCGTGCTTTAGCAAGTGTAGGGTAGGTGTATCGGCCAACTGTAAGGGGGAATGGAGTTCCTCCTTTCTTTCTCTTCATACACTTTTCATGATAAGTGATTAACTACCTTGACAATTCTAGGAGGACCAGCTTTGGCCCTGCAAACCTTGGTAGCTTCATTGGTTCTCCCTCAAAATTCATAGCTCTGAGGTATGTGAATGTGGGGAATTGTGTGAACAATGCTCCCCATTTCTTTGTAGCAGCAATCACACTCGGGTTGGTTGATTGTGTCTCATGTTTGGTCTCAACAAATAGAATACCTCATAGAAGAAGGCATCATTTATTTTGGAGAACTGGGAGATGTTGGCTTGAGCCTTAGCTCTAGGTAGAACTCATATATCTTGACTTGGGGCCATACCCCATTTTGAGTTAACCTGTGAAAATCCCTTTCTGACGCAAGCAACGTATACAACGTAGGAATTCATGTAGAACTTCCAGTTGTTAGAACTTGTTGAAGCTGCTGTGAGATGGTGTCACTTATGATTTCACCCCAGCCAAAGCATTGATCAGGTGCATTCTTGCTCATGTTCTCCAGGTATCTCAGCATCCATTTATGGAAATAATGGGCATCAGGGAGCCCAAATACTCTACTCAAGAATGTGATTGTATCACTCAATTCTTCATTAAAATCACTACGGTGGATGGTTTGTGGCCATCTGGACACCGACTTCTTGTTCTTTAGATAGAGTTCATTCATCATCTGCATGCATTGATCTTCATTATCATCCCATGCCTTTCTTGAGTCTTCAATACTTATTTCCACATATTTCTGTGATGAGGAATGCCCAGGATCATCTCAAAGTGATGAGCTGTGAGGTTTATGATTGTCTGGTGTTCTTTATTTTTGACACATCTAGTGTCTTTGTTATAACATCGAGAAACCAACATGATGAACTCATTATTTATGGCACTCACGGAAGCCCAACTGTAAAGTGCAATCCACCTATTAACTTATTCATCCATGGGCCATTGTTTGCCTTGGTGGTCCTTACCCAGAAATCATCCATGTCAATATGACCCAGCTCAGAGTCTCTGATGTCAAGGTCACACTCTGCATATGAGTCAGAGCATTCTGACTCTCTAGTACTTGTACTTCATTTCTTGCTCTGACTATTTAGCTTTAGCTTTAGCTTTAGTTAGTTTCTTGCTTGATGAAGACATATGTGAGCTTGAGGATGGATGTTGTTGTTCTGCAAGAAGAATCAAGAAGGTCCAACATAGAAGAGCCATGTCAACCATCATGTTATTCATAATGAAAGTTTGAAGAATAACATAACACCTTAGAATGTGTGAGAAAATAGTTAAGTTTAGCTTGTAGAAGGAAGAACGAGCAATTTTAAGCCTTAGGGTGCAAGCGCAAGTTCACATAGCAAGGTTACTGGGGGCTTTTTATTGCTAGGCACTTGGGAAAGGGTGTCGACATGGGAAATTGCACTTGTGCAGAAAGTGTGACATGGGTTGAATGGACATGGGAAAATTTGTGCAAGTTAGAAAGGGTGCAATTTTGAGAGGTGTTACATGAAAATTTTAGTGCCAAAGGGTAAAGCAGCAGGGCGTGGATCTGCAACATACAACATGTCATGTTGATGTTGTGGAAGTTTGCTGCCCTCAAAAAAATCTATGGTAAGTGTTCTTTTTGGCTAGGGCAAGAAAAAATGTTTTGATGAGTAAAGTGTGCCAAAGTGCAACTTTGGAAGAGGTTGCAGGGAAAAATAGTGCGCCGTATTTTTTGTGCACACTTTTAAGTGTAACATGTAACATCTCTGGAAAAAATGTGCCAAAGGTTTTTTACGAGTTTAATGATTTTTTGCAATTTCTTGATTTTCTTGATTTCTTGATTTGGATTTGGATTTGATGGCAAGAAAGAGAAGTTTTTGGCAAGGCAACAAGTAGGTATAAATGGTTTTTTTTTTACTTACTTGGTGAGGGGCCTTCCAGATTTGTAGATCTGGAAGGAGAGGAAAAGAGGGTTTCAGTTGGGTGAGGATTTTGAATGTGTTCTTTAGATTTTAATTATTTGATACAAGCCCTAACATTAACACAAAAAAATGAAAACCACAAATGGGAGAGGAGCCACTCACCCGGATTTATAAAAGATGAAGAAAGACGGGGTCCACAAGCTCGAAAATGACACGTGAGGGCTGACAGGGATGGCTGACACGTGCAGAGAAAATACCTTTCACAATTTTCAATTCGTGAAAATGACATGTGGCAGGTTCATATTTATAGAAAAATTGGCATTTATTACCTCACCAACCACTTTGGCGTTTTGGTAGTGTCGACATGGGAAAAGTTGCACTTAGAAAAATGCTTAGCACAAGTTTCTTGGTGTCGACACAACATTTTTAGTGCAAAGGATATTTTAAGGGGGCGCAAAGTTTTGGATGTCGACACATAAAAATGTGCCAAAGGAAAATGTTTAGCGCAAGTTTTGTGATGTTGACATAACAATTTTGGCGCTAAAGGATTTAAAGGGGCACTCATTGCTTGATGTCGACATGAGTAAAAATGCCGGGTAAAAGGGTGCAGTTTTAGGAATGTTGACGCCCAAAATTCTACACTGAAGGATTAGCTAAAAATGGCTAAGTCTTGAAACAACCTGATTTTTGAAAGGAAGTTTTGGGCATACCCACTAGATCCACTAGTGCCAACTCCTCCGAGATACACCAGATTGTCCTCATGTCATAGGTAAGTGGCCTAACGCAATCGTTTGTGCCCTATGATCCCACTGTCATGTTGAACTACACGCCAATAGTCTGTGATTCCCAAAAACACGGGGAAAGGACTGTAGCCATATATGTACCAAATGAAAAATTATACCTCCTAGGTGTCACTCGACTACCAATATAGATACCAATTGAAATATATAAACTTATCTCGGGAACTAGAAAACTAAGTGCAAAGGTGTGGTTTCCATGTGGGTTAAGATGTACATGTGTGAATCTCCTTCTTTCTTCATATGATGATCTCTCTCCAAAATCAAATGGGTTTTCTCTTCTGCACTTTCCAATATGGTGTAGCTTGGACTAGTTAGGTTCCATGTCCTCTTCATGAACCTCAAATCCTTCTTGTAAATTATTCCTCCATAAATCCATCACTCATGCAGCTTCGCATTGTCTTGAAACTCCATCTCTCAATCTTCATTATAATTTATCCACCCCTCCTCTCTCTCTATTTCCACCACAAGTTTTTCCATCCTATACCATGCTAGCTTTTGTGCCCCAAACCTAGCGGGAGTTCAGCCAGCCATGGGAAAGGCTTCCAAACTCAAAATAATGATCAAGATCTTGATAGCTAGTGGAATAGCACACAAGAAAAATCCTCTAGGCCCCCTCAAGAATTCAAACTCAACAATCTCCAGGAAAGGATACGTACAAATAACATATTCCAAGGTATAACTAGTCAGCACTCTACTCCACCACTGATCAACAACATGGGTCAGTCGAGATCGGCATCATGTAACCACTGATATTTCTCCTAGGTCCAAATATGAGGTCTATAGTACCAAATTTTCCTTTACGCATATGATGAGATTCATTCATACAAATCTACTAGGAAACAATAGAAGAATGTCTCATAGAGTTTGTGATATAGGTTCTCCTCCACCATTTTTTGTGCATCAAACTAAGATCTAGTACTAAACCTCTGAGAAAACTCATCCCTCTGTTCTTTTAAGCCGGTCTCAAAGCTATCCAAGGTCGATGCTCCATCATTGCACATCATTCTCACAACAACTTCAAAAATAGGCCCGACAATGGAAGTAAAATGTAGTCATTTCTTCATATACCTTCTTTCTACCCCAAACACACTAGCCTATCAACCAACATCGTTAGGCACTCACCCAAGACATGTGCGGGTGTTGAGACCCACCTTTATGTGAGCTTTGTGAGAATGGTCCACCATTGATGGAGAACGAGTTGTAAAAATGGAAACATAGACATTCACTCAAAAATAGAAGATATAGACAACAAATCCATGCACAGATGCATCATAAATGGAAATGAACATTGTAAATAAGCATAATGAAACTAGATCCAACTCAGAATAATATGAAGAACATAATGGTTTACACTTTTGAGCATGAATAACTAGAATCACACACCATATATTGATTTATAAACATTTACAATGGCTCCATTACATCATGAGGGTCATACAAACCGAATACATCAACGAGATATTATCTTAAACCCTACAAAAATACTCTGTAGAGAGAGATTTCTTAGCTATTCTACCCATTACAACCCCTGTTCATCCCCAAAGCCATGCCTTATATGCTTAAAACCCCTTCTTGCAAGAATTTCTATAGGTCCTTTTCATTACCTAAAACCCTCCTTAAACCTTCATTTCCAAAGACTTTGTTCTCACTCTCTTCTCCTTTGTTTTGAACCCCAATCCTTTAAATAGAATCTAGATTAAACACCTTGGTTTCCTTCATGATCATATCACATGCCAAGTGTAAGTGTGGTCCTCAATGGTCAAATTCCTATGCCATCTTGTAAATTCCTCTATTACTTTTAATGATCATCCCGGGAATATCCCTTATGTGGAATATTCTATTCTTGACCTCCAAGATGGAACCTTATCCATTCAACATGCCTACTCTAGCTTTTCATGCATTTCTCCTGTGACAACTCTTCAAAATATGGCCAAGTCCCTAAACATTCTTGTTCCCATGTCCGCCAACCTCTTCTACAACATGTCTTTCCCTTGTGTGATTTTTCTTGAGTGCCTTCCATCTTTCTTTGCCTCCTATGTGCACTTTGACTTCTTCCTTAGCACTTAGTCAATTTTAGGGCACAAAAATGATGAATACCTAGATAGTGTTAAACTAAGATGAGGGTGGATGGGATGGATGGACAACCTATAGACAATAACTGAAAGAGGAAGCTAAAGATGAGTTTATGACAAAAGATGAACCTATAAAATGTTAGTACCTAAAAGATAATAGCAATAATAAGAAATGATAGCATAAATCAACACAAAGTAAGGATAAAATTCCCAAAGTCTCCACAAGATATGCAAGACAAACTCAAATGGACTCCAAGAAGGTTGAAATAGCTACAAGGATCCTCAAGCTCAAAGATAAGTTTGCACAATGTAAGAAAATCTATTTATGCCTCATTTTGGAGGGGAAACTAGCTTTATAGGGTTAAAAATGACTGGGTGGGTAGCCACAAACTGTGGGCAATCATTCCTTTGAGTAGTGGAAAGGTGATTTATTCAAGATATGAGGATTTTATGGATTAGGATGAGTGTTTTAAATATTATAGGTGGGTTAGGGTTTCTTAAGGAAGTTGTTAATGCAAATTCAAAGAACCCGTAAAATGACCTATGGATCTACTTTTCTAAGGCAATGTCATTTGGTGTGAATGCACAACATTGCACTTTCCCAAAGTGTGGGACCTTTGCAAATGGGGAAAGCTCTCCAGAGAAGGTTGGTTCCTCTTCCTAAACTACCTACCACAAGCTATTCCAGTGCAAGAAAGATAATCTAATCCTAATCTAACTTCTAAGGAGATAGGGAGAGAAAGAGAACAAGGAAAAACAAAGCCTACACTAAAATGGTGATACACCAGAGAAGGAAAATGTTGAACATCTATCAAAACTATCATGGAACAAGAAGAGGTGAGTAATAGAAAGGATGGACAAATGCATCACAGACCCAAAGATGGATTTCACACAAAGAATGTTCCAAAACTCCATGAACATAGCTCTAAAACCTACAATGAACATTCAAACATGCACAAATACCTGCAATGAAGAGAGGAAAGAAGAAAACAAGCAAAAATGAGCAAGGATGAACAAATGCATCAAAAACATGTTTTTTATTACTCCTAAGTTTTCACAAAACATCATTTTACTGGTAAGAGGGAAAAAATACCATTATAGAGCAGGGGAGGAAGTTCAAACTCCATTTTTGACCCTAGGGAAGAAAAGAAGGGAGAGGCAGAGAAGAATGATGAACAACCTTTACAAATGAGCCAAAACTGGGCTTTTACCATGAAGCAGAATGGAAGAAAGGAGAAAACATGGGAAAATTTGATTTACAACTCCAACCACTAACAAGATCCATTTAAAACAGCTTGTAAAATGATGGGATCAATGAGAAGCTCATATTTCTATGCATCTACTTCACAGACCAAAGAAAATGACCCATACTTCATTAATTTTGGTGGTTGGGAACCATTTCTACGTTTTTGCATGCCAGAGATGTTTTCCCATTTTTCTCCCATGAATCTCCATTCAAAAAAAAAAATTTAAGATTCCATCATGTAGATAATTTCACCAGCTTTCCATTGATACCAAAAATGAGAAAATCGAGCTCTGGTGCGAAAGATATGCCCCTCTAAAGATTTAGGGCAAAAATGGCAAAAATAGGGAAAAAATCAGGTTCGCGGGCCAAAATTTGAACTTTTTCCTCTTTTTCAAATCTAGGAAAATTTCCAAAAAATCCCCACATCCCACTCCTCATCTGACATGGTGGCATCCTTTGGTTCGGCCGTAGGCTTCAAAATCACATTCTTTGCCCTTCACCCGTAAAGGGAAAATTTTCCAACAATCACTTGGCGGCCCGACATCCACTCCAATGTGGACATGTGACACCCTATAGCCTGATGTAGGCATGTAGCCCAAATTTTACCTTTGCATCTTTCACCACTTTGGAAAATATTCCAAAATCCCCCTGACGCCCCCATTCCCGCCGCTGATGAGGACACGTGGCACCCTGAGATTGCTTGGTGGGGTGTGGCCCAACTTTTTCCATTCCTTCTATGGGCCTACGGGTGAAAATTTTCCCTTATTCCTTTTATCCAAAATGGCCAAGTGCCAAAAAATCCCCCCGACACCCACCACTAAGACACGTGTCGGCCTCTCATTAGTTACGGGCCTGCCTAGGGAAAATTTCCCCTCCAAACTCCGTCAAACCATAACTTACAAAATACAAGGAGTTAGGAGGACTTCTTTACCTTTCTAGAAAGGGGAAGAAAAATCCTATTTGATGAAGCCATTTTCAGAACCCTTTGAGTGCTTAAAATGTGTGAAAATTGAAGTTGAAGCACAAGGAAGGAAAGAATGAAGGCAAGTTAGCCAAAATAATAAGGGGGCTCATTTTGGATAACAATTTTGGTGACTCAGAGGGGTCATCTACCTACTAGATGAATGATCAATGGCCTTTGAAGCATCCATTGGGCATGGAGTCAAGCCTGATAACCAATTCTGATCTGAACTATGAAAATATGACCTTTGATCCACTTGGAAACCCACTAAACTTGGAGTTGATCTTCACCAAAATGCCACTAAAATGGACTATGCAAGAGCAATACAACAACACCAAAAACTATGTAAAAATTAGAAATCATACATACCCCAAGTGGGATATGCAGAGTGTGCACAAGCACTTCTTCTGCTGAAAGAAAACCTACCTACTCTACTCTAACTGGAAGCAAAGGTAAGCTAAACAAACCTACTATTTGGTTGTGCAAAATAGCTTCCTTTCTTCAAAATTGGCAGCCATGCAAATGATTTGGAGCTGAGTATGGCTTCTTGGATGAGTGGAAAATCAACAAGAAGATGGTCTTCTACCCAAATTAGCAAGGTGTCAGCTGAAAGCAAATTGAATACCTCTTTTAGTTGCTCTGCATTTGGATTGAAGAGGTATTGCAAGCTGATCCTTGGTACTTTATAGCTCATCCTCATGCTTAGAAGCAAGCATGACTGGTTTTGACTTCTCCTTTGGCTCCAATGAAGCCAAATACCTGATTGGGCAAGGTTTGATCATTTGATATGCCCATTGCTCTAATTTTCAACTCCAAAAATGGATTCCTCTTGTAGACCTTCTTGGATGGATGATGTGGAAGAGGTGATGGAATCCTCGTGTTCTTTTCCTTCCTTCATGGCAGTATGGAACTCTTCTATAATATGCAGCTCATCATTATTGATTGCAACATCTAATGAAGTTGCTTTTGCATTATTGTAACCTACTACAATACATTGTTGGTTCTAGAGTTCCTCCATTGTAGCTTTTGGAAGATCAAATTCTTCCAACTTTGATTCAAGAGGCATGTTGCAAACTACAGGTTGTTGTCCTTGAATCCTCTTCTCCATGGCAGCAAGTTCTTGTTGTTGGAGAATGAATGGTGAAGAAGAAAATGTTGTAATTTCAGCTGGCTCTTCATCCAAACATTCTTCTAAGTCTGATGGAAAATCAAACTCTTCAATGTCCTATTGTAGCAAGGTCTCTCCCTTTTGTATGGTGACCTTCAAATCTACATTTTTTTCACCATGTGGAGCTTCATATTCAAACATGAAGCTTGTCAGCTCGAACTCATCCCAAAAATCAGATTTTTGGAGAGATGAAGTGGGAGAGAAACATGAGGTTTCTTGTGCAACCTGCTCATGATTCAGTGCCTCTGAATTTGTTTTGGTCACCTCCATAATGGATTCATCAATCAAATCAGGCCCTTCAAATGAAAGCAAAAAAATCTTCAATAATGCTTCCTTCATCTAGTTCCAATTCTGATTTGATTTCTTCTAGTTGCTCCTCTTCAATGGGACTTGGAGCTGATTGTTCTTCCTCCTCCACAGCTGGAATGTGCTCCTCTTCTTTTGGATTTGGAGTAGCTTCTCCTTCCTCTACTACTTGAAGACCATCTTGCTCTTGATTAAACTCTTCCTCTTGCATGAAGTTTTTCAAATCAAACTCTTCAATCTACTACTCTAGAGGACAAGTTGGGACTACAAGATCTTCTTCTTCCATGGCTGATTGTGCAACTTGAATTGGATCAGCATTTCCTTCAAGTAAAGTGCCAACATGGACACTACATTCTGAGCAAATTGATGACTGATCTTCTTCCTTTTCTTGTTCTTCTGCTGCTGCAACAAAATCAGTCCTAACCACCACTTGTTCTTCAACCTTTACCTCCTCTGTAGGCTTCACCAGCAAAGGAATTTTCTCAATCCCATATCTAAGAGCCAAGCTTACTAAGCTCTTAATCATTCCTTCTTTTCTTGGTTCTTCCTCTTGTTATCCTTCATGACTGATTTTTGCAATTTCTTCTTCCCCACATGGAATTGGGAAGGCAAGAGGAGAAACAGATTGGAGTTCAACCAATTTTGCATTTGTTTGTGGTGGTGGAGGAGGTAGAACTTCTTGTTTCTTTAGAGGGAATGGCTGTTTGGAAGGGAAAAGGATAGAAGAATTGAGATGAGGTGGAAGACTAGGGGATGGAGAAATGAAATCAACACTTGGGGCAGCATGGGCTAGATTTAGAATTTGGCATTCAAAATGAGATGGTGTTACTTGAGGAATGGAAGGAGAAAAACTAGATGATGGTGTAGAACTTACCCATTGACAAGGTTGCTCAACACCAAATTTATAGGCCTCTATCTCCACTGTCCATTGTGTAAGTTGGGGCAGCATCTCCACCATGAAGTCCAACTTCTCCTGAGGGCTTAAGTGTCTTGGAAAAGGGCCTCCCCATGGACAGGGTGCTCTAAAACCAATCTAAAATGCCTTCATTTGTGCTTGAGCCCTTGATTGCACCATGCCAATCTCCATTTTTTGGATCTTCTCCAACAGACCAACATCTTGCATTTGACTACTATCATTGCATGCATACCCTTGCTCTTGATATGTTTCATAACCAAATTGATTTTGGCCTTGCTCATATGGATATGCATACTGATTTTGAATTTGATCAAAATGCTGATTTGAAGGAGTTGTAAAACATGTTGGAGGTGGAATATACTGTTGTTGTAAATGTGAATTCCATGATGGAAATGAAGTCATGATTGCACAACTTCATGGAATGAAAGAAGATGGAAGAGATGGAAAGAAGAATGGATGAAAAATGAATGGAAAGAGGGTCTACAACTTCTGAGATGGGTTGTTTACCAGATGGAGTCGTGAAATGTGTTTACAATTGCCTCCAAAGGCTGAAATCTTCACAAGAACACACCAACTGCAAAAGATGAAGTGGAAGACCTCTAAGGTCCCACCAGCGTGCAAAAATATTAGTGAAAATTCACAGCACCCCCAAAATGACCTATAGATCTACTTTTCTAAGGCAATGTCATTTGGTGTGAATGCACAACATTGAGCTTTCCCAAAGTGTGGGACCTTTGTAAATGGGGAAAGCTCTCCAAAGAAGGTTGGTTCCTCTTCCTAACTACCTACCACAATCTATTCCAATGTAGGTAAGCTAATCTAATCCTAATCTAACTTCCAAGGAGATAGGGAGAGAAAGAGAACAAGGAAAAATAGAGCCTACACTAAAACGGTGATACACCAGAGAAGGAAAATGTTGAACATCTATCAAAACTACCATGGAACAAGAAGAGGTGAGCAATGGAAAGGATGGACAAATGCATCACAGACCCAAAGATGGATTTCACACAAAGAATGTTCCAAAAATCCATGAACACAGCTCCAAAACTTGCAATGAACATTCAAACATGCACAAATACCTGCAATGAAGAGAGGTAAGAAGAAAACAAGCAAAAACAAGCAAGGATGGACAAATGCATCACAAAACACATTTTTATTGCTCCAAAAGTTTGCACAAAACACCATTTTATTGGTAAGAGGAAAAAAACATCATTACAGAGCAAGGGAGGAATTTCAAACTCCATTTTCTACCCTAGGGAAGAAAAGAAGGGAGAGGAGAGAAGAATGATGAACCTTTTACAAATGATCCAAAATTGGATTTTACCATCGAATAGAATGGAAGAAAGGAGAAAATGTGGGAAAATTTGATTTACAACTCCAACCACTAACAAGATCCATTTAAAAATCCTACAAAAATATGGGATGTATGTAAAAGCTCATATTTCCATGCATCTATTTCGTGAGACCAAATAAAATGACCCATACTTCATTAATTTTGGTGGTTGGGAACCATTTCTACGTTTTTTTCATGCTAGAGACGTTTTCCCATTTTTCTCCCATGAATCTCCATCAAAAATAAAAATTTAACATTCCATTGTGTAGATAATTTCACCAGCTTTCCATTGATACCAAAAACAAGAAAATTCGAGCCCTTGTGCGAAAGATATGCCCCTCTGAAGATTTAGGTTAAAATGGCAAAATTAGGGCAAAAATCAGGTTCGCGGACCGAAATTTGAAATTTTTCCTCTTTTTCAAATCTGGGAAAATTTCCCAAAAAATCCCTTTGCCCTGCTCCTCCGCCGACATGTGGCATCATCTGGTTCAGCCGTGGGGTTCAAAATCACATTTTGCCCTTCGCCTGCAAAGGGAAAATTTTCCAACAATCCTCCACCGGCCCGAGATCCACTCTAATGTGGACACATGGCACCCTATGACACAATGTGGAGATGTGGCCCAAATTTTACCTTTGCACATTTTTCCACTTTGGAAAAAATTCCAAAATCCCCCGATGCCTCGACTAGCACCGTTGACGAGGGACACGACGCGCCTCCCGAGATTGTTTGGCGAGGGTGCGGCCCAACTTTTTCCATTCCTTCCACGGGCCTGCAGGAGAAATTTTTCCCTTGTGCCTTTTAGCCAAAAGGAATAAGTTCAAAAACTCCCCGATGCCTGCCATTGAGACACGTGTCAACCTCTCATTGGTTGCATAGGCAGCTGGCCCTAGGGAAAATTTCCCCTCCAAACTCCGCCGAGCCATAACTTGCAAAATACAAGGAGTTAGGAGGACTTATTTACCTTTCTGGAAAGGGGAAGAAAAATCCTATCTAATGAAGCCATTTCCAAAACCCTTTGAGTGCTTGAAATGTGTGAAAATTGAATTTGAAGCACAAGGAAGGAAAGAATGAAGGCAAGTTAGCCAAAATAAGCAGGGGGCTCATTTTGGATAACATAAGTGTCATGGGTAAGTGGGAGATAAATATGGATTAACTAAATGATAGATAAAGCATAGGGATATGAAATTAGGTAGTTAGGGATAATAAATATCCTATGGAGGATAAATGAAAGCTAATTAGAGGTAATTTGCTAATGAGATGAGGATTAGAAAATGATTAAATGAAGATTAATTAAAAATTAAAGTTGATAGGTTAATAGATAGAAGAGGTGAGAATTAAAATATGAATTGGAATTAAAATAAAGGGGGTCTAGATATGACCATGATGAAAGAAGTGAACATGGGCAAAAAGGGTAAGGATACTAAATTTTGGTGTCTACATTTTCCCTTTTTTGTCGAGTGGTTTTCACTTAGCAAGCCATGAGAAAAAACGATGAGAGATAAAGAGTAGGATGAAGGATAATGAAGGATTGATGATGAGATCCCCCTCAAATGAGGGATCAATAACACAAAGGGGAATCAATGACAAGGTTGAAAGAGGTAGATGGTGAAGGGTGGGTGGGAGAAGAAAGATGGGTAAAATGATAAGGTGAGGCAAGATGCCCCAAACAAGAAGGATCTGAATCAACAAAATTAAAAATATGGTGGTGATTTTAGGAGTCACATCATTAGGAAACAAAGGTCATGGTCTTCAGGGAGATGACGACAATGTCCTATGGGCTTGTGAGTTGGAAAAAATCATAGCAAAATGGAGGGAATCCACTCAAATAGATGCAAGCCATGGGAGATACGGGTCATAGGTATACATCAAAATATGCATAATTAAATTAAAAATAATGTGAAATCCTTTCTATGTGAGAAATCGATTTGAAAAGTTATGCATTTGCAATGGACGAAGTAATGGTGCCCTAACAAATGGCATGGAAATGGCCGAAAAGGAAAATATATAAAAAGTGATGAAATAAGATTCCCCAAGGGGGAATAAATATGGCCATAAAGGTGGAATTTGAGAGCAAACAAGGATAAATAGATGATGCCCTAGCAAAGGAAAAAAAAAAAAGGAGAAGGGCAAGCAAAAACAAGGGTTTCTAAGGTGAGTGATGATGCCTAAGGCCGATTGACGATAATCCAAAGGGGTCGACAATGACTTGGTGTCGGTAGCTATATACGCCCAAAATTTAGCCGACGATTATCATTTTAACACCTATAAGTGATGATTGAGAGTAGAGAGCTATAAAAGGAGACGAAGAAATGGAGGTCATAGGAGAAACTATGAAATACTAGACGGTGTGCGGGATGGTGAGTAGGTTGAAATTGTCCCTTGGACTCATTGACCCAACATGGGTTGGCATCAATTAGGCATGATAGGTTAAATAAATGAATGATTTTGATGTTAAATGATGTTTAATGATGAAAGAATCTGATGTTTGCTTGGTTGATTTGTGATTATAGGCACGAGAGACCTTGTACCTAAGAGATTGAGTCCTGACACTTTTTGATCATATCGGAGGGATGTTTTCGACGCTGAGTGGGATCACTTAGTGGATACGTGGCTAGGAAGATTTAGAAATTATCAAAGGATCCCATGAGATTTGGGGTTGATGATTGTATTGGTTGAGAGGTGGGATATGCATACCAACACCTTATCGTTCGGGACAGATGAGATGAATTTCACCTGGAGGATGTATATCACATCCTGAGATTGCCTATACTGGGGAAGAGTAGAAAGTCCCCATTATAGCTAATAATAGACTTGCAATACTGATATAGATATTTAGAGCTGATGTACCCCATATCAGATTCTCTTCATGGGATATTTCATATAAGTTGAGGTACAAGGTTTGGGTACCACAGAGCCAATGGATTTTTTTATTATGATGACAATTTCACGTTATGCATTTCTAGACTTGGGAGGATCTAGGTTCTCATAGACTTTAGTAGGTGTCATAACAAACATAGTTAAGCATCGAGAGAGTGTTTTCATTTGGCACTTCTTTGATAACACATGTATATCATAATTTATCCATGTACAAAGTGGGGATGATGTAAAGATGGGATGTAGGATTCTTTCTAAAGTGTTGAGCCTACGAGAACATTGTAGTTATCTAGCCACTAGGGACCATATAGAGGTCATAGTGGGGTTTTGAGATGACAAGTTGACCAAGATCATGGAGACAAAGGTGTTAGATACTCGATTGGTATGCGAGATAGGTTTGTAGAGCTCGAGGGAGAGAAGATTAGATGGTGTCCCTATAAAGACTTCCTTGCATGACTTGGGGTGGATGCAGAGTTAGTGGGTATGAGGAGGATGAGATGGGTGTAGAGAAGATGGCCAAATATGATTGAGGACATACATTTTGATAGAATACGATGAAAATTTGGTGTCATTGAGATCAGTACCGGGAGCCTATCTCATATAGGCAAGAAGAGATTGAGTGGGAGTTTTTGAGCCCTATCATGGCAAATCCAATGGAGGAGGTAGAAGACCCTTGGGATGAGGATGATGATGTAGGAGTTGGAGTAGGGTTTTCTAATTGGATGATTGCAGCTCGGGTGGATGGAGAGAGAGGAGATGAGGAGGAGGAGGAGATGGAGGTTGAGGTAGAGGTAGATCTAGGAGGCAGTGGAGATGGGGATAAAGGAGAGTCTAAAAATATGGGACGATTACATGGAGAGCAAGAGTAGATGTGTGTTGATAGGGACACAACTATACAACAAAGAGATGTAGTCATGTAGGTGAAGGACTAAGTCACCTAGGAAAAGGACCGGTACTAAAGGTAAGGGAGGCCTATATGGCCCATTTTGGAGATCTTGCTACTAGACTTGCCACTTTGATTCGGTGAGTGGTGAACAAGTGGGATCAAGGGTGCATAATAGGTGGAATCTCTTGGCATGATTTCCATGGATCGATATAGATCATTAGCTGTATAGGCTAACTATTATGAGGGGATTGTGATCAATAATCTCTCGTGGACACTACGATTTTGGGAGCATCTGCGCAGAGGAAAGAAGTGGTTGGAGATGGGACATCTAGGAGTGTAATGAGTGTGTCTCATCTCGCATCAAGGAGAAAACAAGGGTGGAGGTGACAAGGCCGAGAGAGAGATAGAGGGACTTGCCTCATATGGGAAAGAGTTTAGGCTCTTTGATGTGAACTTTACTACTGATTTTATAGATATATTTTCTTTAAGAGAGGACCCTTAGAGGTCGATGATGTACTGATACACTTTATTTTGGTAATATATATATGATATATGATTTTTTCATGGTTTAGCATGTGTGTATTGTGTGATGTTGATTATTTTATTTATGATGATGTGATTGCATGTTTTACTTATATTTGATGATGATGGTAAAATTATAGGATGATATGTTTTATTTGATGATGATGTTTGATGTATATGATGATGATAATATGTTTTATATTGATGATGGTGATGATTACGTGTTTACTTTGGATTTGATAATGATGATGAATGTATATGCATGGATAATATGTGATATTAAGAAAAATTAATTTGAAAATAGATGTGATGAATGATGAATATAGATGATGATAAGTAAGAATAGGTGAGTAGATGGGGGACCATAGATGGGTAACATATAGGTGATTTAGATAAAAGTAGATGTGCTTGTAATAAAACAAAGAAGAGGTAAAAGATAGATGTGGAAAGGTTTAGAATAAAACATAACTTAATGATGGTGACCTATGGGTATGAATGATGCTACGTAATATCAAGGGGTGTGTGAAGAAAGGATGCCTCCAATCACATTAGAGGTAATTGTTGATGTCGAATCACAGCACCCCTGGGACTCTGTAACTCGATGGGTTGCAGATTCTCAGTGTGATTGCATAACATGGAGCTTTTCCCAAGTGTGGGACCTTGCGAAATCGAAAAAGCTCTCCGGATGAAGGCCGGTTCCTATTCCTCTGTTCAGATGCACACGTAAAAATGCAGAGGGTCTACTCAAAACCTAATCTAATTTTCCAAGGAGACAGGGAGAGAAAAATGCATAAAAATAAACCTAAGCTAAGGAGGTGATGCACCGAGGAATGAAGAACACTGTCTTGCCAATAAACACGAGACCATAAAAATGTAATGCAAGATCATGCCTGAGATAACTTGATTCTGTGAAAGATCAAGAAAATGCAAATAAACACTTAGAGGGTTGATAATCATCCACTGAGACATGCATTAATTTGCTCCAAAGATTGATACAACACACGCAAAATGCCAAGAGACAAGGTTGCATTACGGTTTTAGATAGGAGGTTTGAACTCCACAGATTCACCTGCCAAAGAGAAGAAGGGAGGGGCAAAACAAGAATGTCCAACCTTTAGAAAGAAGCCCCTCCTTACAATTTATAGGAAGAATGAGAGAGAGAAGAGAGAGAAATTCCAAATCTACCCCAACCACCTCAGGTTGTATTTAATTCATCTCATTATGGTGGTAGGTGAGGACCATATCAAACCCCAAAAGTGGCAAACTGTATTTTGCATTTTTAAGAACTTTTCCCACCCAATTAAAGATATCCAGTCATAGTTAGGTAGAGGACGCCGTAGGCTTTCCGAAAAGTCCAACCTTGTGTGAATCGGAGCTCCCAGTCAAAAGTTATGGCCATCTGAATATCTGGGTCAGGGTCTGCTTCCTGTCAGCACTCAGAATGTTGCGCCTCCTGAAGGTGCGCCATAGGCGCATCCGTGTGTGTGTCGACATCTTCTTATGTGCGCCATGGGCGCATTCTTTCTTATGTCGACACTCATTTCTGTGCGCCTCTTCTGTGCGCCATGGGCGCATCCATTTTGCTGTCGACACTCATTGTCGTGCGCCCCTTTTGTGCGCCATGGGCGCATCCATTTTTCTGTCGACACTCATTGTCATGCGCCCCTTTTGTGTGCCATGGGCGCATCCATTTTGCTGTTGACACTCATTGTCATGCGCCCCTTTTGTGTGCCATGGGCGCATCCATTTTGCTGTCGACACTCATTGTCGTGCGCCCCTTTTGTGCGCCATGGGCGCATTCATTTTTCTGTCGACACTCATTGTCGTGCGCCCCTTTTGTGCGCCATGGGCGCATCCATTTTGTTGTCGACACTCATTGTCGTGCACCCCTTTTGTGCGCCATGGGCACATCCATTTTTCTGTCGACACTCATTGTCGTGCACCCCTTTTGTGCGCCATGGGCGCATCCATTTTGCTGTCGACACTCATTGTCGTGCGCCCCTTTTGTGCGCCATGGGCGCATCCATTTTGCTGTCGACACTCATTGTCGTGCGCCCCTTTTGTGCGCCATGGGCTGAGGTTTGAATTTCTTTGGTTTCCATATTCTTCCGCTTGTCTATATCTACCCGGGGGGAAGATATATACAACAATTTGGCGACTCAACGGGATCACCTGCCTGCTAGGTAGAAGATCAGTGGCCCTTTTAGAAATCCATTGGGCATGGAGTCATAAGCAATACTTGAAACCAACTTGATCTCTGATCCCGAGCCTGAAACCGCAACTCCTTCTCCGACAGCACTTTGAACTGTAGAAACAACCTGAGAGCAACGAAACCTGTGCCAAAGCACTTAGGGAAACTGAAACCTAACTACAACAAGACAATGTGCAAACGCACTTAGAGGAATTGAAATCTAAGCTAATATTTACAAGGGTAGAAATTTTCTCTTTTCAGTAGCAATGTTTAAGATAGATTCCGTTGACCGGAATCGAAAGTTCTTCTCCGTCCAATGTAGACAATTGGAAGGCATTACTACTTTTACATCCCGTGACCATGTAGGGGCCACTCCAAATGGCATCAAACTTGGAATGCCTTCCTGGTTTTTCCCGATCTGCATCCCATTTCAGAACTAGGTCCCCTTCCTGGAAGGTCCTTGCTCTTGCTTTCTTATCAAACCATCTTTTCACTAAGGCCTGATCTTTCTCAATTGTTTGAACTGCATGTTCTCTAATTTCTTCCAATTCCATCAACTCTGCATACCTAGCCTCCATTGGTTCGAACTCAGCCAACTCCAACTGCTTCATGAATTCTAATGCAGGTAGTTCTAATGATATAGGCAATACTGCCTCTTTTCCATAGACCAACTTATAAGGGGAATTACCTGTAGACCTCTTTGGTGTTATTCTGTCAGCCCATAATGCTGATTTTAGCTTGGTATGCCATGTTCTTTGATTTTCATCCAGAGTCCTCCTGATGATTCTTAGCAAATTTTTGTTCGTGGACTCTGCCTGTCCATTACCCTGCGGGTAATAATTGGAAGAGGTGCTCAAGTAGATTCCATTTTTGACAGCCCATTCCGTGATCTTGGAACCTACGAATGCCAATGCATTGTCTGATATAATAGTGGCCGGCACACCAAACCTGGTCACTATTCCTTCGTAAAATTCTAGTATATTAGACTCGTTTGCCTCTTTGAGCGCTACTGCTTCAGTCCACTTGGTGAAATAGTCCGTTGCCGTGAGAATCCACTTATGGCCTTGGCTTGAGTTTGGATTGATGACCCCGACGAAGTCCAATCCCCATTGCATAAATGGTTGGTCAACCAGAATTGGGTGCAATGGAAGTGCTGCTTGTCTTTCTTTGCCTGTGAAGAGTGCACATTTCTTGCACTTTCTTATCCATGTATAGATCCTTTCAAGGCGCCGGCCAATAATACCCTGCCTTCATTATCTTGAGAGCTGTTACTCGTGGGGCAAAATGTCCTCCAGAATCTCCATCGTGAAAATCTCGTAACACCCTCTCAATTTGACTTATCCCAATGCACCTCAATAGAACTCCATTGATGTCTTTCTTAAACAAAACACCATCAACAAGCACATATGGAATGGCTTGTAATCTGAAGTATCTCCTCTTTGCTTTGCTCATCTCTGGAGGGCATAGGCCTGTCTGTAGGAAGTGTATCATATTATGAGTCCAACAAGGAGTAGGCACGTCATCATTTTCTTGTTCTTGATCATCCTGTAGTACCAAGGTAGTCTCCTTTTCATCACCAGCTTCAACTTGTTGACTCAAGGCTAGCTGCTCACATAGTCCCTTCCCACGTACTAGTTTGGTGACCTTGATCTCGATGTCATATTCCATGACACGAGTTATCCATCCTGCACGTTTCTCATTCAGATCCTTGTTTAGAAGGAAGTCCTTGACTCCCGCATGAGAGACTAATAATTGGATCTTGTTGTTTGAGACTAGGTGCTTGAATTTCTTTAAGCTTCTGATTACCGCAAGGACATGCTTTTCAATGAAAGAGTACCTAGTTTCGTATTCCTCCAAGCCTTGACTGAAGAAAGCAACTGGTTGTTCTAATCCTTCTTTGTTTTGTTGTACCAGGATTGCAGAAATCGTGTCCCCACCACCAAAGGCATATAGCACGAAGTCCTTAGAGAAGTCTGGATTGACGAGAGTTGGGGCTTGAGATATAGCCTCTTTTATTGCCTCAAAACTTGCCTTGCCTTCAGATGTCCACTTAAATGCCATGCTCTTCTTTAACATCAGCGTTATTGGTTTTACGAGAGCTGCAAAATTTGGAACAAACCTGCGGACGAAATTGATCCTTCCTAAGAAGCTTTGAAGAGCCTTCTTGTGATTTGGCAATGGCAATGCTTGAATTGCTTCAACTCTTTCTGGGTCAATTGTCAACCCCTCCTTTGAAACAATATGGCCTAGAAGTTTTCCCTCGTGAGCCAAGAATATGCATTTTTTGGGATTCAATGATACCCCAAATCTTCTACACCTCTGAAATACTTGCCTCAAATGATAGAGGTGATCCGCTGCATTTTTTGAGAATACAGTGATGTCGTCAAGATATATCAAAACTATTTTATTGATCAACCCCTTGAATGCCATATCCATTGCCCTTTGGAAAGTGGCCCCAGCATTTGATAGCCCAAATGGCATCTTCTTGTAGGCATAGGTCCCCCATTTGGTGGTGAAAGCTGTCTTGAATTGGTCACCTTCTTTTACCATCACCTGATTATACCCTGAGTAGCCATCTAGGAGAGAGAATCTCTCTGAACCGGATACTACTTGCAATATTTGTTCCATTGAAGGAAGTGGGTAATGATCTTTGAGAGATGCCCTGTTGAGGTCTCGGAAATCTACACACAACCTGATTTCTCCACTCTTCTTCCTGACCGGAACCAAGTTTGCAACCCAGCTTGAGTGCTTGATCGGGAATATAATGCTTGCCTCTATCAGCTTATTTAGCTCTTTCTTCATTAGAGGCTCAATGTGAGGGTTGACCGGTCTCTGTTTCTGCCTGACGGGATTAGCATCTGGATCCAATTCTATGGTATGTTGTGCCAAATTTGGATCGAATCCTCTCAAGTCTTCATAGCTCCAAGCGAAGACATCTGGAAATTCTTGGCAAAGTTGTATGAAATCTGATTTCTCCTGTTCAGTGGCCACTTTGCCAATTTGAAGTGTTTTGTCTTCCCCAACCGGAATTGGCTCTGAATCTTCTCTCTTGACCTGTATGTTTGCCTTTTCCTTACGAAACTGGTCGTTAGGGTTGAAGATAGACTCCAATGTTACCAAACCCTTAGGAAGCTTGTTTGTCCGCAGCTGTACTACTTGATCCCCATACTGCTGCTCTAATCTGTCCTGATTCCTAGCTGAAAATTCAGCCTCTTCTTGTAAGAAATTGACGATCTGTTGATCGTTCTCAAACACCTGCCAGCTTGTGTTGTTATCTGGAACTGCTGGCCTCACAACCACATGGATGTGTGGCTGCGTTTTTTCTCTCCTGATGCTGTCAACCACATCAAATGTCGCTCCAACTGCTGCGAGCCTATCTGCGGCTTCATTTTTCTTCCTGGGTATGGATACAATGTTGAAAGCTTTGAAATCCTCAATGAGGTCCCATACCCTATTCTTGTAGCTCCTTAGCAAGTCGTTCTTTGTAGCATGTTGTCCCCTAACTTGGTTGATGATTAGCTCGCTATCTCCAAACACCTGCAAGTTCTTTATGCCCCTTTTCTTGGCCCAATGAATTCCATGAATCAATGCTTCGTATTCAGCCGTGTTGTTTGAACAGGAAAACTGGAAACGAAAAGCTGAAAAATATTTGATGTCTTGTGGTGAAATCAACATTGCACCACCTCCAGCACCTTGTCTGCTTCTCGAACCATCGAAAAATAATTTCCAAACTTTGTTTTCATCCTTTTGTTCAGGCTGAATGATGTCGGGAATGGGTGAATTTTCTTCGTGTATACAATACACGCCCAATTCAGATTCTTCAATTTCCTTGTATGGGTCAAATTCATGACTCTTGTTTGCCCATTCATCCAAAGTTAAATCAGGAATTCCCTCGACCTTAGTACCTGTTTCTAGATCACTTGAACACTCCTCCTGATCAAAAACCGAGCAATTTGCATTGATAGGATTTGGTACATGAGGCTCAATATGGAAATGGGCAATTGGTTCTGACCTGATTGTTGCTTTGGCTCCATACCTTGTCCTAAAAATCATGTGCGACCAATCTGCAGATAAATATCCACCGATTTTTGCAGTGAAGTCTCTTGATAGACACAACGCAAAGAGTGGTGGAAGGTCAATCACAGACACATCTTGTAGAACTGTAACATTAGGACAGGAATGTAGTGTTAGGCTTAACCCTTTGATGACCCCAACTGTTTCCTCTACCGCTGTTCCATCTAGTCATTGTATTTACTCTTTTCAAAGATCGGCTCATATTTCAAACCCAGCTGATCCGCTATTTGCTTCGGCATCACTGAACTACTTGCCCCAGAATCAATCATGCAGTTGTGTACCAAGTGGTTTCCAACAATCAACGAAACATAGAATGGTGGAGGCTTCAAATTTTTTCTTGTCTGGCCCCCATCATGTTGCACTGCATTAGTGAGAACTTTCTCATGTCCCTGGTTTGATACATTTGTGGCAGACCAATTAGCCATTGCAGCTTGCAATAAATCTCGTTGCCCTGGGATCGCCAGTGATTCCCACATGGAAATGTTCACATGTGTCTTCTTCATTTGATCGATGATGTTGAAGGGGGATGAATTGTCCTTTTGCTGTCCCTTGCTTGGCGCAACCTTTTCTGGAGCTTGAACAGGTGCATGTGTTGCTACAACAGGTACCTTAGGTTGATTCTGCACATTTGGAGCTGCGTTTGGTCTACTGACCCCTTGTTGTGTAAGAGTGGGTTGAGAAACAACTGGATTACATGGTTGTCCCTCTCCTATATTTCTCTTCTTTGACCGTGTGTTGGCAGCCATGCCTTGAAAAGGCTGTTGGTTAACTCCACAGAAGTCTTCCGTTTGCCAATTTGCCAATGTGGTTTCTGTTGGAGGTCCTTCTTGTTGTGTTTGTTGCTGTTGATTCTCCTCCTGGCTTGGTTCTTGAGCAACACCAATGGTTTGCACCATCAAGGCCTGATTCAGTGCACCATTGAAACATGCTGACTGATTGTGAGGTAGATTGCAAGGGTAACACCAGTCGTACTCCTGTGCCATGTTATTTTGTGTTGGAACCAAGGCTCTTGAGGACGTCGTTGCATTTGGATCATACGGTCGAAATGGCCTGGCAGCTTGAGGCTGTCCTTGGTTCTGGTTTTGATTTGCAGCCTGAGGTGGTGGTCTATTTTGTTGGTATGGGGGCCTAGCTTGGTACTGTGCTTGAGGCTGATACGGTCTAGCACTTTGAGCTTGCTGTCTTTTGATAGTCACAAGCTCATTTCCAAGGTTCTGCAATTGTTTCATGACCTCCTGCAATTCCTTTGAAGTATTTGAAGAAGTCGACGCCTCATTATTGCTTTGATTTCTAGGAGTTGGAATGGGATTCAACTCTGGTGCTTGACTGGTTGTAGGATTTCCCATGTCTGGATAGAGAGGCATTGGTGGCCTTGGTGCAAGCTTTCCGGCTTGGATCAAACAGTTCTCTGCTCTGATCGCTGTGTCATAGGACCCTGGCAGCGTTGTCCCTCCCATTGATTGGATCATCATGGCTATGTCTGAATTTATAGCCTTTAAGAAATAAAGGAATGCTCCTTCGGCAGTTGGTCTAACAGCTATTGGGATCCTGTCCCATGTCCGTTGGAATCTAAAGTTGAAATCTGCCATTTGTTCGTTAGGAGCCCTTTTGATTGTTGTCAGCTGTTCCAATAAAGATAAATTGTCCGCCCTCTCCCCGAATTGGCTGCAAAGAGCAGAACAAAGTTGGTTCCAATTCGTAATAGAGCCTGCTGTAAGGCTCCTAAACCATTGTAAGGCCTTGCCTTTGAAAGATGAAGCCAACAGCTTGACTGCAACATCCATTTCATTTATTTCGTGGATTGCACATGCATTAGCAATATCCTGGATGTGATCAATAGGAGTAGTATGATTTTCACCTGTGAAGTAGGGGATATTCTTTAGCGCTGCAACTGGAATTTGATTCTGAGCATTTAGGGAAAGTGGACTACTACCCGTGAAATTGACAAAGGGATTCGGTGGTAGATGCGCCATTATGATTGGCCTAAGAACCCTGGTTGATGCGAGAAAAGGCCTACCAGGTGGAGGTGTAGACAAAGTCCTGTTAGGTGGAGATGGTGATCTTTGTGGTCTTCTTCCTCTCCTTCCTCTGCCTGGTGATAGTTGCAAGTGGAAAAATAGCCCTTCTTCTTGAGTATTGGACCTGGTTCGAATTCTTCTCATGTGCCTAGGCAACTTGTGCTGCTACACCACTGAATTCTATCCCTTCGGAGTCGCCAGATGTGTTAGAGAACAAGCCTCAAAAGACTAGATTTTGCCAAGTTACACACCAAAACCTGACAATATTTAAACACAAATTTTTTTAAAAGACCTGCACATTTGAGATTTTAGGGTTTGGAATTTGATTTGGAATGACAGTCCCGAAAACCCAAAAAACGCCAGATTTCTGAAAACCCGAAATCCGAAATTCAAAAAACCATGAAATTTTGAAAGTCAAAATCTCAAAATTCTAGGAATACCCTTTTGAAGATTACCCCCCGATCTATCAACTGATGAAATTTTGACTTGTTTCGAGCAAGTTAAGTCCTTGAAAATCAATTTCAAAGTTCAGCCTGGAAGGTGAAAAATCTGGAATTGTAAAACCTGCAATTTTTTGGTCCGAATTTCATGAAAACTCCTTCAAATCTATGGAATGACCTCTTGGTCCCACCGGGCATGCCAAAACTATTGATGTCGAATCACAGCACCCCTGGGACTCTGTAACTCGATGGGTTGCAGATTCTCAGTGTGATTGCATAACATGGAGCTTTTCCCAAGTGTGGGACCTTGCGAAATCGAAAAAGCTCTCCGGATGAAGGCCGGTTCCTATTCCTCTGTTCAGATGCACACGTAAAAATGCAGAGGGTCTACTCAAAACCTAATCTAATTTTCCAAGGAGACAGGGAGAGAAAAATGCATAAAAATAAACCTAAGCTAAGGAGGTGATGCACCGAGGAATGAAGAACACCTGTCTTGCCAATAAACACAGACCATAAAAATGTAATGCAAGATCATGCACAGATAACCAGATTTACAGTGAAAGATCAAGAAAATGCAAATAAACACTGAGAGGGTTGATAATCATCCACAGACATGCATTAATTTGCTCCAAAGATTGATACAACACACTGCAAAATGCCAAGAGACAAGGTTGCATTACAGTTTTAGATAGGAGGTTTGAACTCCACAGATTCACCTGCCAAAGAGAAGAAGGGAGGGGCAAAACAAGAATGTCCAACCTTTAGAAAGAAGCCCCTCCTTACAATTTATAGGAAGAATGAGAGAGAGAAGAGAGAGAAAGTCCAAATCTACCCCAACCACCTCAGGTTGTATTTAATTCATCTCATTATGGTGGTAGGTGAGGACCATATCAAACCCCAAAAGTGGCAAACTGTATTTTCATTTTTAAGAACTTTTTCCCAACCAATTAAATATATCCATTCATAGTTGGATAGAGGACCTCGTAAGCTTTCCGAAAAGTCCAACCTTGCATGAATCTGAGCTCCCAGTCAAAAGTTATGGCCATCTGAATATCTGCGGCTGTGGTCCGCTTCTGTCGGCGCTCAAAATGTTGTGCCTCTGAAGGTGCGCCATAAAGCGCATCCGTGTGTGTGTTGACATCTTCTTATGTGCGCCATGGGTGCATTCTTTCTTATGTCGACACTCATTTCTGTGCGCCTCTTCTGTGCGCCATGGGCGCATCCATTTTGCTGTCGACACTCATTGTCGTGCGCCCCTTTTGTGCGCCATGGGCGCATCCATTTTGCTGTCGACACTCATTGTCGTGCGCCCCTTTTGTGCGCCATGGGCGCATCCATTTTGCTGTCGACACTCATTGTCGTGCGCCCCTTTTGTGTGCCATGGGCGCATCCATTTTGCTGTCGACACTCATTGTCGTGCGCCCCTTTTGTGCGCCATGGGCGCATCCATTTTTTTGTCGACACTCATTGTCGTGGCGCCCTTTTTGGCGCCATGGGCGCATCCATTTTGTTGTCGACACTCATTGTCGTGCGCCCCTTTTGTGCGCCATGGGCGCATCCATTTTGCTGTCGACACTCATTGTCGTGCCCCTTTTGTGCGCCATGGGCGGATCCATTTTCATTGTCGACACTCATTGTCGTGCGCCCCTTTTGTGCGCCATGGGCGCATCCATTTTTTGTCGACACTCATTGTCGTGCGCCCCTTTTGTGCGCCATGGGCTGAGGTTTGAATTTCTTTGGTTTCCATATTCTTCCACTTGTTTATATCTACCCGGGGGGAAGATATATACAACAAGAACCAAGAAAGGGATCTAAGTAAATAAAGGCACATGCAAATAAAACATGAGTTAGCATATAACCAACTATAGTCAATTATACTAAAGATCATAAAGAATGTTAAATGGAATGAAATCATAAACCTAATGTTGACACAACAAAGGGATTTGTGATTTAACTTTTACAAAGGAATAGATTTCTCCATAAGTGGTGTTCCCTAAATCTATTCCCCAACTCTGGGTAGGGGAAAGAGAAAATTGATCAATGGGAGAAGTTTTCTAGAAGAAAGATGATTAAAAATATTTCTTAGGATGCTGATAAAATAAAAGGTTGATCAATATGGGAAGCCTTCGATGCCATGATACAAAAGAGTATCCATCCTTCAAGGGTATGAAATAATTTATATATGATATAGATGGGAATAATGATACAAATGATATTCATCCTTCGAGGGATCGGTCTATTTATTTTAATTTCCTTTTCTTCTTCTTCTTTTCTAGATGAACAGTGTCATTCAAGGGAGTAGTTTGTTTTTATAACTTTGATTTTTGATAGAAGCATCCATGAAGTTTGATTTTTAACATGGGGAAGAGCTAGGAATAGCTAGGTAAACCACTCAGAAGGGGATGATGAATGTACAAGAGACAACCACAGACCCTTAGCATTATTACAATAGGTAAACAAGAGGGTGATGGATGTAATTATCGTAGAGTTCTCACCGAGAAGGGATAATCTATCCATAAGGAAAATACTATGGATAGAGCCATGGTGCTAATATTTAAGGTCATGCCTAGGATTGTGATGCTAGATCACATTGTTCAAAATCATTACAATGGTATATGGAAGTGGCTATGATGGAGGGATGATTTGAGGATACAAATAAGTTCTCATTAGTAGACATAATAACAATAGAATGGTTGTAAGTGCAATGCATTAAGTGGTTCCACTTCCTGTTTACCATAAAGGGAGGCCAAATGATAGGATTTCAACCCATACTTATGTGTAATAATGTATTTTCCAATCTAATTGGGGGCAAACTTTCCATGTTGGTTCCTCTCTAGAGTAGTAACATTCTGATTTTCTTTAAGAACAAGGTCACCAACATTAAAGTCATTTTCTTTGAGGTGTTTGTTATAAGCATGCTTGATGCATTCTTTATAAACGTGATGATGCTCAAGAGTGAGAAGGTGGCATTCGTATAACAACTCAAGATGTGCTAGATGCTCCTAATGATAATCTTCATTAGAGATGAATTCACGAAGAGACATGCAAAAATACCGAATTTGAATTTCGAGAGGAAGAATGGCTTCAAAACCTTACATGAGAGAAAAGGGAGTAGTAAAGACCTATTGAAGTGCACATGTTGGTCTAATAAGCATAGAGAGTGAAAGGGATATGGAGATGACAACTACGACCTGACTAATCAATAGTTTTTACAAGAATGTTATGAAGAGTCTTATTAGTTTCTTTGGCTTGGTTGTTAGCTTGAGGATAATATAGTGAAGAGAAACTGAGTTTGATATTGAATGAGTCAAAAATTTTCTTGAGATCTTTGTTTTTAAATAATTTTTCATTGTCCATGATGATTTTGTGAGGAACACCAAAGTGAAAAATGATATGCTGGTAAATAAAGTTAATAATTGGACCATATTTAGTTGAGGTGAGGGGAATTTCTTCCACCCACTTAGTGAAGTATTCGGTTGTAGTGATGATGGAGTGATGTTGTTGTGAAGATCAAGGATTGATAAGACCAATGAGATCAAGACCCCATTATAAGCGGGGCCAAAGGTCCTGAGCGATTCTGCAAGGATTAACTAGGAATGTAGATAAGATTGGAATGTTGCTAGCATTTAACGCATTTCTTAACATACTCACAAATGTAGTCATGATTTATGTAAGGCCAATAATAACCGAGAAAAATAGCACTCTTAGCAATAGCTAAGCCACTAAAATTTCCACCACAAATAATTTCATGGACTTCTTGAATAACACTCGAAGATTCATGGGTTTTAAGGAATTGAAGGAAAATACCATCAAATCCATGCTTATAAAGAATGATGCCATAGCTCGGTTAACATGCTGAAAGAAATACCTCCTAGCATTCTTAGATAGATCAAAGGGAATGATGGATTTGGATAGATAATCAAAAATTTCAGAATACCAAAGATCCAATGAACTAGATTCAATGAGATTAACGTGAGGTAGGTCATGGAATGGTCGATCACTACGATGAATGAAAATAGAAAGTTTGGATTCTTCTATTTTCCATGGGATGAGAGTTGCAAGAGATGCTAGCATGTCATTGAAATGATTGGAAAATAAAGGAATGAATTCGATCATGTAAGAATCAAAGGCCTTGAGGAAAATATGAATGATTTCTTGATATTTTTAAAGAGTATCATTTTACAATGATACTAACATGTGACTTATTTGATGATAATTTCATAATCCCCATAGATTTTAAGAATTTGAACACCTAGAAAGGAAGCAGTTTCAAGACCTAAGATAAGGGCTTCGTACTCGCCATATTATTTGTGCACTCAAAATTGAGCTTGTTTGTGAGGGGAATAGGAGCATCCCCAGGAGGAATTATAATTACACAAGTTTCTCCCCTTTATGACACTTAGAACCATCGAAGAAGAGGGTCATCTTAAGGGTGTCATACTCATGATGAAAGTGATTAATTGATTCATCTGGGAAATTCTCATGAGGAAGATGCAAACTAGGAAGAGGGGCTTCAGCTAATTGGTCTATAATAACGTGGCCCTTAATAGATTTTTTATAAACTAAATCAAGTTTAAACTCATTTAGGAGCATGAGCCATCGAGTGATGCGATCATTATGATATGGTTTAGAATGCATCATCTTAAGAAGATGGAAGCTAGTAACGACATAAGTCTTATGATTAAGAAGATAATGTCAAAGTTTAGAGGTGGAAAAGAAAAGAGTGTAACACAGGTTTTCAAATTCATTGTAGTGAGTCTCATAGTTGTGAAGGGTATGAATGATGTAATAAATGTCCTGCTCATGACCGTAGTACTCACAATGTTCTAACATAGCCCCTAGAGCATGATAAATATCATATATGTATAGATAAAAGGGTTCCCATCACATGGAGGCATAAGAATTAGTAGAGAGAAAAGATACTTGATTAAGATTTTCGAAATACTTTTAGAAATTATGATCCCAATTGAAATCCGTGTGTTTACAAAGAAGGTGATGAAAGGGTTGGCAACGATCTGAAAGTTGTGAAATTAAACAACGAACTAATTGAAGTCATCCTTGAAGACTATGAAGTTTCTTAAGATTAGAAGGAGGATGCATTTCGATGATTTCTTTGATTTTTGTGGGGTCAACTTCAATGCCCCTAATAGATACGATAAATCCAAGGAGTTTTCTAGTTAACACTCTAAATACAAACTTAGTTGGATTATGATGAAGGAAGAAATGAATAATGTTCTTGAAAATATATTTGAGAATGACAAGATGGTCATGTCGATGCTTATATTTACCCAAAAGATCATTGACATAATATTATATTGTTTTGTGGATGAGATCATGAAATATGTAATTCATGGCCTATTGATAAGTAGCTCTAGCATTTTTCAAACCAAAGGGCATGACACGATAGCAAAATGTCCCCTAAGGAGTAATGAAGGAAGTATTATGTTGGTCTTTTGGTGTGATAAGAATCTAATTATAACCAAAAAACCATCCATAAGAGAAAGCATCTCATGACTTCTAGAAAGATCCAAAAGTTGATCGATGTTGGGAAGAGGCAATTTGTCTATAGGAAAGCAAGATTAAGATCTTGAAATTTGGTGTATATATGAAACTTTCCGACACTTTGGTGACATGTAAGATGTTAGAAACCCATTGGGGATAGTCAATGGGGATGATGAAGCTGGCAGAAAAAATACATTGTAACTCCTCTTTTATAAGGAGGGCAACTTGAGGGTACATGTGGCAAAGTTTTTGCTTAACCATTTTAGCATTGGAAAATATGATGATATTGTGGATGAAAATAAAAGGATCAAGACCTAGCATGTCAGAATATGACCATGTGAAGGTCTGACTATGATGAGAGAGGAATGTAGTGAAATAATTAAGCTCCTACGGATCAAGAGATTGACCTACCTTGAGGATGTGAGGCTCCTAGGAGTCCCGATATTGATATCAATGGTGGCTTTATTAAGAAGAGTGGATGTGTTGGATGGTAAGGTATTATGAAGATAAGAATATTCTTCCCCCATATGGGAAATAATGGCATCATCATTGGTGCATTGAAGAATGTCAATGGTATAATATTCCTCTTTTATCATCTCTGGATGGTGAAGGGGAAGGGACTTAGTCCGATTCTCGATCGATATGTGATTGGTCCCAAGGTGATGGTGGAGACTAAAACAAAATCTAGAAGCAATAGACATGGTTTCATCCATATCCATGGCCTCATGGGATGGAGAAGATGGAGAAGGCATGTCCATGCACATCTCAGATGGTGGGATGGGGTCGGCGGGTTGCTCCTGATATCCTAACCCAAAATTTTCATGAGGCTTGTAACATTGATCAATAATAAGGCCATGTGGCCCATGCTCATAATGTCCCATGTAAAATCCCTTACACGTGCAATGGCAGAGATAGGTGTGGGTGAAGGATTTTTGTTGAGGAACCCTAAAATAATGGCATAAGGTTTGGATTTTGGATGGTTAGTGATGTCGAGAAGAAGGGGTGTCAAAACCACCATAGATGAGATTGGTTCGAAGATGTGGTGGACCAAAAGGAATGATATCCCCGACATTGGGTTGATACATTGGAGCTTTTTTGGGTCTACCGAGACGGTGAGGAGTGGGAAAGGTGTTGAGTGTAAGAAGATGATACTCCCCCAGTGTAATTCCATTACTTTTTCTAGGGAGTCATCGTTAGGAAGTTTGGATGAAGGGATGGATGAGCTAGTGGATGGTGTAGATGAATCATTCTTAGGAATGAGGACATCATTAGGTCAATAGGTCATGTTGCACATTTGGAAGGGAGGAGCGTCCCTAAGAAGTGTCAAGATCTTCCCTCATGCTCATACTTAAGGAAGTGATGAAGTGTAGAGGGGACATAGCACATAATGCAGATCCAAGGTCATCTAAGGAGAAAATTGTACTAAAATTACCCTTCTATGATGTATAATACCTCATGGAGGATCTTCTCACTAATGAGGATAGGAAGAACAAAAATTCCTAATGCATGAGCGATAGTGTTGTTGAAGGCACGAAGGATTGCAGGTGTTTGGGTGATGGTGGATTTTGGGATCTTGAGCTGATCGAAGGTATGTGATGGGATGATATTAATGCTTTCCCATTATCAATCATGGATCATTGAATGAAATTATCATTGATCCTAACCGTGATGAAAAGGGGAAGGTCATGTTCTTTCGGTGTGATGTATGGAATCTTAGTATCATCAAATGAGATAACAACAAAAGTTGTAAGTGCTCCTATGAGAGATGCAAAGGGTTGAGCCTCATCACTGGATGTCAAAATACGCTTCAAGGATTTGGTGAGATCCTGTCTATGGTCTGGTGATCTTTGGATGAGATCGTAAAGTGACATCTTAATTGGGGCCTGATGAATTTATTTGATGATACTTTGTTCAATAGTCGAGGGGTAGCTAAGATAGAAACCTTAGGTTTTGATGATGATGTGAAATCCTTAGGAGGAGGAATGGTGAAAAAGGTATTGGATTTTGGTTGGGATGTTGATTTAGGATCATGTGGACCGGATCAAGTGGCTATCCGAACAACATTTATGAATAAGTGGGGACCATCCTTAGAAGAATCGTCGCTTGGTGGTGGGATGGCTGCAAAATTCCGTGATGAATGAGGGGACTTATGCACTTGGATGGATGAAGTAGATGATGTGGATGTTGGAATGGATGTGGAAGGAGGAGATTGGTTTGCCTCAAGAATAAGGTCATCTTCCTCAATGATTTTGTGGACAATGGTTTGGATTTCTTTGCAATGTTCAGTGTCATGTCCATGGGTGTGATGATAGGCACAAATGAGGTTGGAATCAAACCATGATGGCTTCTTACTATTTGGGTCAAAGGCCTTAATAGGTGGAAGTGTGATGGAGAAAATTTGAGGTAAATGTTGAAAGACCTCGGCATGTGATTAAACCAAAGTATTAAGAGGTGCCTTCGTATGAGATTTTTTTGTTGGAATAAGAGGTGGATGTTTGAGATGTTTTAGATGTTGATAGTTGAGTTTGGGTGGTTCAAGGTTTTGATGTCTTGGATTTAGTTTTGGTGATGATTGATGTTCTAGAAGAAGAAGTGTTGGATGGTTTTGGCTTAGGTTGATTAGTGGGTTGAAGTGTTTTTGATGAAGGGGCTAGTCCTAGAAGAGATGGATGTGGTCCTAAGATAGATGATGTGGCATTGGATTGTTTGATCTTAGGTGGGGATGTCTATCTTTTTGTGAGGACGTGAAAGAGATTGGTTTGATGTGGAAGTGTTTGATTAGGTAGATGAGATGGGAGGATAAATCAAAGTTACTATAAGTTTAAGTGATTTCCAAAATTATTCAAATGATGAGAGTGATGTGGAAGGAGAAGATGATGTAAATGTGGTCACAATAGTTGATGTGGTAGGTATGAGTAAAAGTTTGGAAAGAGGAATTAGGATTGATGCTAAGGATGGTATAATAGGTAAGGGTGGAATGGATGTAGGTGAAGTAGTTAAATCTGATGAAGTGGATGTGATAAGTGATGAAGTGGATATAGGTGAGGAAGTAGATATAGGCATAGAATCAATGGTTGATGTATAATTAGGTGGGGGTGGTTGTTTCATAAATTTTTCAAGGGGCATCATTGATATACTTGTGAATGGGGAAGATGTGGTAGTAGGTGTGGATGTAGGAATAGATGTCGTGATAGATGTAAACATGATTGATGTGGTTATAGGGATGAGTGTTGATGGGCTTGTAGATGTATGAACAATGTCTAAAGAGGTGGATGTGATAGTTAATGAAGGATGTAAAGTTGTGGACAGGATAGGATATTGATATATGGTGTGGATAGTGTTATGGTATGATCGTTTAGTGCTTGAGATATAGGAGAAGTAGTATCTTGAATTTTCGGTGCATGATTAGGGAATGGTTGTTTGAATATGTGAAGTGGTTGATTAGGAGATGCATTAGGATTATCCACTTGAAGCTCACCTTGATCAATGAGTTTTTGTACAAGATCTTTAAAGGTTCAACATTTTTCTATATCGTGTCCTTGGACTTTGTGGTATTTACACTAGTTATTTTCATGATATCACACGGGTTTAGGTCTAGATTCATAAAATGGTTGAATAAGGGGAAGTGTGATAAGGTTAACTATCATGATCTCTTCAAATATTGAACTATATGATTTTCTAAAGGGAGTATAGTAGGGCGTCATTCTAGGGGATCATTTTTTAGGCCACATGCTAGAGGTAGGTGCGGAAGAAGACTTAACAACCACAACATTGGCCGCACTCTTAGATTTTTCATTATGTTTGATGGTTTAGTAAACTCATTTTTTGGTCTATTAGATTTAAGTTTAAGTTGGCCTTAATCAAGGGAACGAGTCTCAATTTTATGAGACATGGTGAAGGATTCTTCAAATGTTTGGAATGATTAGATCTGTAAGATAGACAAAATATGCTTCGCATAAGAGTGAGAAAATAATTCAATAAGCTCTATGTGTGGAAGGGAGAATGATAATTGATTTATAATTCCATGCCATCGAGCAAAAATTTTGTGATAGACTCATCGTCAAACTCTCTACTATAGTATAAGTTTGTGATGGTGATCTTACATGCAATATTGATTGAAAAGTGTTCTAAGAAGAGTTGTGCAAGTTGGGTAAATGAGAATAATGAATTTTAGGGAATGCCATTATACCAATCCAATGTTGGACCGGCCAAGGACATAGGGAAGGTGTGAAGCATGAGGTCCTGATCATGTGCAATAAGGTAACATGCATGCCTAAACACATGAAGATGTTGTTGGGGATCTTCCTTACTATTAAACTTGGTAAACTTGGGAAGCTCCCAATGAGGGGGTAAGGTTGATTGGAACTGATGGATGAATAGGTTCGTTACAATTTTTTCATAAGATAGTGTAACCTTGGGTCCCAAGGTAGCAACCTCAAGGCTAGCCAACCTATTCATTAAGGCATGCATGGGGTCATTTGAAGTGGTTGGTTGAGAGATGAGTGGTTGTGGTTGCATGACATGAGAAGTAGTCGGGTAAGGTTGTTGATGAATTTGTGGATGTGTGGGTGTTTGAGGAATTGCTTGATGAGGGTGAATGTAAGTCATGGGTTGAGATTGAAGAGGTTTTTGTAATGATTTTTGTTGAGAAATGGGAATGTGATGTGATTGTTGGGATTGGGTTGGTTGTTGTGGTAAATGATGAGTGGGAATGTAGGTGTGGATAGGTTGAAATTGTTGATGAAGTGGATTAGACACCATATAATACAAAGCAATCATATGAGGAGGTTAGGAAGTGATGAAATTTGCATGTATGTGTGATGTGAGAGGAAAAGAATATGTATGTTGTTTGGATATGGGATGTAATATTTAGGTAGATTAGACATGGACACTAGTGATGATAGTGGCCGAAGAGGTGATAGGAATGGAAGTGGTGATTGTGGTATTGATTGGAGGTAGATTGGGAGGAATGGGTGTGACTAGCTGGGTGGTTTGATGAGGTGGAGGATTGGTAGAAGAAGATGGATCGAGCTCACATTGGGATATAACAAGCTCATTCATGGCTCAAAGGGAAAAACACCACAAGTTGTGAAGAGAGCACTTGGGTTGTTTCAGGGTTGGATTGATAAGAATAGATTTGTTGAAGTGGTGGTCCATCAATAGGAAGTTGGGTTGAATTCCTAAGAAGGTATTCATGAAGATCTATGGGATTAACATCCAAAAGCTCATCGAATTCCACATTACCATGAGGGATAATAGGAAGTTCAAAAGCTTCAAACAAATTAGCAGATGAAGGGGTTGCTAGTCTAGATGGGATATATTAATGATATAAGAAAGGATTGGTCTCCTCTATGGTAGAGGTTTGAAAAAGAGGTCCTTGATGAGGCACACTGATGATCAAAGGTTGGATGACCATGGAAGAAGTAATAAAGGGCACATATGAGACAAAAATCATGGTAGATTTTTGTTGGAATGATATGATGGGATTGTTCAATGCAAAATTGTGTTCCATTTTATTATCTAAAGAGCATGCGATAACGAGCATGAAACAAAACAAGAAAACACTAGTGATACTAATTATGGAAAACAAGTCAAACACACAATGTTTTCTTTATCTTGATTAATTTAGAAAATGTTAAAAAGAAAAAAGGAATGGATAATGAAGGTACCTAGGAAATGGAAATCTAGGGTTGGTTTCATGTAGTTTTGGATGGGGATTCCTCGATATACCTAAAGGTACATGAGGTCCAAGTCTGTGTAGGATTTATAATGAGACCAGAATACCACGGAGGTTTTCCTATTGGGTGATGAAATCCCAATCAGTTCCACCTGGTAGGAAATGTCTAGATGTGTGAATTGATTTGTGAGTTTGGTTGTGTGTGATGAAATGTGAGATGTAACCAATTAAACCCCTACTTATGCTAGATGAGCAAATAAGGATGCAAAAGTTTTTTTTTAAGCCCAAAACCAAATGTGAAAGTTCGATGAGGAAAAACACACAAGGAAATGGAAAATGCGATGCAAAAAGGAGAAAATAAGACAATAAAAATACCTGGAGAATGATTTTCCTTTTTATCTAATTTTTAAATCAAACAGAGAGCAAGAATCCAAGAAATCCAGAATCCCAACACAGACAAGAAAAAATGAAATCCTCTACCTGCAATGTTAGTGGAAGATGGAAAAAATATAAAAAATGACAAAAAATGCAAAAGACTCACCTAAAAGTGTGGTCCTACTAGGCATGCCATAATGTTGATCTAATTTCATCTTTCTTGTTTAGATTAGTGAAGTAGATACTAAAGAAAACCAAACAACTCGAAACATAATGGTTTAAGGTACCTTGATGTGTGATTTATCCAAATGGATGGGCGTAAACTAAATGACCTCGCTACAAACTCAATGTACTTGCAAAAAAAAAAGGTAAACTAGAAAGGAAATGGATTAGATGGTAGATGAGGGGCTTCCCAATGAAGTCAATTCCAAGAAGTGTTAACTTCCTTATGTGGATGTCAACCCCGTGTTTGATAAAAAAGGATGAAATAAATGGAAGAACTGAATATCATGCAGAAACTGAAGCTAAACATAATCTAGAAATTACAGAAATGGATGAAAAGTACAAATCTAATCTGAATCAACACAAATAAAATGATACATAATTCAGTCGATAATGAACCAGGTGCGAAGGCAATTCGACAAAGGACATGAGCGAGATAAATCTAGACAACAAGCTAGAAATGCAAATCTAAAAGGATCGAATGCAAATAAGATTATTACAAAGGCACGAGAACACCGATAAGAACTGCAGAGGTAGATCTGAGATAGAGAAATAGAAAAGATGCAAGAAAACAAATATTTGGAAGGATTGGATGGAAGCATGGTGAGTTTGGTGATGACTCGGGCCTGAGTTGGCGGCGACTAGTGTAACTAGGGATTTTTTTATCTTTCTTTATGCTTCATTGATTTAAATACCCATATATTTAAAACCAAGCATAATATCAATCTCATGTTTTCTTATTCTAAATTAACTTAATTTAGAACCAACATCATTTTAGTCAATCTATCCCATAACATTTATAAACCATGTGTAACTTACATGAGTCGATTAGTAACCATCGCCTCACAGAATACTCTTTATGGGAGTGTATACAAAGTATACTAATATTTTCTTAATATATCAAAGATAGTCAAATATTGCATTCTAAGTGTCTACATAAGTATCCTTCATGAATCCCATCCGACATCTTACGCTTAGATCCTTGGTGAATCCAGAAAGTGTAAGTGTAAGTAGCTTACACTACTTTGGAAAAAGTTTCGAATACATGGATACCATGCTCGATTACGTGATGGTACACTCATCATTAGAAAATTTTCCATCACCTTCTTAATTTATGGTATCTAGATTAGGACTATATCATGAAGTGTTAATCATTTACAAGTTGTGTACAAGGTACCTATTTGGATCAACTTGCATGGGTAAGTCCCATATTGTTGTCTTAGGATGACTAAGGGAGAGTGAGCGTCTCTGTAATTATTTGCATCATTACGGGTCACTCTCTTTCCTATATTCATCATAAGATGAATTTGGGTAATTAACCATGCGACACTATCCACATTCGTACCTAGGACAATACTTGCATCTTAGTGCATTATGACCTTCTCATTTATAGGAGCTTGACGAGATAACTCGACATAGTAGTTTCCCCACTATAACCAAATAATGACCTTAGTCATTAAGTAGGTACAACGTGGCAGTGGCCATGCTAAGTAGGCTCGCCAAGTTTCACTAAATGGGAACGTCATATCTTATGGTTATTAAGGTTATTTGAATAAGTTATGACATATCAATTCCCAAGTTTTAATGAACTCTAGCTACTATGGAATTCAAACCTACGAGATCTAAGAGAAGGTTTCACGCATTCCAATGACATGCTTAGAGACATTCCATCATGATCATTACACTTGCCAAGTTACATATTTAATTCAACATTCCGCATTAAATCCCTTGTTCATATTTTACTTATTAACACTAGCAATGCATCATGTCAAGAGTAGTACTTATATCATAATTTAATCCTTTTTCTCAAATAAAGTGTTAAGTATAGTATTATACTTAATAGGATTAATTCCAAACATTTGTAGCAATCCATAATTTAATTACATACTTTATTCTTTTAAAATCACATCCATGTAATTCACTCTATTCATAATGATTACAATACAATATGTAATCTCAAAGATAATGCTTTATTAATGACCGAAAAATGGCCTCTTTGTCATTACTATCATAGTGAAGTATAAATTTTGCTTCTTAATATAATAAAATTAATTACAATTCTCAATTCAGTACAACATCATCAACAAAAAATACAATACATGTCCAAAACTCGATTGTATAAATAATCACATCTTGTTTCAAGCATCGTGCCTTATTAAAATAAAATTATTTTCATCTTTTCACATTAAGAACAACTTTATATATTTCATCAAAAATCATAGCAGTGAGCAAAGGTGAAAGTCACATCTTCCTTTATAATCAACGTGCAATGTTAATAACTTGCTTGGAAAAGGTTCCATTGTGCATGGTCAGTTCCAGCTGAATTGGCATCATAATTCCTAATCCCCTTCTAAAGTTATATGTCATTTAATATTTACTAAAATTAAATGCTACATTTAATTAAATCAACATTGATTCATTAGAAAACAATACCACATTTGTAGCATAACTCAACAAATACTTGGCATTCATATTTCTGTCAACTTTCTCTATATCTACTTACATAAGGTTAAGTAGGATAAGAGAATCAGTTTGTATCACTTTTTATTACAAGTAGTCTAAACCCCTGTCATGAATTATTCTAGTATCATTAGTATTTTATCACTCTACTGAATACAAGTGTCACATAATTGGATACACTGCTTAAGATAACAGTCATTGATCCTAATGATATAGTAAATATATCATTTAGATATCCCTAGGTTTATAATCATATTGTTTCATCACATATCACATAGTGGTAAATTGGTCCTTTATAATCCCAAGTAACTTATATAGCATTGAATTATACAATCACCCAATTAGTTACATATGTATATGGTATCTAATAAATCAATTAAATAAAAGTATCAAAAGTATGTTTACTCAATGTGATACATTATCAATAGTATTTGAGTCTACACATCAATACAAATAACCCATGATAGGTATATAATCACATAATTAAATAAAAGTATCATAGCACTATATCACTTAAAGAGATATAAGTATCATTAATATTTTATTCAACCCATATAATATCAATAACCGAGTATATATTTATATATAATCATTGAATTTATTACTCATATAAAGAAGCTTTTAATAACAAAATTAATACCATTAACAAAAGTATTTAAATAACTTGACCAATACAGTGTCCAACATTACTTAATCACTAAAATAGATGCAACTAGATATGGAACCAACTATTAAACCTAAAGAATAGGGTAGTATATCATTAAGGATAATTAAGACTAATAATAACTAAGACCAATTTTATAAAATAATAATTCATGAGTCTCATAGCCAAGGAAAATTACAATCGGTCAAATATATGTTTTAAAATCCTCATAACCTTGAGAATTCCATTTTACTAATCTTGACTATCACATCATAGTCTAAGTAATCATAGTATATCAAAATCTCTCCGTATGGAGTGTATAAGGTTACACAATAGCAAAATAAATCTTATTTAACTCCAGAATTTATAGAGTAACAACCAACAACATTGCACACCCAATGCACTTATATCAAACTTCTAAGAAGAGACCCATGAATTCCATATACCCTCTCTGCTAAGGAAAAGGGCATAATAACCGTTTACTTTAATGCTCTTAAAGCACATTCTCTCAAAGTGGCACCTAACTCAACTGGACAATGTGAAGGTACCTCTACATCATAGTATCTCATTCCATAGAAAAGAAAACTATTTTTGCAACTATTAATGTAATGAAAGTCATAAGATCTTACAAAAAAGGCTCAAGAACAACAATTCCTAGAATACCCATATTCAAATCAAAGATTCAATTTATAGTATATTTATAAATATTATTTTACACCCAAGGGTTATGGGTACTTTCTTCATAAATGTACAAGCCTAAGTTATATCTAGATACCCTTAGTTTCCAATCGCACTTACTCATTAAAAATTACAACAAAGTAGCCATCAAATCATTGAATACTTTCCAAGTGTTTCATTCCACACAAATCCATCTAAAGAACTAACAACGATAATGCCCGAAAACCTGATTCGATTAACAATATATATGTATATTTATCCAAAACCCTAGGTTACTAGTGTTTATACCACATACAGCCATAAAAATCTCATAGATTTCACATATGTAGTAATATAATCACAAAATACAAGTCTCAAATATATTAACACATATCAAGAAAAAACTATAAAAAGGATAACGATAGTAACCCATAAGAAAAATGATTTATAACAACCCATTTCCACAAAATCACAATAAAAAATACAAATATTTTATTTACGTAAATAATAATCAGAAAATGAAGTTATAAAGGGTTAGATCTCATCACACCTATGTATGACATCCTGAAATTTCCCTTAAAACTTGTTGATTGTGCCAAAAATCTCATGAACTCCCTCGATATCTTTCACCACATATTCCTTCAAAAATCCAAAACAAAAGACCCATATATCTACTTACCAATGTAATTAATAGATTCAACCAAAGTAGCTTGCATGACAATTTTTACAAAAATTTAACAAAGAGCTCCTAGAATAGAAATTCCCTTCATGCAGAGCTCTAAAAAAACTTCCATCGAATAATGACCAAGAAACCCCAACAACTCGAAGTCTCTCTAAAACTACTTTTACATGCCCCGAGGTTTGTAGTGAACATTAAATTTCATTAATATAGGAGTCCATCGAGTTTCACTCCCATTTTAATTGGCTAACTATTCTCTAATCTAATTTAGCATGATTTGTAAACTCATAGTTCGTATTACTAATTCTAGTGATGTAGAAGATATCCAAACTTTTCTATCGCATTCTCCCCATAGGCGGTTATCAAGACTTTAATAAATTCATTTGATAGAAGTCACAATGATTACATGTTAAGGCATTGGTGGTGACAACTCACCATATTTATAGAACTAAAAAAATTTGAAACCTAGACCTTCGCCTATTTATGCCCTTATTTTTTTAAATTTTAAGTTCAAGTTTAAGGTGCTCAATCATATATGTGACTAATAATGTCACCCGATGCAGCCTAGAATTTACTCAGTAAATGACCCAAGCATGATGGCACATCACTCGGCTTAATCTGATCACTCACCCAAAGCACGTAAAGGTACTAGGTCCCTCTTTATATTTTCTTGTACAGGATGTTAGCATGATGATGTTTAAACATATTCAGATTCATAACTAGCCATAAGCATTCCATAGTGCACAATCCAAAGTTATATCCGATATAATCATAATAAATGAACTAAACAATAACTATGATAAAATTAACCAAATAGGAACTAGCTTTAGTTATGTCTAATACCATTATCCAACTAATATAATCCATTGCATTAATATTGTAAAACACAGAAGCCTCTTACACTATATCGGTATCTCCATGAGTCATGTGCGCATCAAAACTAGTAGCACAAATCTATAGTAATTCACCACCTACTTGAACTACATAATTCAATACATATTTATAGGGGTGGAGAATTGCCCTTCACCACCCATGCACTTCTCAAAATAGGTCGCATGTTGATAATAGCCATGCACCTTTAGAATAGTATGCACAACATGCAAGTGTTCTAACAATAGATGTCCTATAGTTAAATCTAAGTAGAAATCCTATTATTAGCTTAAAATATGCATGGCACTTATCTTCCACTTGTTCCCAAAATACCATTGTGTGGAGTGAAAGTATTCATCTCTATGTGTGCTCCACACATTATCTCCAAAAATAGCCCTTATCCACAAAAATGGCTAAGTCCCTGAGCCAAAGTGTTATGGCACGTGTTTCCTTTCCTATCTTCCCACGACTTCAAATTTTCCTTGTTCCCTGTGTGCATCCTTTATGTGTCTTCTCCTTAGAGAAAATTTTTGTCTTCTTAACATTACCCCACACTAAGGTATATTGTCATCCCACCAATGGAACCAATGATGCAACCTAGAATTTACTATGAATAACCCAGGCACACTGACACATCACTCAGCCTAAGTTGAGCACTCACGAAACATGCAAAGGTGCCAGTCCCTCTTTAGAGTTTCTTGTATAGGATGTTAGCATGATGATGTTTAAACATATTCAGATTCATAACTAGACATAAGCATTCCACAGTGCATAATCCAGATTTATATCCTAAAGAATCATAATAAATGAACTAAATAATAACTATGATAAGATTAACCATACATGAACCAAACAGTTATGTCTAATACCATTATCCAACCAATATACTCCATTGCATTAATATTGTAAAACACAGAATCCTCTTACACTATATCAATATCTCCATGAGTCATGTGCGTGTCAAAACTAGTAGCACAACTCTACAGTAATTCACCACCTACTAAACTACGCAAGTCAATACATATTTATAGGGGTGGGGACTTTCCCTTCACCACCCATGCACTTCTCAAAATAGGTCACATGATAATAATAGCCATGTGCCTTTACAATAGTATGCACAACATGTAAGTGTTCTAACAATAGATTTCCTATAGTTAACTCCAAGTAGAAATCCTATTATTAGCTTAAACTATGCATGGCACTTATCTGCCGCTTGTTCCCAAAATACCATTGCATGGAGTGCAATTCTTCATCTTTATGTGTGCTTCGCACGTTATCTCCAAAAATAGCCCTTATCCACAAAAATGGCTAAGTCCTGAGCCAAAGTGTTATGGTGCACATTTCCTTTCCTATCTTCCTGCACCTTCAAATGCGCCTTATTCCCACGTGTGCATCCTTTTTGTGTCTTCTTCATAGAGTAACATTCTATCTGCTCAACATCACCCATATACCTTACCTTGCATGTGTTTGATTATATCAACCTATATAATAATAATAAGGATAAACTTTTACCATTCAAGTTTCTTCCTTACAATTATAAATTTATCATTTCAAATAATACTTTCAAACCATAATAGGCATTAATTTCTTGGCTATGTAGCCTTAGTCCATGAATCATAAAAATATAACCATCATAGTATTAGGTTAATTAAATGATTGTATCGTCATTTAAATACCAATAATTAAAGTCAGAATGAATCCTTATTCATATTCCAACCTTTGGTCAATAAATGACCTATCAAAAATATCAAAGCCTTAATATAACATAAGGTCGAAAGCCACGGTATATAAAAATATAATAGAGATGATCAAAGACAACACCGGACATTTTCAAAGCATTCAATTTATGCCCAAAATCTACTATATATCACAACACAAATGAAATGATGCCCCCTCAACAACTTAGCTTTACATTACGATAGGTCCCTAGTTAATAAGGTTAAGATCTAAAGAGCTCATCCTTAGCCTACACATGTGGCTTCGAATACCTATTAACATTTATTTTGTCTTATAAAGTTTCTTGTACATAGGGTATGATGTATATATAAACCATAAAAATTATATGATAGTAACAATCCATATATAATACCTTTCGATGTTTTCTAACCTTATTGTTATATTACGTTGTTGTTATTGTAACATTTTAAAATGGTAAGGTATGAATCAAAGAGAGCTTAAGTATTAAATGCATATGGAGTTGGGTCAATGACCCTTCACATACTTTTTAAACTTCAAGACCAACATTATAACATAACTTAAATCTTAGGTACCCCATTTTAATAACCATGGATATATTTCCATTACATGAAAATCTCATGCTCTTAACTTTATTTAAAGCCCGTGCACTAGTTGAAATAACCATATCACATAAGTATTACCTTAATTGTATTCTTATACCTTAATCATAAAATTAAGGCTTAAGGTAAGCTCTTATGAACATTAATAGGGTCATAATGCCCTTGCTATCTTAACTCGTTGCCTTATTCATTAACTCATTATTTATTAGGGCTATAGGCATCTCAAGAACATCAATCACATAAATCACCTATTTAACACTTACCTATTTTGAAATCACTATTGAATATGTGGGGTGTGACATACTTCCCCCCTTAATGAATCATTTTCCCAATGATTTTTACCTCATTAATCGCATTCAAAATAGTGAAGCACAAAGTTATCCAATTGTTATGAAGAAAAGTCATTATTTTCCTAAAAAAGCAATTTTCCATAGTTCATCAATCAATTTAATTTCATTGGTTGTAAAGCCTTCTAATCAACACAACTATCTCACATCCAAAACTATAACATAAATTTTATCATCACAACTCATTGTATCATGTAATAATATTTAATATATGCATCAGATAGTCAAAATCAAGCTATAAAAGCAAAATCATATTAGGAAAACACTTTTTTCCATGTTCCTTTCTTGGTCTCGCAAAGTTTGTTAGGACAATTTTTTTATCTAAATAGCCAAATATAAATACTACATATTATTTCCTATTTGAACTTAAAAGAGGGTTCAAAACCCAAAACAAGAGGATCAGGAGGGACGATGTACACATCAACAGACATGCGAATGACATCGTGAAGAGATCTCAAGAGGAGTGAGCATCTACCGAATGTGCATGCAAAGATTCTAAACATGGGAAGAACCTCGTTAAAATCCAAAAATATCTCTCTATCTCATAGATCCAAAGTGGTTTACATATAGGAGGTGTTGAGTAACCCCAATGCTATAATCATGACAACTCAAGTGGAGAGGGGGAGTTACAATCCAAAAATAGAAGTGTAACTATCAATGATGCATATGATGCACTAACACACTGACACGTAAGAGAATCTCATAATGACCCCTAAATGACACGTGGACCTACGATCTCACCTAAGTGAGATGACTCACCTAATGATGTGGAAAATAACTCACACCAACACCCCCTTCATCATAACTTAGGATGAGGTGGCAAGTTAGAAATGAGAAATGGGTCTCAACACATAAGCTTGATGAGGTACCCATGTACAAGAAAGAATCCCAAGCGGTGAAGAAGGAAAACCAGTGGGAAAAACATCCACCATAAGAGACCAATACTCTCTCTAATCTAAGAAAGATTCCAAAGATGTTTCTGGCCATAGACAAAGCCCTGAAAAGGTACGTGTACAAAAGGGTAATCTCTCGGAAAGATGAAGAATGAGAGAAGATGAGGGAAATGAGAGGGATGTATAAGATGTCATGGATGGATATGAACTCTACAACTCTAGGAATTCTCCAAGAAGAATGTCGATGATGTGGTCCTCTCGCCTATATAGCGAAGAAGAGCCACCCACACCAAACTATGTTCCTACCCTTAGGAAGGACATAAATGGAGTGCTAGAAGTCTACCCACTCTACAAAGGAAACCAAAGGTAATAACATGAAGAACTTTGAGTCTAGTCCATGAAAGTGTGACATAGGTATAGAAAATGAATGACAAGGAACTAAAGGTAATACCACGTGTATAGAACTATCAAAGTGTGAAAAGTGAACACCCACAGAAAGGATGTCCAAGTGATGTGAAGGAAACAGAATCCCTAGAATAGAAAAGGGATCCACAAGAAAGGGTGGATCAATGAAGAACTTTGGAAAAGTGAAAGTGATAAGAGTCCTAGAAGGGGCACTCCCAACAATGGAGATGATTAACTCCTCCAAGGCACTTGTAGATGGATGAGGAACCTGTAGTACATCACAAGTGGAATCTGTGAAAAGATGACTAAGGTCTGGTAGATGCTCATCCCAATGAGGGGGATTGATAAATAGAAGAGCTATTTCAGATGGTATAAGTCATCCAATTAAGGTAGATGAGTGAAAAGGGCCTCACACACCGAAAGTGGAAAGGATGCGGTGTGATGACCGTAGAAGAATGAATAAGAGATCGCTAGATATTTGATGAGAAGGGAGGGGTGAAACCCTCTCTAGAATAGTGAGAGAAGGAGGAGAGAATTCCTCTATAGTACTCTCGACATCATAACTGGGTGCACAATCCTTTTCATCGAAGGACAAAGAGAGTCTCTATCGCAGAACTTCTATCACACAAAGAACAAGAGGAGACAATTGAATCAACAACAATAACAATGGTAGAAGTGTATGAAGGGTCTCATAGAGGGACTAAAGGATGATCTAGGCATGATGGTGAGGATCTGATTCTACCACGTGAAACCAGAGAGGTATGGAGAAAGGCATGGTTCAGTAAGTGTTGAGAAAGTCCTCAAGATGACGATGATTATTCAGTGCAGGAGGCGGCGCAAGAAGGAAGTGTGAAATACCCTCGTAGGTTGGAAGCAGAGGGCGCACGCAATCAAGCAAAAAACACGTAAGAGAAAAGGTATAACATGACACAATGTGAGAAAAATTTCATCTCACAATGTAAAAGAGAAGGCTCTCTTTCCACAAGGCTGTGTGGGCACACGTCCACTAGCCACATGTGAAGAGAAGCACTAGAATGCAATAACGAGCCAATGGGGGCCCAAAAATGCCAAAACAGCTCCAAAGTGTGCTCAAAACCAATGGAAAACACCAAAAGGCCTCCAACACACTCCAAGAAGGTAATATACTCCCTCAAAATGGCCAGCTAAATGAAAATCCCAATAACCCTAGTCTTGGAATAATTTTTGCCCAATTTTACTATTTTCAGAAAATGCACGAAATAAATAAAAGGGGTTATAATTAACCTAGGAGTTACCAAATTTAATTTCCAAAAGGCCACGGATGACCCATCTTAAAAGTACCCACCACTTTATATTATACCAACTTTGTTGATTAAAACACCCCACATTAAAAAATGACCACTATAAAAACATTGACCCACATATCAATTTAACATTACCCACCCACTTATTACAAAAACTTGAATACAAGTGAAAATAAATGAAAGTGAGAGGGGGAGGTTTGAAATGGGTCAATGAAGATAGGTGGGGATGGTAGTCAAGGGCTCGAGTGAGGAGGAAAGAGTGGTGAGCATGTGGAGGTGGGAAGGACTATGCGGCGAGGAATGGGAGTGATAGAATGAGAAAGCTGGAAGGGAGAGAGGGCTCGGTGAGTGAAAGGGTCACCGTATATGAGCTAGAAAGGGGATCAAGCCACGTGTACAAGCCAAGAAAATTTTAACGGTTGAGGTGAATGAGGTGGGAATGATGGTTCCAATGGAATGCAACTCGTGAGCACGAGACTCGAATGCATGTGCACTCGAGGTAGAGTCAACCATGTAGGAAACCAATGGCTAGTGGTGCAAACGAGCTTGGTGAAGGGATGTAGAGGTAGGTGTTAAATGAAGAGTCATGAAGTGATGTCACAAACTAGGCCGAGACTTGGGATGCACACATTTGAGTTTGGAAGAAACCTGGGTTTAAACTAAGACATCATTTAACGAACTCCAACCAGTGTACAAGCAAGCGAGAGGGCACAACCTGGAAGTACCGAAGTAGATCATGATAATAATCCATGAGAAAAGAAATGAAAATAACCATGAGATGGAGAAATCATGAGTAGTGTAAAATGTGGAAGGGTTGAAGAGCTCCAATGATGCAAGGGTTAATAGAAGGCCCATCCAAGGTAGAGCCCGAGAATGCAACTAGGTGAAGAATGCACGAGATCAAGTGACATAGGGGTTGTGTGAGGAAGAGTCATGAGTTGAAGACTCTAAGAAAAAAATTGACCAAACATGAATTCCAAATGTAGACCGAGTTGTAAACATGAAGTAGAGGGAGTCAATGCATGAGTTGGTAATCGATCTCGAGTTCCTAGCTCAATGAGTGGTGCCGAGTTGGCATAAAACCAACTCCACAAACCCCTAAAAAATTGCACTATAAAATCTGATCGAACCCCGAATCACAACAAAGGGTATAAGAGCTGCATGGAAATGCTTTGATAAAACATGTAAACCCACAAACAAAACATCCGAACCACTCGAACAAGTAAGTATGAAGCCCAAAATCAATACAAGAAGAGCAAAATTAGAATATCTATTACAACACATGTAATGAGAAGCTGGATATCATGTCGAAATCTGGAAAAAAATGAAAAAAAGAGTACACAGATCCACAAAACCCGCGATACCATGAAAGAGGGTTCAAAACCCAAAATTAGAGGATCAAGAGGGACGATGTACACATCAACGGACGTGCGAATGATAATGTGAATAGATCTTGGGAGGAGCGAGAATCAACCGAATGTGCATGAAAATATTCTAAACATGGGCAAAAATTTGTTATAATCCACAAACTCTCTCTCTCTATCTCATAGATCCAAATTAGTTTACATATAGGAGGTGTTGAGTAACCCCAATGTTGTAATCATGAAAATTGAATGGAGAGGAGGAGTTACACTCCCAAAATAGAAGTGTAACTCTAAATGATGCATATGTTGCACTAATGCACTTGTGTGTAAGAGAATATCATAATGACCCCTAAATGACATGTGGACCTACGATCTCACCTAAGTGAGATGGATCACCTAATGATGTGGAAAATAACTCACACCAATAGAACTTTAGTATGTCATCCAATTTTAATAATGAGGTCAATAAATGTCAATGTCATAATGACAAATATAATTTCATGATCAAACAAACCACTTATTAAATGCTAAAGAAATCAGAATTTTCTTTTAGTTTTCAATTAGTCACTTATTCAATCATCAAATATCCCAACAAAGATAGTTTGAAACTTGCAAGAATCAAGTTTTCAGGACTTCATAACAACGTTATACCCACTAATCTTGGAAGAAAAATCATCATTTTCCATAAAAAAATTGTAATTTTCAGATCTGAAACTCAAATTTATCAGCTGTAACAACCTTTAAACCAATAAAATTGTCACACAATTAGAAATATGACATTTCTTTTGTCATAAAATCCATTAATAACATGAAATATTATTTAATATATAATATAGATAGTCAAAAACAAGTTATATAACACAACAACAAATAAGGAAAACATTGTTTTCAATTTCCCACAAGTCTTCCTAAGTTGTTTTGTTTCGTTACTCACTTGTTTTTCCAGACCTTTACCTTGTGTAATCCTCAATTTTCTTTACAATTCACACAACAATTTTCCTTTTACAACTAGTTTTACCAAAATATATTTGTATTTTTCACCCTTCGGATATCCTCATCATAAATTCATGGTCAATGATTACTTAAATCATCCAACTGTTCCTCTCTTTTCCTTTTAGGTTTGTTGTTTTCACATGCTTCCAGATACTAGTTATCTTCCATAACAACAAAAACATTGATTTATGTCAAAACAGTCAAATTTAATCACTATGTATTAAGTCCTTTAAGAACTCATTAACTCCAAATTCCATGAGGAGGCTTAGACAACGTCAATGTCTAGTGTTGCATTGATAGTCATAGATTTGTAATTTTTTCTTCATATGCAAAGAATAAATCAGATTTCTAATTTTATTTAAGATAATCACTAGATACCAAGAACTTAGTTGTACTAGTATCAAATTAAAAAAACAATATAAGAAGTTCTACTTAACCTACCTGATGTCAAGTTAGGAAATCTTGTTCCTTCATCTTAGCTTATTAGTCACCGCATGGCGTTATTATTTTGCTTGCTAGAAATCACAAAGCAAGTCTTTCTTATTGAAATCATTCTGGTAGTCTGCATTTGCTGCCACATTATTTCCACCACTTTTCTTAATGTTGCACATGGAGAAGAGCTGACGCTCTTGTATAATTTTTCTCATTTCGAGTTAGAATTTATTGCAGATTTCATTATATCCTAATTATCCTTTCCAATCATTTTTTCTACAGCAGATAGTCCACTCTTATCTTCTTCATCTCCCCTTTTCGGGTTTTTATATCATGTTGGATTCAAGTTCTAAAATCTGACATCTTGATAGTTCAATAATCAAACAACTCCCTATTGATTTTCATCATTCAATTCAAATTATTTTACAAAGAATTGGTCATTTTCACACCTGACCAGTTGCTCCCTACATCCTTCTAGTTTCGTGTGTCACGAAGGACTATTAGAGTATGTTATCTAACTTATTTACCACAAAACCTAAAGTATAATTTGATCTAGTTTTTATTTGTGGTACATCCTTCTCCCATTATTTTTATTTAATAAAATAAAAATTCAGTAATTATAAGGACCCAATAAGTCCAAGAGTTGTAACCTTCAGCACTGATACCAAAATGTAAAACCCTCTTTATTATACTTCACAACAAGGATTTTTTTGTAATATTTCTTTATTCTCCATTGATTTAAATACCCATATATTCAAACCCAACATAATCTTAATCTCGTGTTTCCTTGTTCTAAATTAACTTAATTTAGAACTAACATCATCTTAGTCAATCCATCCTTTAATAGTCATAAACCATGTGTAGTTGCATGAGTCGGTTAGTAACCATCCCCTCATAGATTACTCTTTACGAGCATGTATACAAAGTATACTAATGGTTTCTTCATCTATCAAAGATAGTCAAATATTGCATTCTAAGTGTCTACATAGTATTCATCATTGAATCCCATCCAACATCCTACACTTAGATCCTTGGTGACTCTAGGATAGTGTAATCAATAGCTTACACTACTTTGGCTAAAGTTTTAGAGACATGTATGCCATGCTTGGTTCAGTCATGGCCCACTCATCGTAAATAAATTTTCCATCACCTTATTAATTTCTAGTATCTGGATTAGGACTAGATTGTGAAGTGTTAATCATTTACAAGTTGCGTACAAGGTACCTATTCAGATCAGCCTGCATGGGTAAGTCCCATAATGTTGGCTTAGGATGACTAAGGGAGAGTAAGCATCTCCATAATGATTTGCATCATTACAGTCACTCTCTTTCCCATAGTCATCATAAGATGACATTAGGTACTTAACCATGTGGCACTATCCGCATTCGTACCTAGGACAATACTTACATCTTAGTGCATTATGACCTTCTCATTTAAAGGATCTTGACGAGATAACTCGACATAACAGCTTGCCTCACTGTAACAAAATAATGACATTAGTCATTAATTAGGTACAAAATGGCATCATCCATACTTGAGTAGGCTTGTCGAGTTCCACTAAATTGAAATGTCATAACTTATGGTTATTAAGGTTATTCGATTAAGTTATGACATATCAATTCCTAGGTTTCAGCAAACTCTAGCTACTATGGAATTTGAACCTACAGATCTAAGTGAAGGTTTCATGCATTCCAATGGCATTCCAAGATTCATTCTGTTATGATCATTAAACTTTCCAGCTTTCAGATTTAATTCAACATTCCGCATTAAATCCCTTGTTCATATTTTACTTATTAACACTAGCAATGCATCATGTCAAGAGTAGTACTTATATCGTAATTTAATTACTTTTTCTCAAATAAAGTGTTAAGTATAGTATTATACTTAATAGGATTAATTCCAAACATTTGCAGCAATCCATAATTTAATTACATACTTTATTCTTTTAAAAGCACAACCATGTAATTCACTCTATTCATACAATACAATATGTAATCTCAAAGATAATGTTTTATTTATGACCGGAAAACTGCCTCTTTGTCGTTAATATCACAATGAAGTATAACTTTTGCTTCTTAGTATAATAAAATTAATTGCATTTCCCAATTCAGTACAACATCATCAATAGATAATACAATACATGTCCACAACTAATTATCAAAATAATCACATCTTGTTCCAAGCATCATGCCTTATTAAAATATAATTCTTTTCATCTTTTCACATTAAGAACAACTTTATAGATTTCATCAAAATTCGTAGTAGTGAGAAAAGGTGTAAGTCACATATTCATATATAAACAACTCCGCAATGTTAATAACCTGCATGGAAAAGATTTCATTGTACATGGTCAATTCCAACCAAACTGGCATGATAAGTTGTAATCCCCTTCTAAAGGTATATACCGTTGAATATTTACTTAAATGAAATGTTACATTTAATTAAATCAACATTGATTCATTAGAACACAATACCACATTTGTAGCATAACTAAACAAATACTTGACATTCATAGTTTTGTACACCTTCTCTATATCTAATTACATAAGGTTAAGTAGGATAAGAGAATTAGTTTATATCACTTTTTATTACAAATAATCTAAACCCATATCATGACTTATTCTAGTATCAATATTGTTTTATCACTCTATGAATACAAGTGTCACAGAATTTGATGCATTATTAAGATAACAGTCATTGATTCCAATGATATAGTAAATGTCTCATTTATGTATCACCAAAGTTGATAATCATATTGTTTCATCAAATATCACATATTGGTAAATCGGTCCTCTATAATCCCAATTAACTTATATAACATTGCATTATACAATCACCCAATTAGATACATGCTTCAACACTATCGAATCCATGTTGGGCCCCAAAACATAAAATAAGTACAAGAAGGTGCGTAGGCACGTGGAATCTAGTCGGAGAAGGGAACGCGGGTTGAAGGTGGGCAAGAAGGGTTATGGTAGGATTTTGTAGAACACAATGCACACGTTAGGTAAAATGGGTTTTTACTTATCCATATTCGGCACCCCAGGAAGCACATGAGAAAAGCATGACCCTTGTGGATAAGGTGCCATCTTGGTGACTATGGGATCAAGAAGGGAATATTCTAGGCATGTGATGGAGGGTTCTAGAAGAGCATCATCATGCAGAGTGGAGATCTCGGATCTATGAAGGCATGCTCCCATGGAGGACCACTTCGACACTTGGCAACTGATCTGTAACTTTTGGAAGGCATGGTGGTGGGTGTTAAGGTTATAAATACAAGCACCCGGTAGAAGAAAGAGATAGAAGGAGAAGGAGAAGGAGAGAAAGAGGAGAATCCCTGCAAAAACAAAATAAGGATGTTATGTCTAGGGATTAAGAGATATCTCGTGAGCGATTACAACATTGAAGGGGATGGGTTTTCATTCTTCTTTGTAATATGATGAGCATAATATAGCTCTGATGCATCATTTGGATCTGCACAGTTAGATGAGGATTTGTTATGACCTCAAGGGATGTAATGTGGGTTATTAACTCTGTTAGTATGAATATAATGCTTTGTTATAAATCATCTATGTTCAATACTTATGCATTTCCTTTCTATATGAACCATCTTCATGTGTTGCTTGTTATTTCTCTTATCTGCATACAATGAGATGAAATATATTTCTAAGTTCATAAGAATTTGATTTAGTTCTTTTTGTTTTGCATTTGATTATCTGTCCTAAGATGATTCATTCTCACAAAAATCACATAAAGGAGAGACTAAGCACCCATGCGTGCCTCAAGTGAGCGCCCAACACTTGCTAGGTGATAGGTTGACATGCATGGGATTAGACTATTAGTCTAATGGTATAAAATATGAATACATTTTGGTTCCTTTATTGGGACATCTTTTTGAAGTTGTTGTGAGAAATGACATGCATCTTTGTCCCTATGATGTGTGATGATAGAGCGCTTAACCTTGAAAAGTGTTGAAACATGGTTCAAAATCATGGAGGATGAGTTTTCCCAAAGATTCAACATCAGACCTGAGTTCAATGCGCGTAGATGGGTAAAAGAGAACCTATACCATGAGTTGTATGAGACATTATTTTACTGCTTCCTAGTAGAACTATATGAATGGATTTGAGCATATGCATCCAGATCAAGCTGGTATTATAGATCATGCATGTGGACCCAAGATGACTATCAGAGGCTGCAGGATTCATATCTTACTTGGACGCATGCTATTGGTCACTGGTAGAAGAGGGTACTGACCAGTTATACTTTAGAATATGCCATTTTGATGTATTCTTACCCAGAAATTGTTGAGTTCAAGTTTCTGAGGGATCCTAGAGGATCATTTTTACGTGTTATACCTTTAGCTATGAATATCTTGGCCATTCCTTTGAAGTTAGAAGCATTCCCATGGTCGGATAATCTTCTCTCGAGCACTAGGAGAGGAAGCTAAGGTGGAGGAAGATGGAGGACATTGTAACTAAAAAGGAAAGGGAGGAGAGGTGACTCAAATATAGCAAAGCTCATGAAAGGGAGATGACTGGACAATGTGAGGTTGTAAGTATGATGGATCTATGGAGGTAGATGTTGCGGGAAGGAGATGAGGTTCATGCAAAGGATGTGGAATATGACCATTCTATGTTACCCCATCTTGGAAAGTGTGGGAGAGAAGCCCCTTCAGGTTATGATGAGATTTCATCATATGAAGAAAGAAGATCCATCGGTGCACATCTAGACCCACCTGGAGACCAACCCCTGGCACTTGGTTTTCCAGATCAAGGGAAAAGCATTGTCAACCTAGTTGGTATCGGTGGGAGTAACTCGATCTATGCCCAAGAGATATAATTTCTCATTTGGAACATCCATGGCTGCACAATCCATTCCTGTATTTGGAGGAATCTTTGGACAAGGTGCAAGTACGTAAGCTTTTGGTATCGCGTCTAGGAGTGGCGTGGGACATACAACTAGTAGTGGGAAAATATCACAGACCATCGATGCGTAGTTCAGTGGGATGTTGGGAACCCTTGGCATGACCACTTTAGGACCTTTATCAACTATAGGAGGTGGATTTGGTGGGTCGGGAGGAATAGGACATAGTGGATCTAGTGGATCTGGTGGAGGAGGAAACACCAGAGGGAACTAAGGCTCTGGATCGGGAGGAAAAGGACCCCAACCACCTCCCCAAGTGTTTTTGAGATGTCTTTGAACTTACTAGACTATAGGGGTATTGAAGATGTTATAGAGTATGTACACAAGTGTGAGTTACTATGGCATGTGAAGGGGATCACTACCCGGAGTGGAAGGAAAGTCAGTTTGTAACAACGTTGCAAGGGTGCACACATAGTTGGTATAGGAAGTATGACCCCCATCAAAATGCCTTCCTCGCAGAGTTCCATATTCCAAAGTTTGATCGATAAGAGCATCAATGCTCTAAAGGAGATCCAATAGGGAATTACAAAGCTATCTTATGACACAGAATATGATGTAGAGATTGTGTAGGAATATGAAACATGTTTGAATACTCTCCTATCAAATCTATCCTATAGCATTCATCATTCTCAACATGCACAATGGTATGTCGAGGATTGATAACACCATTTAGAAGGGCTATGTCACACAAGAATTTCACCAATCCGTGTGAGGCATTGAAAGTTTCCCTGTGTGTTGAAGCTGTTGGGAGCATTGATACTGGTGTTAGTCCTTTTCTAGAGGCCCAAATTATTGCAATGGCCAAGCAGTTGGAGAAGTTGTCTGCAAACTCGGTGTATGAGGTTCATGGTGGGCTTTGGTGTACTGATTTATGAAGTGGATGGGCATGCAAAGGATAGTTCCCCTTGGAATTCAATGTGCACTATGGAGGTAGACTATGAGATTTTCCATGGGGATCATGATGCAAGTAGATGCCCCCTACTCTAGTGTGTAATATGCAAGAATGTTTCTTGCTATTGCAAGATCTGTACATCTACAAACCATGATACTAAGGATTACAAACTGATTAATCAGATTCATGATGTTATTGATCTGGGTGTGCGCCAAACTAGCCTTACAAGACATTCTAAGGATGATGACCATTGTTATGAAGGGTACGCAGATGGAGGGGTGCGTGGAAGAGGTTTTTGTGGGGATTTCGTGGTCACAGAACCGTGGTGGCAAAGGATAGAGTTAGTTCCCGTGAGGAAAGTGTTATAATTATGGATTGACAAAGCATTACAAATGTGAGTGTCTTCATCTATTACAATGCTCATGGTGTGGAAAGAAACAAAAGTATGAAGAGTTTCCAGAACTATATGATCATATGAACCAAAAGCACCGTAGAAAGATAAGGATGTGAATATGGTGAGTGTCAAGAATGTCGATTCACAATAGATGCCAAGATTGGAATGTGATTTAGAGCTAGAACCTATCTTTGGTGATGATGCAAGTAGAGGTTACGTGCACTAGGGAGATGTCAAAACCAAGGACACTAGTATTAAGAGAGGAAGTAGTACATGGAAAGTATCTAGACCCTTCTCATCAGAAATAAGTGTACCAGGAGACTATGGACATTATTTGAAGTTTACAAGGGAGATCCAATGTCTCAAGGAGAAATCAAAGTAGATGGAGCAACAGAGGGATAATGAGGTTCTAAGGAATGACCTAGATGAGGTCAAGGAAGTATGTAAAATGTTAAGGAAAGATAATATTATTCCCTTGTTGGGAGAATGGCTGAGAGAGATGGTACCACATGCCGAAGTAGAGCATGAAAGATAGGTTTTCCATGCAAACCTCCCCCCTCACAGCCTTGAATATGACAAGGTGATTACTTTGAATGCAGTTGTTGATGGGTAGCTTCAGAGAAATATCCTCATCGACATGAGATCAAACATGAATGTTCTAACCTTAGATGCCTAGCATTAGATGGGAAGGCCCACATTGCAGCCATCTTCAAATGTGTTGTATATGGAGAACAAGACTAAGGCAATGCCCATTGGAGTCCTAAAGGATGTAGTTATCACCATTCAAGGGGCCAAGTTCACTGGAGACTTTGAAGTCTTAGCACTCACCGAGGTAGACAACTTTCTAGCATTGCTTGGGTGCCCATGGTTTTACAAGAACAATGTCGACCTGTGGTTTAACAAAGGATATATCATCTTTGAGAACAAGGAAGAAAGGGTGATCATCCCTTTGACAGATGGGAAGTCAACACCCTATACCGATCCCTTAGGAGAAGAAGTCCTTGATAGAATCTATGTGTGCTCCATTAGAGATCTTGAGATAATTCACCCCACGGAGGGAGTTATCTAGTTTGAGGATGCTCAATCCTTAAGTGATACCACTAGTGTGGCATGCGACAATTGGGCGCATGGGAATTATGAGTTAATTAGGAGAAAATTAAAAGGACCTATAAAAAGAGTGACAAAGGCGCGCCGTTAAGCACATAGGAGGAAAGAAGTTGCCAAGTTACTCTGGATGGGCATACCTAGAAATTTTCTTGCGGGAAATAGAAGCTCATGGTGGAATTACAGGAGGAGGACACTATGCAGGAAATGCTACCACGTGAAAGATTTTATTAGCAGGGATTTGGTGGGAAACCATCTACAAGGATTGCATTGAGTTTTGCAAGGCCTATGACCATTTCCATCACCTTGGAAAACTTGGAAAGAGAGATGAAATGCCTTTGCAACCAATATCTAGCACTGAACCGTTTGAAAAATGGGAAATCGACTTTGTAGGGACAATTACACCAGCCAAGCAAAGGACTAGTTCATGGTATATCATCACTTGTATTGATTACTTGACACGGTGGGCGAAGTAGCACCGACAAAGGATTGCACCACAGAATTGTTGGTGTGTGTTATTTTCCACATCATTAGGTGAGTCATCTCACTTATGTGAGATAGTAGGTCCACGTGTCATTTAGGGGTCATTCTGAGATTCCCTTACGCATCGTGCATCAACACATCGGTGTGTCGGTGCATCAATATGTCAAGCATGTCAATGCATCGGTGCATCGGTAAGGCGTCATATGCATCATTGGGAGTTACACTTCTATTCTAGGAATGTAACTCCCCCTCTCTACTTGAGTTGTCATGATTGCAGCACTGGGGGTTACTCAGCACCTCCTATATGTACATGTCTTTTGATCTATGAGATAGAGGAGAGTTTTATGGCTTAACCAGGTTCTATCTATGTTTCAAATCTTTGCATGCACATTTGGTTGATGCTCACTCCTCCCGAGATCTCTTCACACTGCCGTTTGCACGTTCGTTGATGTGCATGTCATCCCTCATGATCCTCGCTTATGGGTTTTAAACCCTCTTTCATGGTATCAGAGTGGATCTTGTGGATCCATGCACCCTTCGGCATTTTTGTGCGTGTTTTCCAGCTTCCGGTGTGATATCCAGTTCTCGTTACATGTGTCGTAATGGAAATTCCAACTGTGATCTCCTTGCTTTGATTGAGGGCCTTTATACCTCTGTTTGGTTCTTGAGTGTTCATGGTGGCTTGTTTTGGTTTCGAGTTTAGTGGTTATTGGTCTTCGACCGTTTACTATAGCTCTTCATGCCCGTGCATCGGCTTCTTGCTCATGCTACATTTGTTGGTGTTTGGTTTTCATGGTTTTGGCTTTACGAAGGTTGTTATTCTAGGCTTCTCTGTATTTCACGAGCCTAAAACCTTTCTGAATCTGGCTGGTGACTTCCCTGACTCACACACTCGTGCTCTTCTTACATTTTCAAGAGTACATGTAATTGGTTTTGTGTGCTCGGTGTGGTGTTTTCTGGTAATTATGTGTACATGTCAGGAGAAAATTACAGGGATTTTACTCTGTCATAGCCCATTCTTGGGATCTTGTATTGATTCAGTTGTTCGTTTGCTCATTGGCATTGCTCCTTCCAAATGACTTGCTCTCTGCTCATATTCCATGGTTACATGGCTCATCCTTGGTCGACTTGTACTCAGCTTTTGTTTAGTCCTCAGTTACACGTTCCCAAGCTTGTTGATTTGATCCCTTGTTTGGTGTGCTAGTTGTGACGAGTTTTCTGGAGTCTACCTTGTTGTGCCCTTGCACCGTCCACTACAACCACAATCACAAACGTTCTGCATTATTGGCCATCACAGCCAACTCGGCTCCACCTTGGCCTTTACTTCTATCTCAGCATGTGAATCAAGGTTGTTTTTCCCCTTGGCACGTTTTCTTGGAGCTCCTCTACACGCTGTCAACTTTACACCACAATTTGTTTCATCTTCCCTCGCCCACCGTTTCAACAACCTGCCTTGGAATCATCAAACAGCTCCTCCGGCTCATGCAACTCACTTGCAGCACCTCCAAGACCACCTCCTCCGGTATGTGGATCACCTTGTGCATACATGCAGCATCTCCATCCACCAGCCCGCTTCCACTTCCACCACGTAGCTAAACCAACCTGCACTTTTGTCTTCTCGGTCAACCGGTCCACCAACCATTACAAAAGCACCTTGCTGATGACGGTTCGGAGGCTCAACAACTTGCTGCCACCATGACTTTCAAATGTGGGACCCATCCTCTTCCCTTTTAGAATTGTTGGGTGGTTAAAACAATCCATTTTTTGATCTTTTGAGGATAAAAACATTATTCCATGGCATGTAATAAATTTTAGGCTTCATTTTTGCTTGTATTATGTCCTTCCTTCAAGTGACGAAGACGGAGGGTGAGGTCCAGGGGTTGGCATGAGGTTAATCCCCCTTGCGTCGTAAGAAATCCTTACTAAAATTTTGTGCCATTTCCAATGAGTAGTCACATGACACCCTTTGCACCCATCTCGTGCACTTTTTTAATGCGTTTTGTAGCGTTTATTGCTTTTTCTCATCAGTTATGGGAATTGTTTTTTGCTATAACTTTTGAATCGTTGCTCGGATCTGAGCACTTATTTAGTCAAAGTTTCATGTTTTTTTCAATATACATGATGGGATTATCATTTTTGTAAACGCACTACTTTTATAAAGTGCCGCATTCTGGGGGGTTGTTTGTACTCTTGGGTTTTCGCACGTAGACGCATTATCACCGTGAGTCGACATCTTGCTTTTTGTACACCTTGCATCTTGCATTTTCATCATGGAGAGTTCTATTTCCAGACTTGAGCATCATAGGATCACCTTACAGCCTCTTCCACTTCTCACCGGGAGAGGGAACTATTCAGCTTGGCGTGCTTCCATGAAACATTACTTTGCCCACAAGGGTCTTTTACCCTTCTTGCTTGGGCCCATTTCTATACCCACTAAGATTCATCATGTAGAGGACTTCCTTGACACTTGTGACCATGTCTTTGGTCACATGATGATGCATGTCTCTCGCTCTCTCTCGGTTTCACGTGGTAGACTCGAGATCCACCTCATTGTGTCTGGAGCATTCTTCAGTTCTTCTATGGAGACCCTTCACATACTACCGCCATTATTGCTGCTAATGATTCAGTTGTCTCCTCTTCTTCATGTGATGACAGTTCCATTGACATAGACTCGCTTTATTCTACTTCTAATGATGAGGATTGTGCACCCGATTCAAGCAGAGTACTACAGAGGACTCTTCTCCTCTTTCTCTCACTATTCCAGACATTGTTGTCACCCCCCACATCTCATCAAATATCAAGCAATCTCATACTCAGTCTCACACCATCATTACACCAGCCTCCTTTCCACTTCCAGTGTGCGAGGCCCACTTCACTCCTCTACCTTCATTAGATGACTCATACCTATCTGACATTGCTCTTCTATTTGTTGAGCCCCCTCATTGGGACGAGTATCTGCCTGACCTTAGTCATCTTTTCACAAAGTCTACTTGTGATGCACTACAGGTCCCTCATCCATCTACAAGTGTTTCAGAGGAGTTCATCATCTCTATTGTTGGGAGTGCCCCTTCTAGGAATCATCTCACTTCCACATTTCCAGAGACCTTCATTGATCCACCCTCAGTTGTGGATCCCTTTTCTATTGTGGAGGATGCTTTGTTCCCTTCACATCATGTGGAAATCCTTTCTATAGGTGTTCACTCTTCACACTCTGACAGTTTTATGCACATGGCATTACCTTCGGTTCCTTGGCACTCACTCGCTAGACCTATGTCACACTTTTGTGCACCAGACTCAAAGTTCTTCGTGTTACTACCTTCAGTTTCCTTTGTGGAGTGGGCAGACTTTTAACACGTCATTTCTGTCCTTCCTAAAGGTAGGCACACAGTTCGTTGTGGGTGGCTCTTCTTCATTCAGAGGCAGAGGATCTTGTGATCAACATTCTTCTGGGAGACCTCCTAGAGCTATAGAGTTCAGATCTATCCATGGCATCTTCTACATTCCTCTTGTCTCCCTCTTCTTCTCTCTTCTTCTTCTTTCTAAGAGATTGCCTCCTTGTACATGGCTACCCTTTCAGGCTCATTTATAGCTGGGACCCATATTTGGAATCTTTCTTAGATTAGAGTGTGTTTTTCTCTTGTGGTGGATGTTTTTCCCACTGGATTTTCCTTTACTGCTTGGGATCTTCTTTCTTGTACATGGGTACCTCATCAGGCTTTGTGCTGGGACCCATTTCTCATTTTTGACTTGCCACCTCATCCTAAGTTACGATGAAGGGGGGGTGTTAGTGTGTGTTATTTTCCACATCATTAGGTGAGTCATCTCACTTAGGTGAGATCATAGGTCCACATGTCATTTAGGGGTCATTATGAGATTCCCTTACGCGTCAGTGTGTTAGCGTGTCAGTGCATCATATGCATCATTGGGAGTTACACTTCTATTCTAGGAATGTAACTCCCCCTCTCTACTTGAGTTGTCATGATTGTAGCACTGGGGGTTACTCAACACCTCCTATATGTACACGTCTTTTGATCTATGAGATAGAAGAGAGTTTTATGGCTTAACCAAGTTATGCCCGTGTTTCAAATCTTTGCATGCACATTCGGTTGATGTTCGCTCCTCCCGAATCTATTCACACTATTGTTCACACATCCATTGATGTGCACGTCATCCCTCGTGATCCTCGCTTGCGGGTTTTAAACCCTCTTTCAGCAAAAACTGCTAGATTTTTATGGGAGAATATAATCAACATGTATGGTTGTACTTTAAGTTTAACAAGTTATAAGGGTACACACTTTCTCAATGAAACAGTCAGGATTCTCGTTAGCAAAAATTATTATGGCCCATCATAAGACTACCCCATATCACCCTCAAGAAAATGGAACTGTTGAGGCATTTAACAAGATACTAAGTCACACGTTAACTAAGATTTGTGACATTGGAAGACAAGATTGGGATGATAAAGTATCATCTATTCTATGGGCATACAAGACAACCTACAAAAGGTTGAAAAAGGCCACACCATTTCAATTGGTGTTTAGAGCAGAGGTTTTTTTACCAATGGAATTCATGTTACCATCGTTACTTATAGCACACACAGGAGGGTTAACTAATGAACAAGCATTGGAAAAAGAATTGATAAGTTGATGCAATTAGACGAAAGGTGATCACTTACTAGATGGAGTCAGAAGACAAAAAAGTAAGACAAAAAGCATGGCATGATCATCAAATCAAGAACAAGAAGTTTGAATTTGGGCATATGGTATTGTTGTATGATTCCAAGTATTTGTGCCATCCTAGGAGGTTGAAATTCCATTGGTTGGGACCTTACCTCATCTCGTATATTCTTGATTCAAGTGCTTGCCTGTTACAAGTGGTGGATGGGATGAGGTTACTAGGGTACTTCAATGGGAGTAGGCTAAAGCCCTACTATAAATAAGTCTTCTTGGTGTTTGTAAATAAGGTAGTGTTGCCAATTAGTCTAGAATTTCCCTTTATGCTTTTTCTTTTCTTGTGTTTCCCTTTCTCATTGTTTGTTCCTCTATTTTGCTTTTTTTTGCACCTTGTGCACCGATAACCACATTATTTTTCCAAGTTTGTGTATGCACAGAGGACCGCACATCTATTTTAGTGTGGGGTGGAGTGATGCAAAGTATAGGCCCATAATACAAGATTGAACTGGTAGTAGAAGTTGTGGTAAATGGCCCGATTGATGGATAAAACATACGTAAGGTTTAGAAGCACAGAAGAGAAGGTGGACGAGAATGGTTGGTGTCAAAAAGGATTTATGGAAGCCATGTATAGAAAGGATGAAGAGTGCAGGAATAACATGAGGTAGGCGAGGGAAAAAAATTGGTAAAGGATAGATGAAGTGCCTTTGGCGCTGTAAACGCGTGCGTAAGAGTCCTTGGTCGGGTTAAGGGTTCTTAAAATTGGCTTAGTGGAAAAATCCACATTTAATGTTAAAGTACAGAGATAGGTGATATAGCATTTAATGCTGGAAAGAAGAAAAACTATAAATACAAGGTTGGGAAAGTCATTCATTACCTTGTGATTACGAAGTGAAAGAAGCTCTTATGAACCAGAGCATCTAGAGAGAAATTTGTGTGAAGAAAGGAGAATCCAAGGAATTTGAGTGTGCATCTAGAGTAGATCTATGAACCAGAAGGAAGGAGTACACAGGCATGAGGAAGGTTGTGTGAAGGGCATCGTTTTGTGGAAGGATTTCCTAGTTAGGTTTTGGTAGCTAGGGCACGAAGGAAGAAATATTCATTTCAGGAGTTGAAGCTTTGGATTGAAATTTAGGATTGAACAGAGTAGTAGAGCAAAGGATGAAGGATTTTTATGTTTATTCTGACTAGAAGAATGACACCAAGGAAACCAACCATTTCACTGAAGAAAAGAAATGGCAAGGGTAAGGGAAAACAAATCACTTCCGTTGTGAGAACCAATGAAGAATGGCATGCAGAAATGCAATACCCAGATGGGGTATTGCTAGGAAAATAATGGGATTCACACTTACAAAAGATGGCCATAAGTGATTATAACCATTGCATGAGAACAATGGAGAAGGAAATGGCATTGGAGTTGGTCCGACCAACTAACAATAGGATGCCAAACAAAATGCCCATTTACAACGATGAGGTAAAGGTAAAATTAGAGAAGGTTGGACTATTGCAATTGTATGAGTTTCCCTACTTTGGCAAGCCTGAGCACCTTTATCATTGGTTGATGGCGCACGTGCATAATGATCATTTTTATTTTGTGGGGTGCAAGATGTGCATCACACCACAATTGATATCCAAGTTCACAAGCCTCAATTATGAAGGAGATATCATTGATGATGATCTAAGCAACAAAGAGGCTATCAAGGAGATTGTAGCTGCATATGACTACAAAAAGGGGTTGTGATACTTTGACATCTCTGAGATACCAGACCTAATGATGAGGATGGTCATGCACTTGGTCACCAATCTCAATGACCAGAACGATGGACATAAGTGAATAAGACATGGTTGAATGTATGTCGAAAAATATCAAAGGGAACCATCTAGAACTTATCTGCTTTCATCATGGAGGACATTATAAGCAATGCGGGGAGAGAGAGAGAAGATACTCTTCTGTAATGTTCTCCTCACCATTGTGTTTTTGGAGATTAGAGTGCATAATGGGCTAGAATTTTTTTGTGGAAATATCCGTAAGAGGATCTCTCACCCGCAAAGAGATTTGTGAAATATACTTGTGAAACCATGATGGCCGCTCACAAGGCACACCTAGAGAAGTGGTATAAGTGAATAAATGATGCAATCAAGGCTGAGTGGAGGATCTTAGAGTAGTTTCCATACTCTTGAATGGGGAGGAAGAATTTTTAGTGTACCAACACTTTTGTATTGGCAGATTTATGTTAACAAATGAGAATATGAGTCCATGGTGCAAGCTACCCTTATGCTTCACCGTGTTATACTTCTAAGCCAAAGTTAATTGGTTTAGGGATGCCAAGAGACTAAGGTTCAACCTTAGAAAGGTAGATGTAAACCACCATGAGCTGCGCGAGACTCTCATCTACCCAAAGAAGCACACGTACATGGAGAGATATGTCTCCCATGAGATACAGATGATGAAGCCTTTAACACTATTGATTGTAGGAAGGACCGCAACAAGGGTGTATCTATACATAAGGCCAAAATTTTAAAAATGTGCTTACTTAGAGAATGATTTCTCCATCCCTAAAGACCCTACAGAAGGAAGAAGGTCATGCCTAGAAAGAGAGAAAGAGAAGAGGTGCAGAAGGCACCAAGTGTTCAAACCACACAAATGGTGAGTGTAGAAGACAAGCACTAAACCTAGTACTTACGCAAGAAGAAAGAAGTATCCCGTCAAGGGAAAGACCCCATAAGAAGAGGCACAGAGCAAGAATAACCCATCACCCATGAGGAATCACCAATAAAAATATCACTGTCAATGAAAAATAAAAAGAGGAATCTCATGTACTATAATCCCTAGCAAAGGAAGAAGAAGCGAAGGTGACGGATGAGGTTTATTCGGAAGAGATAGGGAATCTAGATGCCTTCATCGGTGATAGGGATGGTGATGATGAACCGGAGGGAGGTGAAGACCATATTTTCTATGAGATACATGATTTTGAGGAAGGAGGAGATGAGGAGTACAATGAAGGAGATGAGGAGAAGGAGGATGAAGAAGAAGCTGAGACCCAAGGCAAGGGGGTAGGCGGGGAAGAAAATATGAAGGATCAAAGGACCCCAAGCCTCAAAAAGGAATAGATAGAATATTCCATGGAGAAAGAAGTGGAAGAAATCATCAAGGACTTGGTAGAACAAGAGGTTGAACATAGCGTGGATGTGGTGATGAAGGAAGCTAAGGATGAGAGCGTAGAAAAAGAATATGGCAACATGAGAGGATATCCTAGTTTGGTTGTAAGCTTTCCAAGGGCCACATGCATAGGGAGGAAGAGCATAGAAGATGCAAAAGTTTAAGGAAAGGGATACATCGATGATCTGAACAAGGTGTTATATGCGTGCTTCAAGAGCACCTTGCCAACAAAACTACTCTTAGCCATGGCTTCATTTGATGAGGAAGGTGCATACCCTTGGACAAGGAAAATGTTTTCATGGGCATTTGAGTCCCACATTGATGAGCCCAAGTTTGAGGTAAGCCAAAGAGCATTGATGAAAGTACCAAAAACAAAACAGATAAACCCCTTGGTGAATGCTCAACATTTATCAGATGAGAAAATATTTAACGCGCTTAAAAGTCTCGGTTGAGGTTGAAGCAAATATTTTTGAAAGAAATGATAGGGTGAAGTTCCTAGAGGCAGAGTTGGAGAAAAGGGAAGATGATCTCCTAGAGAGAAAAAAAAGGGCCTAAAGTAGGAGTAATTAATCAAGCACTCGGTTAAGGTGTGAGTTAAAGGATGAGAAGGTAAGAGTGCATGAGGCATACAAGAAAATAGAGATGATCACGGATGCCATTGTCTTAAAGCATCTAGACTTAACACCGCCCACAAAAAGTATGGATCATCCTTGCAATGCCTAGAGGACTTAACCCGCATAATCACCATGGAGAGGTGACCACTTGCCCTAGAATCAGTAGAGGAGGCGTTGGCATGCCAAGAGAAAGAAAATAAGATGAAGGTTGTGGAGATTATTTCTCAGTACAACAAGATCCTCACCGATGTAAAATTCATCATGCAAGTTGTTGAGGCTACCTATGATAAATGTGCAGATAGAGATAGAGTGGAAAGTATCTTAGTTTCCACCCATGAAGCGGAACTCAAGGAGTTCAGGAAAAGAACAAGGGGAACAGGCTAAGCGAGATAAGAATTAGCTAAAGGAATTGTACCCTCAAATCACTTGGAGGATGGATGTGTTTGAGTATTTGGGAAAACAACTAGAGGAGATCATAGAGATAATGAGCACTAAGGAGAGGAGATGAGTTTTAAAGAAGTGAGCACCCTAGTGGGAAACCTCTATCAGCAGGCTCGAGCAAGGTCGATACTTGGGTAAAATTTAAAGCTCGATTTAAGAAGGGATTTCCCTCTCCTCCTCCATAAGCAAACAAGATCCCCAAGATTTCATTATTTTCCCCATGTATTCATTCCTTATTCTTCCATCCCAACCATTTGTAAGGATCCACCATTCTTTATTTCTTTATTGAAGAGTGTTTCTGAGGACAAAGAATATGTATAGTGTGGGGTGATTTTGGGCCCCAAAATATCAGCTAAGTACAAGAAGGAGCGTAGACATGTGGGATCTATTCGGATAAGGGCATGTGGGTTAAAGATGCACAGGGAAGGGTTATGGAAGGATTTTGTAGAACACAATACACTTGCGCACACAAGGAAAAATAGGTTTTGTACTTAGCCGTATTCGACACCCCAGGTAGCACATGAGAAAATTATGACCCTTGTGGATAAGGTGCCAGCCTGGTGACTGTGGGATCAAGAAGGGAATATTCTAGGAATGCGATGGAGGGTTCTAGAAGAGCATCATCATACGAGTGGAGAGCTCAGATCTGTGAAGGCATGCTCCCATGGAGGACCACTTTGACACTTGGTGACTGATCTGTAACTTCTGGAAGGCATGGCGGTGGGTGCTAAGGTTATAAATACAAGCACCGGTAGAAGAAAGAGATAGAAGGAGAAGGAGAGAAAAGAGGCAAAGCCCTGCAAAAATAGAATGAGGATGTTATGGCTAGGGATTAGGAGAGCTCTGTGAGCGTTTAGCACATTGAAGGGGATGGGTTTTCATTCTTCTTTGTAATATGATGAGCATAATATAGCTCTAATGCATGATTTGGCTCTGCATAGTTATATGAGGATCTATTATGACCTCAAGGGATGTAATGTGGGTTATTAACTCTGTTAGTATGAATATAATGCTCTTTTATAAATCATCTGTGTTCAATACTTATGCATTTCCTTTTTGTATGAACCATCTCCATGTGTTGCTTGTTATTTCTCTTATCTACATACAATGAGATGACAACTCTTCCTAAGTTCATAAGAATGTGGTTTAGTTATTTTATGTCCTACATTTGATTATCTATCCTAAGATGATGCATTCTCACAAAACTCACATAAAGGAGAGACTTGGCACCTACACGTGCCTTGGGTGAGTGCCTACCGCCGCTAGGTGATAGTCCATGCATGCATGGGATTTGACTATTAGTCTAAGGGTATAAAATATGACCACAATCAATGAATTAAATACAAGTATCAAAAGTATGTTTACTCAATCGATATGGTATCAATAGTATTTGAGTCTACACATCAATACAAATAACCCACGATAGGTATAAAATCAAAGAATTAAATATAAGTATCATAGTACTATATCACTTAAAGAGATATAAGTATCAATAATATTTTATTCAACCTATTTAATATCAATAACCCAATATATATATAAAATCAATGAATATATTACTCCTATAAAAAAGATTTTGATAACCAAATTAATACCATTAACAAAGGTATTTGAAAACCTTGACCGATACTGGTGTTCAACAATACTTAATCACTAAAATAGATGCAATGGGATATGGAACCAACTATTTTCCTAGAAATAAGGTAGTCTATCATTAAAGAAACTTAAGACTAATAATAACTCGAGACCGATTTCATAAAATAATAATTCACATTCTCATAGGCAAGGAAAATTATAGTCATTCAAAAATCTATTTTAGATTCCTCATAACCCTGAGAAGTCCATTTTACTATTCTTGATTATCACATCATAGTCTAGGTAATCATAGTATACCAAAAGCCCTCCGTAGGAGTGTATAAGGTTCCAAAATTGCAAAATAAATGTTATTTAATTACATAATTTACAGAGTAGAAACCAACAACATTGCACACCCAATGCACTTATATCAAACTTCTCGAAGAGACCCATGAATCGGGGATAATTTTAGTGGCGAATATTCATAATATGGTGAATATTCCATTTTTGAAAAATTTGAAAAGCTGAATTTTTGGCATGGGTCAATGACCTATTTGCCTAAAAATTATAGTTTAATTTTTTTTAGGGGTCAACTTCGCCTACCCTTGAAACTATCCCTATATAATCCTAGATTATTTTCCAGGTAGAACACTACTAGATCACTCATACCACCTGGGGGCATATGTATTATCAAGTACAATAAATGCGTAACAGGAGGGTAGAGGCTACAAATGCATGATAGGAGGGTGGAGGCTGCAGATGAGCGACATAGAGTTTGTTGATGCGCGACATGGAGAGTTTGTTAACGCGTGACATGGAGAGTTTTTTTGACGTCTGACAAGAGTGTGGAGGAAGTAGAAGTGCAACATAGAGTTTGTTGATGCGCAACATGGAGATTTTGTTGTTTCGTGACTAGAGAGGGCAGAGGATGTAGACATGCGATAGAAGATTTGATGTCACACATCTGCAGCCTTTTGTCACACCTCTTAAAAATTAGGAGAAAATTTTGTTGCCGGACCCCCAAAAAACTCACCTTCTCATCAAACCGGTTTCGAGGATATTCGCCAAGTATTTTCCACCTCCGATTTCTAAGAGGTGTCTTAAAATGAACCCGCCATGAATTCCATATACCCTCTTTGCTAAGGAAAAGGGCATAATAATTGTTTAATTTAACACTCTTAAAGCACATTCTCTCAAAATGACACCCAACTCAATCAAAACAATGTGAAGGTACCTCTACATCATAGTATCTCATTCCATAGATAGAGAAAACTATTTTGCAACTATTAATGCAATCAAAGTCATAAGATCTTACAATAAGGCTCAAGAACAAAAATTCCTGTAATACCCATATTCGAATTGAAGATTTTTTTATAGTATATTTATACATATTATTTGACACCCAAGGGTTCTAGGTACTTTCTTCATAAAGGTACGAGCTTGAGTTATATCTAGATACCCTTAGTTTCCACAAACAATTACTCATTAAACATTACAACACTAGCCATGAAATTAAAGAATACTTTCCGGGTTTTGTTCCACAAAAATCCATGTAAAGAACTAACGATCATAATACCTAGAAACCTGATTCAATTAACAATATATATGTATATTTATCCAAACCCTAGGTTACTGGTTTTTATACCACATACAACCACATAAATTTCAGATATTTCACATATGTAGTAATACATTCACAAAATACAAGTCTCAAATATATCAATGCATAACAGAAAAAATATACAAAGGATAACGATAGTAACCCATAAGACATGTGATTCATAAAAACCCATTTCCAAAAAATCACAACAAAAGCGCATAGATTTTATTTACATAAATAATAATCAGAAAATTCCATTAGAAAGGGTTAGATCTCATCATGCTTGTGTATGACGTCCTGAAATTTTACTTTGAACTCGATAATTGCGCCAAAAACTCATAAACTCCTCGATATCCTTCACAACATATCTATTTGAAAATCCAAAACAAAAGAGCCATATATCTACTTACCAGTGTCATTAATAGATTCAACTGAGTTACTTGCATGATGATGTTTACAACAATTTAATAGAGACCTCCTAGAATAGAAATGCCCTTCATACAAAGCTCTAAAAATTAAACTTCCATCAAACAATGACCAAGAAACCCCAACAACTCAAAGTCTCTCCAAAAATGCTTCGCATGCCCCGAGGTTTATAGTGAATATTAAATGTAATTACTATAGGATTTCATCATTGTTTCACTCCCATTTTAATTGGCTAACTATTTTCCATTCAAATTTAACATGATTTATAAACTCATAGTTCATATTACTAATATTCCGATGTAGAAGATAGCAGAAATTTTCTATCACTTCCTCCCCACATTGGGGGTTGGTGTTACTTTAATAAATTTATTTAATAGAAGTCGCAATGAGTGCATGCTAAGGTGGTGGTGGTGACAACTCACCATATCTATAAATTTGAAACCTAGACCTTAGTCTATTTATGCCCTTATATTTTTTTAAATTTTAAGTTAAGTTTAAGGTGCTCAAACATATATGTGACTAATAATGTCACCCATATACCTTACCTTGCATGTGGTCTATTTTATCGACCTATATAATAATAATAATGATAAAATTTGACCATTCAAGTTGTTTACTTGCAATTATAAATTGATTATTTCAAATAATACTTTCAAACCTTAATAATCATTAAGTTTTTGGCTATGTAGCCTTGGTCCATCAATCCTACAAATCTAATGGTATAGGCACAAATTATTTACGAAAAATTGATCTTCTATTCATCCTTTATTCACTCACAAAATACAAATATATAGAAAATATGTTTCCTATAAAATAGGAAACCTACAACAAAACACCCTAATTACGTGAGTTGGTTTAATAGACAAATCTCACGTATAAACAATAATCAAATACTAACTAAGTTGTATTTAACAACCCTTATAACAAACTTATTAGTAATGATATTTACCATGATAATTACACACGTAATTATTATTCTCACACATACATATGTGAAGCACTACAATATTCCTAACATTCCCCCCCTTAGTGTGAACATGGGAGAAAAACAATCGCACTTCTTTTGCAACGTGCCACCTATGTGTGCTCATGATCTGGATGGTTTTTAGGACAACCAACAACCTCAACAAGGATGGTTTTACAGGATAACCACCAACCTCAACAAGGATGGTTTTACAGACAACCAACAACCTCAACAAGGATGGTTTTACAGGACAACCAACAACCTCAACAAGGATGGTTTTACAAGACAACCAACAACCTCAACAAAGGATGGTTTTATAGGACAACCAACAACCCAAATATCATGATGTTGCTTTTCCTTTGTGCTTTTGTCTATCCACTATGTTTTTCCTTCAAGGAATTATGTAGGAAACATTTCTCATTGAATACAAACTTGAAAAAGGAGGCAGAAATGGAAATGGAACATTGAGATCATGTTCCCCCTCAATGTGAACTTTCCACTTATTCAACATAGAACAGGAACACTGAAATAGAATCACACTGCACACAATTGAAATCAACTACAACTCTGAAAAGAAATCAAAATCACACACACTATCACCACATCTTCATGTGGCCCCATCGTTGGTGACTAAAGAGAGGTCATTGATTGAACTCCATCCTCCGATGCCTTTTTCCTCCAGATACATGTTGCTAACTCGGTGGAATGCAAACATGAAGCACATTTATTTCCACACTAATATTATTTTGTCTCCCCCCCACAATTTGAAAGACATTATTTTTTGGACGTCGAGTAACACCAAAAATACATCCGTGAGGCAAATTTTTTTATTTTTACTATTTTCAACTCTTGACTTGAGTTTACCATAATTACCCTTTTAATTTGATAATGACAATCTAATTTGATAACATAATTATTGTCACAAAAAGATGACACATGACTAACAAATAATATACACTATATAGTCAAATGACTATTAAAATGATAATGTTCTCACTTGACCATTTAGGACATAAAACAATATATACATACATTAGACTCACTAGATTCGGGACACCGATGATCAAAATATTTTTGACACTAGACAAAATTTGATAATGATAAAAATGACCATGAATCACATGAGATTTAACAAGTGATAAAAATAGAAAATAATACTAAACTAGCACTTAATAATGACTACAAAGGTATACGTTTAAAACTTACAAAGACACAAACAACATTAAAAATGATTAAACTAATAATCTAAAACAAGCTAAAACAACTCACTAAAAACAAAAATTGAACTATTGACTTCTTTTGTTGTTGAGTTAGCTAGCTGGAATGATCTCGACAATCACACCGCATGGAAAGGCCAATGCATAAAATTCTATTTTTATAATGTTGATGTAAATTGTACATTCAATGAAAAGTTGTGAATCAAAAATATGTAATGTCTTGGTAATGATTACTCCATATGGATATTTGAATCAATAATGACGACGTTTAACATAGAATATGCAAAATATATTGAAATACCAAATTCCCATCTTGAACTCAACATAGATCTAATTGTGATTCTATTCTATCTTGGATGTGATCAAAAAATTTGTGGAGAATTTGAATGGTTTACACAATAAATTTTCGAATCAACCCATGTGAATCAATCGACACTCTAATGTGTCGAATTATGTGTGTCGAGATCAAATGACTAATTCAAGCGTAAACCAAAATGCAACCCTACAGTCAAGTCTGGTGACTATAGAATCAAAGACACCAAATTAAGCTAATCTTCACAACCTCTGTGAAAACCTTGAGGATACCAATACAACGAAGTCTCTGAAAATTTAACTTTAGTGGTATATGCATGTGAAGTGGAAGAATATGCATAAGTTAATTGACCAAAAATGGAGCCATATCCCAAATCAATATAGGTCTATGACCACTCTTAGACATAAATCTCAATATGAATTGCAACGTCCAATGCAATAACTAAAAGTGTAGTCATATTTTATACCCTCAGACTAATAGTCTAATCCTATGTGCGCGACCTATCACCCAACAAAGGCGTTGGCGCTCACCCAAGGCATGCACGGGTGTCGAGTCCCTCCTTTATGTGAGTTTAGTGAGAATGCACCATATAGGACATAATCAAATGTAGGACAAAACATAACTATACCACATTCTTATGAACTTAGAATGAGTTTTCATCTCATTGTTTGCGAGAGAAGAGAAATAACAAGCAACACATGAATATGGTTCATACAGAAATGAAATGCATAAGTATTAAACACAGATGATTTATAACAGAGCATTATATTCATACCAATAGAGTTAATAACCCACATTACATCCCTTGAGGTCATAAGAGATCCTCATATAATTATGAAGATCCAAATTATGCATCAGAGCTATATTATGATCATCATATTACTAAGAATAATTAGAACCCATCCCCTTCAATGTGTTAAACACTCACAGAGGTCTCATAATTCATAGCCATAATATCCTCATTTTGTTTCGTAGGGCTTCGCCTCTTTAATCTCCTTCTCTTCTTCTATCTTTCTTCTACCGGGCATTTGTATTTATAACCTTAGCACCCACTGCCATGCCTTCCAAAAGTTATAGATTGGTCACCAAGTGTTAAATTGGTCCTCCACAGGAGCATACCTTCATAGATCCAATATCTCCACTTTGCATGATGATGCTCTTCTAGAACCCTCCATCGCATGCCTGGAATATTCCCTTCTTGATCCCACAGTCATCTTGCTAGCATCTTATCCACAAGGGTCATGTTTTTCTCGTGTGTTTCCTGGGGTACTAAATACGGCTAACTACAAAACCCATTTTTCCTTACACGCATTCAACCCACGCGTCCTTCTTTGACTAGATCCTGTGCGCCCACACACCTTCTTGTACTTAGCTGATATTTTGGGGCCCAACATCACCCCACACTATGCTTGTTCTCTGTCCTCATAAACACTCTTCAATAAAGAAATAAAGAATGGTGGATCCTTACAAATGGTTGGGAAGAATAAGGAATGAAGAAATGGGGAAAATAATGAAAGAATGGGGAACTTGTTTACTTCTGGAGGAGGAGAGGGAAATCCTTTCTTAAATCATCTTCTAATTTTCCCCAAGTGTCAACCTTACTTTGAGCCTCTTGTGAGAGGTCCCCCCACTAGGCGCTAACTTCTTCAAAATCATCCCCTCTCCCTTAGCGCTCATTGTCTCTACGATCTCCTCTAGTTTTTTTCCCAAATACTCAAGCATGTCCATCCTCCGAGTGATTTGAGGATATAATTCCTTTAGTTGGTTCTTAATTGATCCCCACAAGGTCTCAATGGCCTCTGATTTATTTTCCACTTTGGCAAAAAAAAAAATCTCGCTCGGCCTGTTCCCCTTGTTCTTTTCCTAGAACTCCTTAAGTTCCACTTCATGGGTGACAACCAAGTTAATTGCTACTCTATCCCTATCTACGCAGTTATCATAGGAGGCCTCAAAGACTTGCGTGGTATCCTTTACATCGGCAAGGATATTGTTGTACTAAGAAAAAATATTCATAACCTTCGTTTTATTTTCTTTCTCATGGAGCACCAACGCCTCTTCTTCTTATTCTAGGGCAAGTGGTTGCTTCTCCATAGTGATTATGTAGGTTTAGTCCTCAAGGCATTGCAAGGATGAGCCATACTTTACACAAAGCGGTGTTAAGTTTGGATTCTTTACGACAATGGTATCTATGATCATCTCTATCTTCTTGTATGCCTCGCATACCCTTGCCTTCTCATCTTTTAACCCATTCCTTAATTGAGCACTGATTAGTTCCTCCCACTTCAGGTCCTTGATTTTCTCTAAGAGATCCTCCTCCCTTTTTTCCAGCTCTACCTCTAGGAACTTTACCCTATCATTTCTCCTGAAGAGCCTGGCTTCAACCCGAACCGAGAATTTGTTCAAGACATTGTATATTTTCTCATCAATCGACTGTGAGCATTCACCAAAGAGTTTATCCCTTTTGTTTTTGGCACTTGCATCAATGCTCCTTGGCTTACCTCAAATTTTGGCTCATCAATGTGGGACTCAAATTCCCATGACAACATTTTCCTTGTCAAAGGGTATGCACCTTCCTCATCAAATGAATTCATGGCTAAAAGCTACTTCATTGGCATGGTGCTCTAGAAGTATGCACGCAACACCTTGTTCCAATCATCGATGTAACCCATCCCTTGCACTTATGCTTCTTCCGTTGTCTTCCTCCCCATGCGTGTGGCTCTTGGAAAGCTTACAGCCAAAATGGAATCTCTAACACGTGCCCTAATGATGATACAGGTCTCCTCACAAGGTGTTTGGGATCCGAAAAATCTCTCCAAGTATGTGTTAACATCCCGCATGCCTCGCTTAGCCCCTGCGTGCTTTGTTGTTCTCTTTTCCCTCTTTTCTTCATGTTTTCTCTTTTATGAAACGGCGCCTACCAGGCGGCGGTCTCATGACCGCCGCCCACCAAGGTGGCAGTCCTGTAACCGCCACCCTACTCAGGGCGGTGGTCCTTCACGCATTTTCCAAAATGTTCTTTTAACGCGACTCACATAAATTTCAACGTTTACCAGCTTTTTTCACCACCTTTGGCTTGCATTAATGATTCTAGTTCCCTGGAATAGTGTTTTGGCATTGTTTATGGTTTAAGAGATCAATTTGGTTTTTACCTTTGGGTAAATGCAAATGCTATAAATAGTTGGCTTGTGCTCAAGCAAATGGCCCCTCAAATTTGCCTCTCAATTTCTCATTTCAATAGCTTAGCCTTTCATTTTTGCTTAGGATTCATATTTTTTCATTTCTTAGATGCATAGTTAGTTATTTTTCTATTAGAAAGCCACATATCCATCTTGTGCAAGTGTTGTCATTACTTCATGCAATCCATTAAAGTAGAACAGTTTAATTTTTAGTAGGAAGCCATTAAAGTTGCAGGTTTTGCTCGTCAAATAGGATAGTTTCAGGTTCTGGACATTTTATGTTGCATGACTCGCAATAAATCCCGCTAGGAATTACATAAGCCAAGCTCTGTACTCTTGCGCTATCCCTCTCCTACTCGCATTGTATTCAGTTTGTATCCTAAGTTGCCTTTGTTCCAATATCTACTTTTGTTGATGCTAGCATTACACGCTTTTCTGGATCCACGTGAGCACGAAGGAACGAGGAGATCACACTGAGGGGACAAAGCCACACACACCATCGGATTCACCACTATTCTGCAAAATCCAGGTTCTAGCTTTCAAAGTTCTAGTTAGAAGCATATCAAATAGAGTAGCCAATCATCTTATTTTAGTTAATTTTACTTTCGATATTGCCAGGGAAGTTGTGGGGATTGATAGTTTCTAAGAAACTATGATTCACTCCTCACTTCTGAGGTAGGATCGAGAGTCTTTCAAATAGATTAGATCAGTTATTTCACTATTTAGAATAGATTCACAACTGCACATGAAAGTAGCTATACTCGGTTGCTTTGTTTGTTTTAAATTCGTTATTAGTTTAGTTGTCAATTTCTAGATATATTAAAAAGTTTCTCTTTCAATTTCATTCAAATAGTTGTTCAGAAAAACCCAAAAATAGAGAAGTTATATATGTTGTAGATATACTTCACATAGTTAATTTTACTTTTACAGTTAGATTTACATTGTTGCTTTTGTATGACAATCACGGGACCTAGGGAACCCAGAGAATACATATTCGAGCCAATCGTGCCTCAACCCAATCTCATCATAGCAATAACCGACATAGATCAGAATCTTAGAATCCAAGTCTTCCGAACAACAACAATAGACTTGCAACAGATCAGCTCCCAGTTAAACGGGTTAAACGTAGAAGATGACCAAGTGCACACGTTTTGGTCAAATCAGCCAAACTATAGATTACCCTAGATAAATATCCACATGACTGTAGAAGGGCTTGAAAGAGAGAAAACGTTCAATTGTGATCCTTTGGTCCCACAGCCAGATGCAGGAGATACTCTCATAGACATAGATACTAGCTTAAGAATTCAGGTTACACGAATGCCTGTGAGATACTCTGAGAAGATCACACAACTATTGATTCTGAATATAGAGGCCGAGAAAGCATATGACTATTGGGTACTAGGGATTAGGGACTGATTCCACACATGACCATAGTAGGTCCGCAACAACCACGAGTCTATGGTTGTGACCCACAAATCCCACAACCCAATGAATCCATAGGTGAATCAGACATAGATGTTGGCTTACACACATTAGTATTTAGATCTACTCCACTTCCACCTATCATCATCGAATAGTTATCCTTGTTAGACGTAGCAGCTAATAAAGCTAAGGAGTTCTGGACTAGACCAGATAATCACCCGTAGAGTCCACCGTACCCATCATCCACCCTATGACCCTATCTGGAGACATACACAAAACTATCCCAGGTCATTTTCCACGTATCCCACAACCCATAGATCGAATCATGCTAGAGCTCGATATTGATTGGAGCCTTCGAGTAGTCATCCTTGCCGATCGATCTATCACACCAGTTTAGGTTAGGAGGGCCTTCTTTGCCTTAGATTCATAGTTTCCACTAGTGTGTGTCAAAGACATAAGATTTCCTAACTATTTTTTCTACATCCCACACATATTCCATCCCCACTAGCTGTCTCGGCATGACCTCGGGAGGTCGGGTGTGAGGAAGAGTTACTTGTAGATTCCCATGCTCGCTTGTCACTTTTCCATCGTACAAAATTGGTGAACCCGACGTGAACTTCCTACTTTCTAAATCTAGTCTTATTATGGAGTCTTATTATTACTTGTTCTTTCAAATTATTTTACTTTTCATTTTATCTCTTATTCTTCTTCACATCAGCTTCACCAACAAAATTGGTGAACCCTCAGTTTTCCCTTTATTTTCACTTCTTCCTTCCACCTTTCCTCCTTCCCATTATTCTGCGGGTATTCATATACCCCGAATATGTCGGGATTCGATGCATATGGTAGACCTCTCCTAGGTCTTGAGGCATACTATGCTCAACTGAATAGATAGTCATCACCCTCGCTCTCAGTATGGGGTGACAACTATTCAAATAACCAATTATCAACACAAAATCCACCTCCAAGGACTAGATATAGCTCATCTTTCCAAATAGAGGAGTTGGATCAGCTCGCTCAAACGCAACACATAGAGCCTTCAGGCTCAAACAATATGACGTTCACAGGAGAATCTAGTTCGTCTCCTCAGGTGCTACTTAGACCACAAATTAGTAGACAATCAGATCCATACCTGGTTTTAGATGATGAACATTCAAGTACGTCATGCCAGAAATGAACAACGCTCTCGGGTATGTACCCACCCATAGGAAGTTTACAAACACAACCCGAGGTCTCTTTTCAAGAAAATACCTCCATACCACTACATGTAGGAAATGCCCTCGGGGAAACTTGGCAGGAATGAAATCAATTCATAGCAGGGTATCACATGCCTATACAACACCAAAATATACAACAAATGCCACTAAGGAAAAATACCGTGACTTTACCAAATGAAGTCATTTCGACTTTAGTAGAAAAAGTTAGGGGGTTAGAAATTGCTCAGGAAAATCACCATTCTCAATTCATACAGGCAGGAAATTCTAATCCTCCACACCATCCTAGCCAAGTAGACCTCCTCACAGGAATAGGCACGTTAGGCATGACTCCTCAGTATTCACAACAAATGCCAACAAGAACCGCCATTTCTAACACCGTTCCGATACCTCCCGGTCTAGTACAAAATAATCCATTCCTAGACAATACCCCTTCATACTTAAACATGTACTCCAAATCACCACAAGGGGATATGTTCTCCTCTCCCAAGCATGTTTACTCAACCACAGGGGTTTCCTTATGCCCCTACCAATGCATATGCTATGCCGTATCAACAACCCATTCCACCGCCACCCTCAGCAGGCACCATCAATGGTCGAAACCTACGTGATAGGGACTTATTCAAAATATTTGAAAGAACCCTTAGACTTCACCATACGAAGCGTTATGCTTCCAAGACCTCTTCTTGATTTTCCCAAATACAAAGGTGAGGGAGATCCGAATGCACATATCAAGGCTTATGCCACAGCCATTCGAGAGCTACTCCCTTGGGATGGGGTTGTTGCCAAAATATTCCCCAAGACCTTGGAAGGCATCGCCCTCGATTGGTATTATAGAATACCTGAGGCTTCCATCCATTCATTTAAACAACTTGTTTCTGAGTTCATCAAGGCATTTGACATGAACAAACTGTTGAGAACAGGAATTAGAGAATTCTTGCACATTAAGCAGGAACACAATGAATTTTGCTCATTTCATTCAAAGATGGCGTATAGTCCTCTATTCTTCGGCAAGTGCTCCAAATATGGATCAGATGGAATTATGTGATTTATTCCTTCATTCCCTCAGCAGAGAGGTGAAGGAAGAAGTCCAAAAGTTCCCACTAAGGACTTACGATGAAGTACTTGAGAGCGCTCTCCGAATAGATCAAGCTGCAATAGATAGCGGTCGCAAGACATATGGAACAAATGGGAGGTTAATCATCTCTAACCAGAATGTTACGACTTACCCCACTACCACAAATGTCAATCAAGGACCTAAAGTCCTTAATAAAAATCATGGAGTGACAACAGATGGAGTAACTGATCAGGCCAAAAGGGTAAATGTTGTGAATACTCCACCACTAATGAACAACCAACGAAACAACAACTTTACCCCAACAATCAATGCAGTGGATTTTAATCATCCACAACAACAACAACAACAATGGAAAAACCTTACAAAGGGTCCGAGCCAAAACTCAACTGGATATCAAAACCAGAATCAAAACCAAAAACAACAAACGCAAAACTTTAATCCTAATAGGCAACGGTTTGATCAGAGTTTTGGGCCACAATATGCACCAAACCAGCAAACTAGGAATTACAATCCTAACTCGTATTGTGGTTTCACAAAATTTGAGGCCATGACACTAGAACGTGTCGTGACTACAATAAATTCATGCAACGTTTTGCCAGAGGAACAAAGACAACTTTTCATAGATATGTTCTTGGCGATCCTACATCACCGGCACCAAATACTTTCACAGGGGCAGTTTCCCCTCAAAAATGCATCCCTCAAAATCTTTAATGATCCACTCCCAAATCACAATAACAACAAGTTAAATCCAAATGGGACAAATAAGGGCATAATAACAGGAAACAATGATCATGAAGCCTCGACTTCACTAAATCCATTAGTTGCACCACAATTAGGAAGTCAACCGCGACCCAAGATAGTTGGTTTAGTGGAGTTAGATGCATCGAACTACCCATGGAAGCTGTAACAAGGACACGAGAGTATTCCTCTCAGCCAAGTCCAAGTTACTTGCCAGAGACAGATAACATCCAACAAATATTAGTAAAACCCATAGGTGCCTATGATTTAATTAGTGATCTAACAAAAACCTTCTCGCACATTTCATTTTTGGACTTACTAAAGAACTCTCCTGCCCATAGGGATGCTCTTTTAAAGGCATTAGGTTTAGGTCATTTAATTAACATCACTCCACCTCCCAAAACACAGTAAACCATATAGACTTTGATATCCACCCTCCGGGGCAGCCGGATAGGGATACCGAGTTTATATTCGAAATAACCAAATGCCAACAGACGCTGAGATTACATGCCGAGGTGATCCAGCCTTACATTTGCAAGTATGGGTTTATAACAATTATGTGAAACGTGTGATGGTTGACGATGGGGCAAAGTTAACATAGTTCCCTTCTCTTTCCTTCAAAAGCTAGGGTATGGAGAAATGAATTGTTCCATGACTCAAAATACACTAAGAGGCTATGATAGCCTTAAAGCCACGTCGATTGGAACTATAATACTACCGGTCACCTTAGGACCCAAAACAATCCTGACTGAGTTTTATATCATAGATCGGAAACCAACTATAATATGATCCTTGGCCGACCGTGGATACACCGTATGAAGGCAATTCCTTCTACATTATTTCAAGAAGTAAGATTCTTGCACTTAGGAAAGATATTCATAGCCAAAGGTGATCCAAAACCATTCGATATACACCTAGCTGACTTAAAGAAAAGACCAGGTGTTCACTCTGAGTTTGAACTCCCAACAAACCAACTTAATAAACCCACCGACGCAAAACCGGAGGAAAAGTTGGTACCTACAATAGATCTTGAGACTATGAGCCTAGTCAAGATGATTCCACCCTCAAGGATGAGGCTAACATCATAGAAACAAGTATCATTAGGAACTACTGCAAAAATTGTTGAATTACTAGAACAGATCTACCAATGTTCCTACCATTTGATTCTGTAGGCATGGGATATACCCTAGGTGTTGGTTCTCTTCCAGCAGAGGATCTCTGCATGGTGGAAGTAGAAGATGTTAACACAACAAATATCCCAACGTCCATATTCCTAGCTAAATATTGGACTCTCCATTTCGATGGAGCTAAATGTCATTATGGAGTCTGGGGCAGGTGTAATTATTACTTCTCCGAGGGAAAAATCCTACCATTTTCCTTTAAACTAAATTTTGAATGTACAAACAATGGCGCTGAGTATGAAGCCCTCCTCCTTGGCCTCATCTTAGCTAAGAGGATCGGTGTTAATAACATCAGGGTGTTAGGAGACTCACAATTGGTAGAAAACCAAGTCTCTGAGATGTATGAAACCAGAGCCGAGCACTTACAGCTCTACAAAACAGTTGTATTGAATTTAAGCAAGGAGTTTGACTTCATATCAATTGAAGCAATCCCGCGAGAACAAAATCTTCTCACCGATTCTATAGCAACCTCGGCATCACGCTTCACCCCAAATAGTGAGTTGGAAGATGCTCATTTCATAGTATCCCTTCGTACTGAACCATTGGTGAAAAAAATGTCAAACCCTCTTTTAACAAACAGAGATGAGAACAAATCTACTATCCTAGATCACATTGATAGTGATAGAGCCACTCTGGATTACTTAAACACCTATGCAGCATTACATCTCACCCATCACGTGATAGATTTATCCTTAATCCCACATTCATCTTCTTACTTTGGAAATCCCATGATAGAGCTTCCCCCACAAAAGGAGCTCAAGCATATACACGGTAGAGAACGGAGACGATCTGGAATTACCTCCGGCCCCCTGAGTTTGAAGAAGGTAACGCTTCTTTAATCGAAGAAACAATTGATATTAACATCGAACGGAGGATGAACCAAGGATATTGAAATTAGGATCCTCGTTAACTCCATCAGAAGTAGAAATACACACTCGAATCCTCAAGGAACATCAGAAGGATTTTGCATTTAATTATAAAGAAATGACAGGGGTTGCACCACACATTGTGGTACATAACCTCGTCACTAAATCAGACGCAAAGCCGATTAAACAAAAATCGAGACCAATGAAACCCAAGGTAGCTCTCATGGTGAAAGAAGAAGTAATGAAACTCCTCCAAGTAGGATTCATCAAACCAGTCGATTACTCTCAGTGGGTATCTAATATGTTCCCATTCTCAAAAAGAATGGGAAGATACGCATCTGCATAGACTTCCGAGACATTAACAAGGCATGTCCTAAGGATGACTTCCCGTTACCATCCATAGACGTCATTGTTGACGCAAATAGGGATTTGAGCTTTTGTCTCTCATGGATGGATTCTCAGGATACAATCAGATCAGAATATCCAAACAAGACCAAGCTAAAACCACGTTTATAACTCCTTGGGGAACCTATTGCTACGTTGTTATGCCATTCGGTCTCAAGAACGCTGGCGCTACATACCAGTGGGCTATGACATATATATTTCATGATCTTATTCATAAAATTGTAGAATCCTACGTAGATGACTTGTTGGCCAAGGCCAAGAAGTGTTGTGATCACCCAGAAGTACTTCGCATCATCCTTTTCGCGTCTAATAGAATACGGAGTCACGTTGAATCCAGAAAAATGTGTCTTTGGTGTAACAGGAGGGAAGATCCTAGGTTACATTATATCATCATGAGGGATTGATGTTGACCCAACCAAAATTTGGGCTATTCTCGAAATGGTCCCACCTTCGGATGAATCTAGAATCAGGTCATTTCTCAGAAAACTCGGTGCAATCCGAAGATTCATCCCAGATTTAAGTTTTCCATCATCCATCCAATCAACAATCTACTCAAGAAAGATTATAGTATTGATTGGACCAAAGATTGTAATGAAGCTTTTGACGCAGTTAAGCATTTCTTGTTATCACCACCTACGCTAATGCCACCTAAGCCAGACCACCCGTTAATTTTATATTCATGAGCTACCAATGTCTCGCTAGCCTATATGCTGGCTCAAGAAGATGATGACAAGAGAGAACGCGTGATCTATTTCATTAGCCGAACATTGCTCGACTATGAAACATGTTACACAGGAAGAACGAGAATGCCTTGCCATAATCTTGCAACCAAACGCTTAAGACATTATATGCTAAATCAAGAAACAAGGGTCATTGTAAAAACAAACCATTTACGAACTTTCCTCACACAAGGGTCCTTGTCTAAAAAGGTTGGACGCTTTATAACCTTAATGGGGGAATTCAAATTAACATTTGTAAATCAGAAATCCATTAAAGGACAAATCATTGTGGATTGGTTAGCTGATAACCCACTAGACGGAGGCAATCTAGTAGATCTGGACTTTCCGATGAATGCATATACTACATTGAAACCAGACCTCCTATCTCTGAGTGTCCTTGGTATACTGATATTATTAATTATATCATGGACCATACGTATCCAGAAGGTGCTACACCACAACAAAGAAGGCGGTTACGCATTATCGTAGCTAAATACGTCATTATAGAGCAAGTGCTCTATCGTAAAGCATTTGATGGAATGCTTCTAAGATGTGTCGACACAAAAGAATCCAAGAAGATTCTCCATGAATCTCACAGTGGAATATGTGGAGGCCACTTTGTGGTCATGCCACCGCTCGTAAAATACATCGGATGGGCTATTTCTGGCCCACTCTAGAACACGACGTAGTAGAGTTTGTACGAAGGTGTCATAAGTGCCAAGAATTCTCCCACGAGATCCACATGCCGACACAAGCTCTACAACCAATCGCTACTCCATGGCCCTTTTCTATGTGGGGCCTAGATTTGATAGGGAAATTCTCTCCCTCATCTACAGATGGCCATAATTTCATAATCACGGCCACCGAATATTTTACCAAGTGGGTAGAGGCCATGCCTCTTACTACTGTACCGGGTTCTGTAATCGCCAAGTTCATTTTGAACCAAATCATTTACAGATACGGTGTCCCACAAATCATTATCTCGGATAATGGGACTTCTTTTAAGAATGATGAAGTTCATGAATTGTGCAATAAATTTAAAATAAGCCATCATACGGCCTCCCTCTATTACCCTCAAGCCAACGGACAAGCTGAAGTGACAAACAAAACATTAAAATCCATTCTCCTTAAAACTGTGAAAGAAAACAAGCGAGATTGGCATTTGAAGTTATATCCGACCTTATGGGCCCACCAAACATCAATAAGAACACCAACAAGAGTGACTCCTTTCGCTGGTATTCGGGGCGAAGTAGTTCTCCCACTTGAGGTTGAAATACCCAGTCTCCGTATCTCATTACAAGGGATTCTGGATGAAGACGCTTATAGAGAAGCACGTCTCTCCCAACTAGAAAGTCTAGATGAAGCTAGGTTAGATGTTGAACAATGGCATAGAGTCTATGCTGACCGGATGTGCCTAGCAGTATAACAAGAAGGTCTATGAATGAGACATATATGAAGGTGATCTAGTTCTAAGGCTAGACAAGCCTGGATCGATAAAAAGACCGGCGAAGGAAGGAAGTTCGGCCCAAATGGATGGGCCCATACCGAGTCATGAGAGACTATGGAAATGGTGCATATCTCTTATGTACACTAGAAGGTGAGGAATTTGGTGAAATAGTCAATTCCCTACACCTTAAACGATTCTACGCATAAGCGGCCAACATTATTTCTATAATTATATCTACATTGCATCTTCATATAGTTAGGTTCATTTTGTCCGCTTGTTTCGTACAATTTTGTGATCAAGGAATTCATTCTCAAAGAAATTCATTACAAACTTCTGATGGTATTGGCATAAACACTCTAATCATACTTCTTCATTTTATAACATCATCAACTGTTTTGGAATCATTTCATCACATAAAGCTAGATATGACAAAGACTTAATGATAACCATACCAAGGTCTGCATGCTTGTTCTCACTTTTGGTTTCTTCTTAGGATAGGTGTCTTGCCTATGGTCTATTCTAGAAGCTTCATCGTGTCACATCTATCCCGTATGTGTATCTCTTTGGAAGTAAGAGCATGCTGACATTTTGCTCAAGTAAACGAGTCAAATATAGATCAAACAGAAAATTTTAATTTTACACATTTCCTTGCCCCACCAACCTTTGGTGATGAGCTTGTGTCTCTTACTAGTGACGTAAGGTTGGGAAAGGATGGAAATGCCCTTACTCACCTATGCCTTGTCCATGGTGATAAGCCCATACTTCTTACTAGTAGCATGGGGCAAGGTGTAGGGGTCCTCTTGATAAATAAACGTTAAAGGTCATAAGCAAACAATTCAAATCTTTGAAATTTTGAGTCAAAAACAAATGAATCAGATGTCCAAAATTCCAAGAGAGTTCAAAACCCTGAAACCTAGATTTTGTCTACCATGTGGCCATCTACGGATCTAAGTCTAGATAAACCGCAAAGCAAGTTACATCCCAAACTATGGAGTCACTCGAGTAGAGTAGGCTTGTAGCATCCTAATTTGGTTCCACCAAAGCTTTGTCTATCTTTCATCACTATCATTTCAACACATTTCATAACTTGTGCCCTTTCTAGCTCTTGGTGATAAGCCCTCGCATCTTACTAGTTGTGTGGAGTTAGGAGTGGGGCAAGTTTATCTACTCATCATACCGGTTTATCATCACACTTTGTCAAAACAAATATGAAGTATCAAAAATTGCTTATAGAAACTAAAATTCAAAATCACATTGTGTTTACATTATCATATATCAGCATCATGAAATACAAAAAGAAAGTTAACATTTGCATCATTTGTTCTCCATTGCATACATTTCTAAAAAGCATATAAACATAACATCATAGTTTACATGAGGAAATGGAAACAAAGTCATAGATGCCAAGAGTCTGATCCAAAAAGATATATATATATATATATAAATGGTCAAAATTCCTGTACAATGCCATCATGCGCTAAGCATGGTCAAAATGCTCAAAGAGCCCGGGAGATACAAAATACATCATACAAATAGTCCAAAAGAGCCAAGTGGCTTCTCAACCCCTATGAGATCCCTCTGAGGGTGCACACCCACGCCTAGGACTCCGGCTACGCCGTGCACTCTGAGTGCACGGAGGGCTCATGATCCCGAGGGGCAGCTGTGGTCTCGCCATGAGAATGACTCCTCATCAGGTGCTCTGTCCTATACCCTGCCAGCTCAGTACACGAAGGGTAGATACCATCCTGGCCACATGCCAGATAGGGGCAAAGATGTCGGTATGTCTACCAGTTGTTGAAGGCTCCCCTGCATCCATAGATAGCTCTACACGGGTCTTCTCCATAGGGATCATCAGGGTATCGGTGCATACCCTACGAATCAGGTCTCGCCACTCATCGGTGGTCTCTACAAACAAAGGAGAAAACAAATTAGAAATAATCAAGAGATAAAAATAGATGTAAACAAAGGGAGAGATAGAAATTAAGGAAATCTTAACTCAAAGAAAACATTAAAAAGAAGGAAGATAACTCACTCGGATCGTCGGGCCTCCAAGATGGATCTCTAGGGTCAGCACCTGCCACAGATGTCGCCGCTGACTGAGGTACTCCTCCCGTGGCTGGAGCAATGTAGCATCCCGCTACGGACTCATCCTCCCCACCAAGGCCCTGGGAGAGTGGCTCCTCTGAAACCAGAGTCACCCCTCTACGCGCTCCGCTCCACCCCTCTGCTATAAAATATCCCGAGTGTCATGCCACTCAGATCACCTGTCCTCCTCTCCACCGACTCGCTAGCCTCACCCTCGGTCCTCCTCCTCCATCTCTCCCCCGTGAACTCCTCGACTCGGAGTCTATGTCAATGGGGTGCCGCTACTTGCTGTGGGCGGGACCGGGCAATCTGCAAGTAAGGGTGCCCGAGGAGCACCGGCTCTCCTCGAGCACGTACTACCCGCCTAGCCGCATAGGAATGCCAGAATAACAATTGTCCAACCCTAGCCTCTAGGACCTCCCCGGCCTCTCGAATCGATCTATATACTAGGCACCACTGGGGAAGCATACCCATATAAGGCAGGCCAAACCGCGAGGAACTCGGCCAAAAGGATGTATCTCCACCCTCCTTACCCTGTCAACAAGCTGCCCTGTGGTGGAGCAAGAAATCAAAGTAAGGGCCTCCTCGCCCCATAAACCTGCCATGGCCTGATACGGTGTGGCCTCCATGTCATCAGTGGTCAAGGAAGCAACTGGCTGGTGAGGTGCTCTGAGCACCGACATGTCTGTCCATCTGGCTGCCCTCATAGCTCCGAGATCTGCCACCTCTACACCTCTGCCATAGGGGATGAAGCGCTCATAGACCCAACTCATAACCAGGGTCGGATGGCTCAAAGACTACCCCTGTAAATGGACCACCCTGTATAAATCATGGTAGGTAGTCCCAAGTATGTCGGCTCCCCAGGCATAAATCCGCCATGTCCCTCAATCTGTGCAATGATGGGGGACCAGCAATATAATAGAGTGTCTCCTCCCTTGTCCCCGATCAATCTCGAGGCAAGGATCCCCATAATGGCCTGATGAATCAAGGGGATGGGTAGGCTAGGAATAGATCGGACCCTCACCCCCTTCTTCGAACCAGTGGAGATAACTACATCTCCCATGTAAGAGGCCCACTATGCTATCTGAGCCCGTGAACCTGCTGTCTCAAGAGTAAGTCATCTCCCGATGATCGGGACCCCCAGGATATGGTAAACATCCTCCAAAGTAATGGTCCACTCACCTCGGACCCCTGGTAATCGGAAGGTGTTCCGATCAGCATCCCAATATGAAAATAAGTCACAAAGTATGTGACTGGACGGTGCAACATGTGGAACCCGTGATATACGCAGTATACCGGCCCTCTGAAGAGTGTCCTCCTCATCCTGCGAAAGGGCATCTAATACTGCTGGGAGCCAGTCACACTCTCTCTCTCTCGACTCCATCGAATGTACTCCTCCCTCGCCTGCATACACCCAAAAACACACAAAACAGAGCAAGTTAGCATCCAAATGACATTAGAAAAATCATGAAAACACATAAGAATGCTAAAAATACAAAATTAACTTCAAAAAGGTGTTGTTTGTGCATTCTGTGAAGGACCGCCACCCTGAGCAGGGTGGCGGTTCCGTAATCGCGCCTTAAAGGGTGGTGGTCTTGATCAACCACCACCGCCGCCTGATAGGGTGGTGGTTGTGTAACCGCCACCCTGCTCAGGGTGGCGGTCGTGTCCCGAAAACCCACGTGGGTCATGTGCCCTAAAAATGCCTAAAAACACAAAAAAAGGACTATTTTGACTAAAACAAAGCCTACCCAGTAGGCCCCCTAGATAGACCTTTTAAAACTAACATTTTCAAAAAAACCCCCATGACAAAGATTTTAACATTTTAAAATTTTGGGGGTAAAAATAAATTGAGAAAAAGGACTATGATCTCGACGGGTCGATGTTCCACTCAGTAGTAGAGGCATGATCACTATCTCTCGTCTCGAACATTTTGACTATACTCTTGTGAGAAACCGTCACCGTGGGTCCCAGAGCTCAAAATCAACCAAATCAACACGCGCAAATGAATAGGAAAATGGGCCCACTTTTTCATATATAACAACCTGACTTATTTTGAATGCCCTTTCCACAAAGTTTGGAGCACCGAAGAGGTAAGTTCTTATCCCCGCACAAATGGTATGTCCTCATTTCATATTATTTTAGTATTTATTTTCCAATCTATTTTGTCTATCTGCACTTGAGTTCTCTTTTCGTTTTGCAGGTGGCGGGAATTTTGGATGGTGCCATTTCGACACACGGACGTATCAGGTATAACTTCTAACTTCCCATTTCGGGACCACCATACTCGGACCCACCATTTTACGCCTCTTCATGGCTAAAATGCTTCTCCGAGGGGGCAATATGTACGTACCCAAAATTGTAGGGTATTGCACTGCACTGGAACAACGTAACACGTGCCCCAATGATGATACAGGTCTCCTCGCAAGGTGTTCGGGATCCGGAAAATATCTCCAAGTATGTGTTAACATCCCGCATGCCCCGCTTAGCCCCTGCTGTGTGCTTTGTTGTTCTCTTTTCCCTCTTTTTTCATGTTTTCCTCTTCAATTACGAAACGGGCGACCGCCGCCAGGCAGGTGGCGCTCCTATAACCACCCGCCCTACTCGGGTGGCGGTCCTTCACGCATTTTCCAGAATGCTCTTTTAACGTGACTCACGTAAATTTCAACGTTTACTAGCTTTTTTCACCACCTTTGGCTTGCATTAATGATTTTGGTTCCCTGGAATAGTGTTTTGGCATTGTTTATGGTTTAAGAGATCAATTTGGTTTTTACCTTTGGGTAAATGCAAATGCTATAAATAGTTGGCTTGTGCTCAAGCAAATGGCCCTCAAATTTGCCTCTCAATTTCTCATTTCAATAGTTTAGCCTTTCATTTTGTTTAGGATTCATAGTTTCATTTCTTAGATGCATAGTTAGCATATTTTTTATGAGAAAGCCACATATCCATCTTGTGCAAGTGTTGTCATTACTACATGCAATCCATTGAAGTAGAATAGTTTAATTTTTAGTAGGAAGCCATTAAAGTTGTAGGTTTTCTCATCAAAACAAGATAGTTTCAGGTTATGGACATTTTATGTTGCATGACTCGCAATAAATCCCGCTAGGAATTACATAAGCCAAGCTCTGTACTCTTACGCTATCCCTCTCCTACTCACATTGTATTCAGTTTGTATCCTAAGTTGCCTTTGTTCAATATCTACTTTTGTTGACACTAGCATTACACGCTTTTATAGATCCACGTGAGCACAAAGGAACGAGGAGATCACACTAAGGGGACCAAGCCACACACACCATCGATTCGCCACTATTCTACAAAATCCAGGTTCTAGCTTTCAAAGTTCTAGTTAGAAGCATATCAAATAGAGTAGCCAATCATCTTATTTCAGTTAATTTTACTTTCGATATTGCCATGGAAGCTGTGGGGATTGATAGTTTCTGAGAAACTATGATTCACTCCTCACTTCTGAGGTAGGATCGAGAGTCTTTCAAATAGATTAGATCAGTTATTTCACTATTTAGAATAGATTCACAATTGCATAGGAAAGTAGCTATACTTGGTTGCTTTGTTTGTTTTAAATTCGTTATTAGTTTAGTTGTCAATTTCTAGATATATTAAAAAAAGTTGCTCTTTTAATTTCACTCAAATAGTTGTTCAAAAAAACCCAAAAATAGAGAAAATATATATGCTGTAGATATACTTCACATAGTTAATTTTACTTCTGCAGTTAGATTTACATTATTGCTTTTGTATGACAATCACGGACCTAGGAACCTAGAGAATACATATTCGAGCCAATCATGCCTCAACCCAATCTTATCACAAGCAATAACCAACATAGATCAGAATCTTAGAATCCAAGTCTTCCGAACAACAATAGACTTGAACAGATCAGCTCCCAGTTAAATAGGTTAAACGTAGAAGACGACCAAGCGCACATGTTTTGGTCAAATCAGCCAAACTACAGATTACCCTAGATAAATATCCGCATGACTGTAGAAGGGCTTGAAAGAGAGCAAACGTTCAATTGTGATCCTTTGGTCCCACAACCAGATGTAAGAGATACTCTCACAGACATAGATACTAGCTTAAGAATTCAGGTTACACGAATGCCTGTGAGATACTCTGAGAAGATCACACAACTATTGATTCTGAATATAGAGGCCAAGAAAGCATATGACTATTGGGTACTAGGGATTAGGGATTGATTCCACACATGACCATAGCAGGTCCGCAACAACCACGAGTCTACGGTTGCGACCCACAAATCCCACAACCCAACGAATCCATAGGTGAATCAAACATAGATGCTAGCTTATGCACATTAGTATTCAGATCTACTCCACTTCCACCTATCATCATCGAACAGTTATCCTTGTTAGACATAGTAGCTAATAAAGCTAAGGAGTTCTGGACTAGACCAGATAATCACCCGTAGAGTCCACCATACCCATCATCCACCCTATGACCCTGTCTGGAGACATACACGAAACTATCCCAGGTCATTTTCCACGTATCCCACAACCCATAGATTGAATCACGCCAGAGCTTGATATTGATTGGAGCCTTCGAGTAGTCATCCTTCCCGATTGATCTATCACACCGATTCAAGTTAGGTGGGCCTTTTTGCCTTAGATTCATAGTTTCCACTAGTTTGCATCGAGGACATAAGATTTCCTAACTAGTTTTCATCCTCCTCCTCATATCCTTCATTATACTCCTCGTATATTTCTTCTTTAGAATCATATATCTCATAGAAAAGATGGTCTTCACTTCCTTCGGCTCATCATCATCATCTCTGTCACCGATGTAGGCAACTAGATTCTCCATCTCTTCTAAATCGACCTCATCCGTCACCTTCTTCTTCTTCCTTACTAGGGATTCTAGTATAGGAGATTCTTCTTTTTTTTTATTTGACGGAGTAATTTCTTCCTCGGTGATTCCTCCCGAGTGAGGAGTTCTTCATTCTCTACCGCCTCTTCTTACGGGGTCTTTGCTTTACTAGAGACTTCTTCCTCCACGAATAAGTACTAGGCTTAGCACTTGTCTCTGATGTGCTTACCATTTGTGTAGTTTGAACACTTAGTGCCTTCTGCACCTCTTCTCTTTCTCTCTTTCTAGGCATGGCCTTCTTCCTTCTTGTAGGGTCTTCAGGGATGGAGACATCATTCTCTAAGTAAGCTCCTTTTTCAAACTTCAGCCTTATGCGAAGGTATATCCTTGTTGCAGCCCTTCCAACGATTGGCAATGTTACAGGATTCATCATTTGTATATCAAGGAGACATATCTCTCCACATACGTGCACTTCTTTTGGTAGAATAGCTTCCGATGCAGCTCATGGTGGTCTACATCTACCTCACTAAGGTCAAACCTTAGTCTCTTGGCCTCCTTGAACTGATTAACTCCGGCTTGGAAGTATAGCGTGGTGAAGGAGAAGAGTAGTTTACACCATGGACTCATATTCTCATCTCATCAACATAAATTTACCAATGCATAAGTGTTGATACATTGAAAATTCTACCTTTCCACTCACATGCATGGGAAACTACTATGAGATTCTCCACTCATTCTTGAAAGTGTTACGCATTCACTTATACCACTTCTTCAAGTGCGCCTTACGAGCAGTCGTCATGGTTTCACAAGTATATTTGGAAAATATATTTACGAGTGAGGGATCCTCTTTTGTATATTCCCAAACATTTTTTTATGGCCCATCGGGCACTCTAATCTCTTAAAACACAATGGTGAGGAGGATGTTACCAAAGATTATCTTCTCTCCCTCTGTCTGCTTATAATTTCATTCGCGATGAAAGCAGACAAGTTGTATATGGTCCCTTTTGATATTTTTCGGCATACATTCAGCCATGCCTTGTTCACTTATGTCCATCATTCCTGGTCATTGAGCTTGGTGACCAAGCATGTAGCCATCCTCATCATTGGGTCTGGTATCTCGGCGATGTCAAAGTATCATGACCCTTTTTGTAGTCATACATGGCTACAGTCTCCTTGATATCCTCCTTGTCACTTAGATCATCATCAATGTTATCTCCTTCACAATTGAGGCATGTGAACTTGGATATCAATTGTGGTGTGATGCATATCTTATGCCCCACAAAATAAAAATGATCCTCATGTACGTGTGACATTAGCCACTGATAAAGGCACTCAGGCTTGCCAAAGTAAGGCAACTCATATAATTGCAATAGTCCATCCTTCTCCAATTTGACCTTTACCTCATCATTGTTAACGGGAATTCATGTCTCGGAGTCCTATTGTTAGTTGGTCGGACCAAATCTAGTGCTATTTCCTTCTCTGTTATGCTCGCGTGATGGTTATAATCACTTACGGACATCTTTAGTAAGTGTGACTCCAATTATTTTCCTAGCAATACCCCATCTGGGTACTTAATTTCCACGTACCATTCTTCGTTAGTGCTTGCAATGGTAGAAATTTTTTCCCTTTCCCTTGCCCTTTGTTTTCTTTAGTGAAACGGTTGGTTTCCTTGGCTCCATTCTTCTGGTCGGGATAAACTTAAAACTCCTTCCTCCTACTCTGCTCTACTACTTTGTTTAATCCCAAATCTCACTCCAAAGCTTCAACTCCTAAAATGAATCTTTCTTCCTCCATGCCCTAGCTACCAAACCCTAACCAGGAAATCCTTCCATGAGAAACTGCTCTTCACACAACCTTCCTCACGCCCGTGTAATCCTTCCTTCTGGTTCATAGATCTACTCTAGATGCACACTCAAATTCCTCAGATTATCCTTTCTTTACACAAATTTCTCTCTAGATGCTCTGGTTTATAAGAGATTCTTTCACTTCATAATCGCAAGGTAATGAATGACTTACCCAACCTTGTATTTATAGTTTTTCCTTCTTTCCAACATTAAATGATATATCACCTACCACCATACTTTAACCTTAAATGCGGATTTTTCCCTAATCCAATTTTAAGCATCCTAACCTACGCGGCACATCCCGTATGCAAAACCCTTTACAACCTTCTAGCGCAAAAAAATCCAACCCGAGTGAAGACTCTTACGCGCATGTCTACAGCACCAAAGGAACTTCTTCTATCCTTTACTCGATTTTTGCACTCACCTACCTCTGTTGTTCCTACACTCTTCATCCTTTTTGTAAATCCTTTTTGACACCAACCATTTTCATCCACCTCTTTTCTACATGCTTCTTACTCCTTACGTGCTTTTTATCCATCAATCTGGGCCATTTACCGCAACTTCTACTGCCAATTCAATATTGTATTATAGGCCTATACTTTGCATCACTCCACCCCACACTAAAATAGATGTGCGGTCCTTTGTGCATACACAACCTTGGAAAAATAATGTGGTTACTGGTGCACAAGGCATAAAACAAAACAAAAGAGAGGAACAAGCAACGAGAAAGGGAAACATAAGAAAAGAAAAAGAATAAAATAAATTCTAGACTAATTGGCAATCATTGCCTTATTTACAAACACCAAGAAGACTTATTTATAATAGGGCTTCATCCTACTCCCATTGAAGTGACTTGGTAACCTCATCCCATCTAGCGCTTATAACTGGCAAGCTCCTGAATCAAGAATGTATGAGATGAAGTAAGTTCCCAACTAATGGACTTTCAACTTCCAAGGATGGCGCAGATACTTGGAATCATACAACAATACCATATTCCCAACTTCAAACTTTTTGTTCTTGATATGATGATCATGCCATGCTTTTTATCTTGATTTTTTCTGTCTTCTAAATCCATCTAGCAAGTGATCACCTTTCGTCTAACTGCATCAACTTATCAATTCTTTCTTCCAGTGCTTGCTCATCGGCTAATCCTCGTGCATGCACTATACACAGCGATGGTAACATGAATTCCACTGGTAAAACAGCCTCTGCGCCAAACACCAATTAAAACAGTGTGGCCTTGTTCAACCTTTTATAGGTTTTCATGTATGCCCATAGAATGGATGATACCTTATCATCCCAATCCTTTCTTCCAATGTCACAGATTTTAGTTAACGTATGACTTAGTATCTTATTAAATTCCTCAACATTTCCATTTGCTTGAGGGTGATATGGGGTAGTCTTATGATGGGCCACCATAAATTCTGCTAACAAAATCCTAACTATTTAATTAAGAAAGTTTGTACCCCTATCACTTGTTAAACTTAAAGGACAACCATACTGTTGATTATGTTCTCCCATAAAATCTCTAGCAGATGTCACTGCAAAGTACAATCCTTTGTAGGCACTTCCTCTTCCCACCATGTCAAGTAATCGGTATAAGTGATGATATATCATGAACCAGTCCTTCACACGATGGCACAATTGGTCCTACAAAGTCGATTTCCCATTTCTCAAACAGTTCAGCACTAGCTATTGGTCGTAAGGGAATTTAATCTCTCTTTCTAGGTTTTCCAAGGCATTGGAAATGGTCACAATCCTTGCAAAACTCAATGCAATCCTTGTAGATGGTTTCCCACCAAAGCCCTACTAATAAATCTTCCACATGGTAGCATTTCCTGCATAGTGTCCTCTTGTAATTCCACCATGCACTTCCTCCATAATGTTTACGTGCTCATGTTCCAATACGCATCGGCACAAAACCTCATCATGACCTAACTTATACAGGTCTCCACTAATCAACATGTAGGGTGTGGTGCATATTGCCAACTACTTTCTCTCTAGAGCCTTCATCCCTTTTGGCGCCACACCTATTTTTAAGAACACTGTGATATCTTCCAAGTCTGATGGCATGTGTTGCAATCTAAATAATTATGCATCGGCATGGTATCCTTAATGCTTTGTACGTCCTCTCTTGAGTCAATCCTTGATAAGTGGTTAGGCCCTGAATTGCTCTTTCTTGGCTTCACCACCATTGTGAACTCAAATTCTTGAAATAGAAGGACCCAATGACATATGCACCCTTACAGAATGGGTTTTTTGACTAAGTATTTCAATGCCATGTGGTCTATGTAGAATATGAATGGTGTTGCCAATAGATACTTCCTGAACTTATGCAGCGCGTAGATCATTGACAATGCTTTGCGCTCAGTAGTTGTGTAATTCTATTTTGTTGGTGTCAACTTCCTACTTGTAAATCTCAAGGGATGATCAACAATTCCTTCACTAGTTTGTGCTATAATTTCTCCCATATCTATCCTTAAGGCATCAACATGCACATGGAAAGGCTTATCCCAAGAAGGAAAATGTAATATGGGCAAGTGTGATAAGCCTATCCTTCAAAGTGTCAAATGCCTTTTGTTGTGCCTCTCCCCAATGAAAGGTAATTTTGTGTTTCAACAATTCCTTTAAGGGCGTGGAGATCTTGGCATACCCCTTGATGAATTCTTGTAATACCCTCGTGTGTCTAACGAATCACGTCTTGTGCTTTGACTAGTAGGCTCCCCTAATCCTATAATAACTACAAATTTGGCGAGATCCACTAGTAAGCCATTTTTGCATATAATGTGTCCTAATAGGGTTCCAAATGGAGTAGAAAAGACACATTTCTTAATGTTGAGGGATATCCTAAATTTATAACATCTCTCAAACATCAATCTTAAGTTTTCACAATGGTCTTTCACCAGTCCATACAAAGTTTAGTCATCCATGTAAACTTGAAGAAAATTATGGATGAAATCTTGGAATGCCTATACCATAATGCACGAGAACACAACAGGAACATTATTCAATCCAAAGGGCATAATTGTGTAGGGAAAAATTCCCCATTTGGTGGCAAAATTTATCTTTCTCTGGTCTTCCTTTGCAATCCTGACTTGTTGGTATCCTGAGAATCCATCCGTGAAAGAGTAGACTTCACACCCAGCTACTCCCTCCAAAATTTATTCAGTAAAGGGGGTTGGGAAGGGATCGATGACACACACTGCATTCAAATCCCTTTAGTCAACAAAAATTCTTATCCTACCATCCTTCTTAATATTTATAACCATCAGGATTATCCATTTTGACTCTTCCACTGCCTTAATGATACCAGATGCTATCATTTTGTCTATTTATTCCTTAACCCGTACGTGTAAATCTGAATTCATTCGATAAGGCCTTTTCTCGAATCAAGCGTGCACCTTCCTTCAACTTGATCTTAATCTCCCCAAGGAATGGTGGATGCCTTTGATTTCATGGTACCTGCGAGGGAAAAAATCTTTAAACTCACGCAACAGATCAATGATCTTTGAAACTTCTTTTTCTAACCAATAGTCACCGATGATAGCCTCCTTAGGTTCTACCTCCATCCCAATGTTAACCTTCTTCATCTTCAAGGGCTCATGGTAGGCACGTGCTCACTCATCAATGTTGTTTATGACCTTGCGCATACCCTCCGAATGATTAACATCCAACGTCTCCATCTCTTCTCCGTCTATTACATAGACCATTTTTCCTTTTTCTTTTTCCATACACACGTGCTCAAAATGTACTTCCTCTGATTCTTCTTCATTGAGGTGCATCTCTAGATAAGGATCACCTAGAAATTCTAGTAGCCTATCCTCTGCCATAGCACTATCTCCCATCGTAAGGCGCTTGATCGTTTGCAATGCCTTATCCACTGATGGTTTGGTACTCCTATACTCAAAAGATTGAATAAGATCAGCCGCCAACTATTACCAATTACCCATCCGACGAAGCATCTCTGAATGAATGTACCAAATGCACACATAGCCTTGTAAGGAGGAATACAACTTATGTAACCATAATAAAGGTGGCAACGCTTTTGCACTTCCGATCCAAACCTCCTCACACGCTTAGATATGAAATGAAACGATCTCTTTTCCATGGTATTCTTGTATAACCGTGGGCACGTTACTCCTAGAAAACCTTATAGAAAATGTGATCCTCACCTCGTGCTACTCCAGGAGGTTCTCCCAATGTGTAGCCCACTAGTGCACTACTTTGTCTCGAGTAGGTTATAGCTGAGCATTCTTCTTCTTTCGTCCTCATTTTTCCCTTTGAGCTTCTATTTCCTACAAGATAATTTCTAGACACTCTTAGTATTTTTTTCTTTCCGCACCATGAGCATTGTAATGCATCGGGACACTCGCGTTTGTAATGCTCTGCATATCCACAATTATAGCACTTTCCTCATAGGAACTCACTTTGTCCTCCACCATGCTTATCGTGACCACAAAATCCTCCATGAAAACCTCTTCCACGTGCCCCTCCATCTACACGCCCTTCATAACAAGATGGTCATCATCCTTAGAACTACTGCTTGCAAGGCTAGAATGGTGCACACCGGATCAATAGCATCATAGATCTGATCAATCAATCTACAATCCTTGGTATCATGGGTTGTAGAGGTGCAGATCTTATAGTAGCAAGAAAAATTCTTACGTATTGCGTGTTGGAGTAGAGGGCATATACTTACATCATGATCCCCATGATAGATCTCACATTCTACCACCATAGTACACACTGGCTTTTGAGGGAAACTATCTTTTGCATGTCCCTCCACTTCGCAGTTTGTACACCAAAGCCCACTACGAACCTCATGCACTGAGTTTGCAGATACCTTATCCAACTGCTTGGCCATTACAAAAATTTGGGCCCCAAGAAATGGACTAACACTAGTATCAAAGCTCCCAACATGACTTCATCACACAGAGTAAGCTTCCACAGCCTCATGTGGGGCGGTGAAAGTCTTGTGTGACAGAGCCTTTCTAAATGGTGTTATCAATCATCCAAAAAACCATTGGGCATGTTGAGAAGGATGAATGTCATAGGATAGCTTTGATAAGAGAGTCTTGAAACATGTGTCATACTCTTGCACACTCTCTATCATTCCCTGTTGGATCTCCTTTAGAGCATTGATGCTCTTTTGCTCAAACTCTAGGATATGGAACTCTACAAAAAAAGTGATCTTTAATGCGATGTAGTCTATCACAGCGTCTCGATGGGGTCATACTTCGATACCAATTATGTGCACACCCTTGAAACATTATTGCAAACGACTTGCCTTCTACTCCAGGGTAGTGATCCCCTTTGCACACCATAGTAACTCGCACTTGTGCACATGCTCTGCAACATCTTCAATACCCCTATAGTATGGTAAGTTTAAGGACATCTTGAAAAACACTTGGGGAGGTGGTGGGTCTTTTTCCTCTCGATCCGAGCCTTAGTTCCCTATGGTATTTCCTTCTCCAATAGATCCCTTTGGATCCACCGAGTCCCTGTTCCTCCCAACCCACTAGATCCACCTCATGTAGTCAAATAAGGTCCTAAAGTGGTCGCACCAAGGGTTCCCAAAGTCCCACCGAAATGTGCACCAATGGTAGTGATGATATTGTCTCACTACCGTTATGTGTCCCACGCCAATCCTAGATGCTATACCAAAATATTGCATACTTGTACCTTGCCCAAAGATTCCTCCAAATACAGGAATGGATTGTGTAGCTATGGATGTTCCCAAAGAGAAATTATATCTCCTAGGTGTAGATCGGTTACTCCCATTGACACCAACTAGGTTAACAATACTTTTCCCTTGATCGTGAAACCAAGCACTGTGGATTGGTCGCGAGATGGGTTTAGATGTGCACCAACGACTCTTCTTTCTTCATGCGATGAACTCTCATCAGAAGCTTAAGGGGCTTCTCTCCCGCACTTGCTAAGATGGGGTAACAAAAAATGCTTAGGTTCCACATCCTCTCGCATGAACATCAACTCCTTCTCACAACGCCGCCTCCATAGATCCATCACACTTGCAACCTCATGTTGTCTAGTCATCTCCCTTTCATGAGCTTTGTTATACTTGAGTCATCTTTCCTCCCTTTCCTTTTCAGCCGCAATGTCTTCCATCTTCCTCCACCCTAGCTTCCTCTCCCAATGCTCAGAGAAGCTTAGCCGCCATGGGGAATGCTTCTAAACTCAAAGTAATGACCAAGATCTTCATAGCCAAAGGAATAACACACAAAAATGATCCTCTAGGCTCCCTCAGAAACTCAAACTCAACAACTTTTGGGAAAGAATACATCGAAATGGTGTATTCTAAAGTATAACTAGTCAACACCCTCTTCCACCAGTGATCAATAGCACACGTCCAAGTCAGATATGCATCCTGCAACCTCTGATAGTCATCTTGGGTCCACACGCATGATCTATAGTACCATCTTGATCTAGATGCATAGGCTGAAATCCATTCATATAGTTCTACTAGGAAGTAGCAAAAGAATGTCTCATATAACTCATGGTATATGTTCTCTTCTACCCATCTACGTGCATTGAACTCAGATCCAGTGTTGAATCTTTGAGAAAACTCATCCTCCGTGCTCTTGAACCATGTTTCAACACTTTCTAAGGTCAGGTGCTCTATCATCACACATCACAGGGACAAATATGCATGCCATTTCTCATAACAACTTTGAAAAGAGGTCCCAAGAACATGGAACCAAAATGTAGTCATATTTTATACCCTCAGACTAATAGTATAATCCCACGTGTGCCAGCCTATCACCCAGTGGGTGTTGGGCACTCACTCAAGGTACGCACGGGGCACCGAGTCTCTCCTTTATGTGATTTTCATGAGAATGCACCATCTAGGATAGAATCAAATGCAAGATAGAACAAAACTATACCACATTCTTATGAACTTAGAAAGAGTTGTCATCTCATTGTTTGTAGATAAGAGAAATAACAAGAAACACATGAAGATGGTTCATACAGAAAGGAAATACATAAGTATTGAACACAGATGATTTATAATAGAGCATTATATTCATACTAACAAAGTTAATAACCCACATTACATCCCTTGAGGTCATAACAGATCCTCATATAATTATGTAGAGCCAAATTATGCATCAAAGCTATATTATGCTCATCATATTATAAAGAAGAATGAGAACTCATCCCTTTCAATGTGATAAATTCTCATAGAGCTCTCCTAATTCCTAGCAATAACATCTACATTTTGTTTCGTAAGGCTTTGCCTCTTTTCTCTCCTTCTCTTCTTCTATCTTTCTTCTACTTTGGGTGCTTGTATTTATAACCTTAGCACCCACCGCATGCCTTCCAGAAGTTACAGATCATTCACCAAGTGTTGAAGTGGTCCTCCATGGGAGTATTCCTTCACAGATCTGATATCTCCACTTTGCATGATGATTCTCTTCTAGAACCCTCCATCACATGCCCGGGATATTCCTTCTTGATCCCATGGTCTCGAGGCTAGAATCTTATCCACAAGGGTCATGCTTTCTCGTGTGTTGCCTGCGGTGTCGAATACGGTTCAAGACAAAACCCATTTTACCTTGTTTGCCTTCAACCCACACGCCTTTCTTTGACTATGTCCCGCGTGCCCACTTTCCTTATTGTACTTAGTTGATATTTTAGGGCCCAACAACAAACCGGCAGAGAATGGAAAAAGGTTGGAATATGGTCTGTCATATGCAAGGAAGATTGGCGATGTTGGCATAAATATAGTCTAATGAAAGTTCATCTCTCATCATCTATATGATTATGTGATACTTGTCAATTATTTGTAGCCAAGATGAGGATATCGGTGCACATCAGAACCACGCTCATAAAATGCAAACAAATATCTCATACACGTAAAAATATATGAATATAGTTTCCCCGCAAATAAAATCACTTCTCCATCACAAAAATACAATCATTAATTCTCTCTTGTGCCAAATGATGGTACAGGAACATATTTTTTATGAACAAATTGATCTTCTATTCATCCTTTCTTTAGTCACACAATACAAATCTATAGAGAATAAGTTTCCTATGAAATAGGAACCGACAACAAAACATCCTAATTATGTGAGTTGGTTTAAGAACCAAATCTCACGTATAAATAATAATAAAATACTAAGCGATTATAACAAACGTATTAGTAATGATATTTACCATTATAATTACACACTCAATTATTATTCTCACACATACATATGTGAAGCACTATAGTATTCCTAACAAATCTAACCATCGAGTATTAGGTTAAGTAAAAATTATGTGGTTGGTCAAAGACCAATAATTAAAGTCGTAATGAATCCTTATTCACTTCCAAGATTTGTTCAATAAATGACCTATCAAAAAATCAAAGCCTTAATATAACATAAGATCGAAATCCATGGTATATAAAAATATAATAGTAATGATCAAAGACAGCACCAACCATTTTCAAAGCATTTAATTTATGCCCAAAAATCCATTACATATCACAACACAAATGAAGTAATGCCCCCTTATAAAATTATCTTTACATTAGGGTAGGTCCCCTAGTTAATAAGGTTTAGATCTAAGGAGCTCATCCTTAGCCTACACATGTGGCTTTGAATACCTATTGACATTTATTTTGTCCAATAAAGTTTTGTATACATAGGGTATGATGTATATATAAAGTATACAAAATTATATGATAGTATAAATCCATATATAATACCTTTCGATGTTTTCCAACCTTATTGTTATGTTACCTTATTGGTATTGTAACATTTTAACATGGTAAGGTATGAATCAAAGAAATATTAAGTATCAAATGTATATGAAGATGGGTCAATTACCCTTCAAATACTTTTTAAACCTAAAGCCCAACATTATAACATAACTTAAAGATTAGGCACCCCATTTTAATAACAATGGACATATTTCCATTGCATGAAAAGCTCATGCTCTTAACTTTATTCAAAACATAGGCACCAGTTGAAATAATCACATCACATAACTATTTCCTTAATTGCAATCTTATACCTTAATCATAAAATTAAGGCTCAAGGTAAGCTCTTATGAACATTGATAGGGTCATAATGCCCTTGCTAGCTTAATTACTGCCTTATTCCTTAACTCAAGTATTTATTAGGGCTATAGGCATCTCAAAAACATCAATCACAAAAATCACCTATTTAACACTTACGCACTTCAAAATCACTACTAAATTTGTAGGGTGTGATAACTAGAGATAGATAGAATAAAGTTAGACCGTGACAGAGAGGTAGGATGATAGATCTAAGAGTTGGGTATGATAATGAACCGAGAAACAAGTTGACGAAGATCTAGAAGACAAAATGAGTGATGACACAAGGCTAGGTTGACGATGACTTGAGAGGAGTGATGACGACCTGGATGGTGTTAAATGAAGATGAGGTGGATGGGCTGGATGGACAACCTATAAACAAAATAACTGAAAGAGGAATTTGAAGTTTGAGACTCTAACGAAAACTAAACCTACAAAATGTTAGTACCTGAAAGATAATAACAATAATACGAAATGATAGCATAAATAAACACAAAGTAAGGATAAACTTCCCAAAATCTATGTAAGAGATGAAAGACAATCTCAAATGGACTCTAAGAAGGTTGACACAACTGCAAGGATGTTTAAGCTTGAAGATAAGTTCACAAAGCACAAGAAAACTCTGATTATGCCTCGTTTTGAAGGGGGTGAAACCATCTTTATAGGTTTGATGGCAACTCAGGTGGGTCACTGCCAATTGCAGGGAACCATCCCTTTGAGTTTTGAAATAGTTATTTATTTGAGATATGGGGATTTTATGGATTAGGATGAGTGTTTTAAAGCATATAGGTGGGTTAGGGTTTCCTAGGGAAGTGTTATGGGTAAATGGGAGATAAAGATGGATTAAATAAAAGCTAGAAAAAGTATAGGGATATGGAACTAGGTAGTTAGGGATAATAAAAAACCTAGGGAGGAGAAATGAAAGATAATTAGAGGTAATTAGCTAATGAGATGAGGATTAGAAAATGATTAAATGAATATTAATTAAAAATTAAAGTTGATAGGTTAATAAATAGGAAAGGTGAGAATTAAAATATGAATTGGAATTAAAATAAAGGGGGTCTAGATGCAACCATGATGAAATAAGTGAATACATGCAACAAGGGTAAGGATACCAAATTTTGGTGTCTACACATAGAGAGCCTTTTGACTACTTGCATTTGTCACTAAGGAGGAGAAGAAGAAGAGGCATATCCACATAGATATCGCCATCACCTCCAAACAAAGTTCTCGTGCAGCTCCTCCTCATAGGCATTTCTTGTTGTCTTCTAGGGTTTTAAGACCCATTATATTTAAGACTCTTTAGAGAAATAAAATAGTTTTCACTTTCAATAGAGGAATTCCTCTACTTTTATCTCAATATGATGACATTCCAGTTGCATATTTGAAGAGTTTTCCTTTCTTCACTGGAGAGAACACTACAACACCCATTTAACACATTAAGGATATTGCAAAAATCTTCTCAATATATCATGTCACATAAAAATGTAGCCATCAGATTGTTGGTGAGATGTTTCAAAGGAAAATACTGCAATGGTATAGAGGCTTAAGATTGAATTCCATCTCTACTTGGGATGAGCTAGGAGAAGTTTTCTGAAATCAATTTGAAGATAATTTAGATCATGTATCTTTGGTGGAACAACTAACTACAACAAAACAACACATCATGAGCTATTGACATATTTAAACATCAGATTCTAGAAGACATGGGATGAAATCCCTCAAATGGTAAGGCCGACACCCCAATATAATTTCATCTATTATGTAAGAGATTTAAATAGTGACATTTTTGTCATGATCTAGTCCATGGGGGTAGAACCTTACTTGATGCCTATGATATTCATATTAGAGTATAAAATAGTCTTATTGGGGATGGGAAAATTACTCCTAAACCCCCAATGCTTATATTCCTAGAGGTAGGGACATCCTCACCTTACCAAAATCTGAATTAGCTTCTATCCCAACCCTAAGAAGTCAAAGTTCAAGTCAAGTCAAGCATATATATCTAAAATCCCTTTAAGTGAGTTGTAAGAAGTCATGAAGCAATTGTAAAAATTTGGAAATGAGTTAGAATCCTTAAAGAGACAACAAGCTCGAGTTTCATATTGTATCAACCTTAATACCTATTAGGATCGGGGTATAAACTAACATATTAAATATTTATTAACAAAAATTATAACAAACATTTAAACATGAAATAAAATGCAGTAAAATAAATTACACAAAGGCAATATTTAACGTGGAAAACCCCCAAGGGGTAAAAACACAGAATAAAAATATTTTTGTTTAACCGAGAAACACATACGATCCTAATCTCCCTCCTCACTTCTCTCCCAAAATTCACCGCATGAATAATCACAATGACCCATGGTCATATTTATTTGACCCCATGAGTCACAAACCTATTAAGTGACATGGTGCACCTAATATAAATAAATATTGATTAATTAATAATCAATTAACATTAAAAACTAAGTTTATATTAAATAATATAGAATATAAATATTCTTGATTATTTAATTATAAACTAAGGTTCTAGAGCACTTAATATCACATTCTTACACTCCCCTCAATATTAAGTGGGAACATATGCTAGCAATACTGTTTATAAAAAGGATTTACAAATCCATAAACCATAGTGAAGGTTTAGGCTAGCATATCACATTTGAAGGATTTATACACCTTCATCATGCTCAACTTACCTTTTGGTACAAAAGGATTTGGAATCCATAAATTAGTAGTGAATGATTTAGGCTAAGCATGATTTGTGAGACTACATCTCATAGTTTCTCATGGAAAATATATCAACCAGCATCTCTAGGATCCTTTTATAACACAAGGACCTCCTTTATAAATAGATGTAACACATTGGACTATACACTGTAAAATTAGAGTGACAAGTTTAAAAATATCATAAGGATCTTTTTACAATGCTTTACAATTGGGACAAAATTATAGAGGAGAAGGAGATATCAAATGACTGGACATTAGGAGGTGACATTTCCATGCACACTCCCCCTCAATGGAAACTCTGAAAGGCCAAGCATTACATGAAACTTGCATAATTTTACAACACATAATGGCTTCGTAAACATATCTGCAACTTGATATTCAATTGGGTAGTAATAGAAATCTATATCCATGTAGAGAACCTTCTCTCAAATAAAGTGTATATAAATTTCTATATTCTTCATTCTTTGATGTTGAACTGGATTCTTAGTAAGAGAAATATAACTATGTCTATCATATAGAAGAGGATTACTTCTTTTATCTTCCATGTGTACCTCTTCCAACATTTGCATTAGCCACATGGCTTCTTTTCTTCGTTACCATCACACTTATATATTACGCCTCGCATTAAAAGAGATGGAGACTATTGGTTGTTATTTACTATTCCAAGTAATGGTACCTATACAAAAAAACTTCAAAACATATTTAGTATATTTTATGTCTAACACAACATCAACGTGGTTAAAGTGATAATATCCATATAGACATCATAATAAATATATAAATCTTTACTAAATTCAATTTTAATCATCTATAAAACTTACATTGATATGTTAAACATAAGTTGTAAAACAACTTAAATAACAATATGATTAAATACTAATCATGTTATATTACCAATATGTTAACCAATTTCAACATATTAATCTTGTAAAATATATATTATATATTAGTATGCAATACAAACAAAAAAAGGTGTCCCCAAGTGTCATTCAATATGTATTTAATAATATTTTTAGTAATCACATACTAATTTAGAGTGTAGAATTTTTTTATCAACAACATGTATAACTTCATTATTTATTCTAAGCCCTTAAATTTGTTATAAGACCGATAGATAACACATCTAAAAAATGACCAAAACATGCAAGAATAATCACAACATACACTAAACCATTTATGAAAATGATCCTCTAACAATATTGTGGATAAACTCCATGAATTATGAGGAGTTTTCTTTAAGATGACTGAGGAAGGGTTTTGGTGTTTGCTTACCACATAAGCACCCTTCACACATTTCATGAGAAATAGGTGATATATCAGACACTAGGTTAAGACGAGACATGTCATACATGTTCCTAAAAATGACCTAGTATTTCATGCCACAATTGAACATCACTTCTATTTTTGAGTAGACAACCAAGAAGCTGAAGAAAACCTTTTAAACACATATAATCCATTCTTTTGTATGCCTTAACTAGTAACATCTAACTCATTTATCTTATAACAAAATTATACATTGTAATTATTTTGAGTTAGCTAAGAACAAGAAATAAAATTCAATATAACATCATCCATTGATACTTCTTACATACACAAAGGTGAATATTTGTTCACAAAAGGTATTGAACACAATATCGGGAGCGGGGTCTTACGGCGGAAACCCCAATGGGGTTAAGGGCGCGCTCCTCACGAGGTTCTGGGAAGCGCCCTTGGTGCACTCCCTGTTGCGATACAAGGATTGGTCGAGGGAAGTGACCCTTGAAACCAAACACAATTTATAACTTACTCCTCCTTTGAAATTGACAAAAAAAACTCTTTGTGAGAAAAAACCATGATTATTACGATAATTTGTATGATCAACTTTTTGATAATAAATTAGGTTTTATGGAGGAAAAACATTGCAAAAAGAGTTTAGAAACAATCCCATATTGTTATTCAAACTATGCCGATCGTATTTTGATGGATTTTCTTTATTCACTTCGAAAATTGTCTGTCAAATAAATATTTAACAAAAACAACATATTAGTTTGATTGTAAGCCCTTTTTCATTTGAAACAAAAAGTGATTTTTTTAGTTTTACAAGAATATGACTTAGATGTCTTTTCATAAAAAAATCATTAACTTCTTATTTTGAAAAAAAAACTAAAATATACAAGTTTCCTTGTTCATACTAAAGTATTCTATCGTTTTTTTAATATTAGATACAAAAATAAAAAAAAAAAAAAATTAAAATGAAAAAGTAGCTTATATATAAGAAGAAGAAAAAAATGAGAGCATAGCTCCATGGAAGGGTTTTGTTTGGCCGAGCTGCATGAGCTTCGGACCAATTTTGGTCCGAGCTAGGCCTTAACGATTCACATAATGTGATCGTGCCACTTAATAGTTTAATCAACACAACGGGAAGATTTCACATACTTGGCACAATCCACTACCTCAAACAAAAGTAATGTGGGAAAAATTCCCAAGCATAAAAATTTAGAAAAACTATGACTGACATGTGGACATATAAAAGGTAGTGTGTTGGATAGGAGGGGACAGAGACAACACGTGGGGGCCACAAAAAAATGGAAGGGGAGAGTCTTTGCGGCAGCTTTCCACATCGGGGGTCGTGAGGGTAGTTAGATAAATAACAAGTGCCCCACATATGGTTTTAGCATAATTTTTTTAAAAAATACTAGAAATCATACGTGAATGTACGATGGAAATGCCGAAGGGGATTTTTGAAGGATTCAAATTTGAGGGAGAGAAACAATAGTAGAAAGAGGGGTGAAGAAGAAGGGGTTAAAGGGTGGAGAAGTGAGAGGGTGGAAAAAATGGAAAGGGGAAAGAATTTGAAACTTTACCATCCAACAATGACACAATAAATATGCCAAAGTGTAACTTCCAAGTAAATTTTATCTTGTAATGAAGCTATGGTATATTTTTGTTTAATGGTAACAAGGTTTTCGAATAACATAAGATATATTTTATTTTTCAATCAAGCTTTTTATTATTTCATTTTGTAGCACTAAGGGTTCCTATGTGGTGAATTTTGCCTTGAATTTTTATCATTTTTCTTTGACTCTAGAGTTATTGTGTCACGATAAGAATTTGATTTTATTTGAACATTAGGTGGTCATACCCATATTATTTTGGCCTATAGTTTTGAAGTGTCAAAGCTCGAGCATGTGTTCCGAGAACGCATGATAAATCATAAATATGAATGAATGGACAACTATACAAATCACTTTTATAAAAAAGGTCAAAGCACCTTATCTTAAATTTGTAACATACTTGTAATCATTTGAAATATATAATTTTTATTATGGATTGCAATATTGGGAAAAAACATAAAATATGTACAAAATTATACAATTGGGTGTGATAGTGCATTGACAACTATCCTTGAATCTTCAACGATTCGGCGATCTTCCAATGGTGAATATAGAGCGCAGAAAGATTACTACCCTGTACGCAACATAGATTCCTTGAAACTTAATATAGTAATAGATTTGATAATTGAATTCGGTAAAAGCAATAAAATTGAATTTGGACATAGAGCCATGTAGAACATCATCTCTAAACAATAAAGGGATCTTGTTTCTCAAGGAATTTACCTCTACGGGTTGTAAACAATAAGAAACTTATTTATTAATGGATTCATCCAACTGAGAAAGCATTGAAAGGTAGCCTCTTTCGAGCTACATAATATTGTCTATGCCATCAAAACTATCATCCTGATCATGACCACATCCAAATTGAATCCCTTCAAGACTAATAAGGGCACCCTCACCTCGATGAAGGTTCCTCACTTACGAGGTTGAATGTTCGATAAGCTAGAACTCCAACTATGGAAGAAACGGGTCCATATTTATACCGAGCTCTCAAACTACACCATGTTCGCTTTTTTTGCTAGCAGATGCCTTTGCAAGTGAAAGAGATGTTGGGATAGTAGATGGTGTCCTCTTGTTTCTTGTTCCTAATCGACTGGTGGAGATGTCGTAGTTGATGTTGGAAGGGTTCCCAATAAGCATAGAAAGCATTTCGATGTCCCCATCGAAATGGAAACCAAGTCATCCTTTTACAACATGTTAAAAACTCTTTTCCATATTGTGCCGCTACAAAGTTCGAATCTGGATAATATGTGATGATTTTGCAACATGATCTGCATACTAGAACCAAGCCCTCCTCTCCCCTTATATAATTTAAAGTAAGGAAACTTTTTAGACAAACTTTATGAAAAGAAAAATTATACAAATAACAATATATAAAGAATTGACTATAACATTTTATATATTCAATTTTAAAAAAATTATTTATAATTAATAATAAATTTTTGATACAAATAACAATCTACCCTATTTTAATATTGAAGGATCTCATAAAGAGGGAAAATATAAATCTCAATAAACAATATATACATTACAATTTAAAATATTCATTTTAATAAATTAAATCGAATACACATCGCTTTCAATGTTTCCATAGAGATGAATAGCCATTGAAGTGTGAATGGTTGAAATTAATTAATAAATTTGATGACAATGCATGATAAAATGTAATAGAAATTGTTTTCATAAAATTTTAATCAAAATATTTAATTTAATATTATATACTATTAAGTGATAAAAATATTGAAAATGTATAAATATATCAACATAAATATAATTGAAAAATTATATTTTAAAAATATTATTTCAAGAATTAAATAATTATTTTTAAATCATATATATAATTCAATAGAACCACATAAAATGAATAAAAGAACACTGCTTTGAGTATATATTTCCACATTAATACAAGTTAGTTTTGTTGACTAATACATAAATGCAATAAGTCAGAGTTATGCAATAAGTTAGAGCCACTGATACGATAAAGACACATTCACCAAAATAAATTTGAGTTTTACGTTGTGAGCATCAACACGGTAAAAAAATCCACGAAGAAGACTATGTTGACATTTCGGCAATGAATTAACAACAATACAATGATTCCCTTATGATGTAGTGTTTCAAAGCAGAGATAGCGCATTCACGTGGACCAATTTCCACCGCGAGATGTCAATGCATGCACGACACCTAAATCTATGCCATTGATTTTATGAAATGTGTGAGTGTTGGCTAGCCTCCAACCACTAACAATTTGAATGTGCACGTTATAGGCCTAGTAAAATATTTCCAACCTGTAAAAAAATTGGCGTTAGAAATGAAATAAGAAGTGGGAAACCAAATAATTATATGGAGTCATGTCTCACGGCCTGTCCATTTCTTCTGTCCCATTTCCTTACCATTAATGAGGGATCTCATCACTCTATGCACCGGAGTCACATATGAATGAGATTTCATTCGGAAATGGATTCTCCACGGAAACAATGTCTATCCAGTTTTTAGTCAAATTTTGGACATCTGCGAACATCGTGCAAAAAGGTTTTTAATGCCTTTGAAAAGTTTGATCCAGTGGTAGAAGTGTATATGGTGCAGCAAATCTTCTTTTTTCGAGGAGGTGAAGATCGAAAGAAGATCCGAGGCGGTAAGGTTGAGGAATTTAGCCAAAAGTGAAAGCAACAGAGCATGCCACTGATTAGAAGGCATGTTGCCTATTCTAGGCCATGTGTTGTAAAATTTCTAACCCGTGGGAGAGGAGAATGGGGTTGGGGTACTCTTGTAAAATCACACTGAACACATTTAATAGTAATTGATCCCATTAGACCTGAAAAATTGGCATGGCTTATGTACAATCTATCATTGTTACTATGTCCTACCACCATCGCATTCACTTGGACTAGTTTCCACCCTTTGATGATGCTAATGCATGCACGACTCTTGATATGCGCCGTTGATTTTTTGTAATGTGTTAGTGTTGGCTAGCCTCCAGCCATTAACAATATGACTATGCATGCCCTCGTCATAACAGTTTCAATATTCCCACAATTTGATGGCATGCTCTGTACAAAACATTATTGAGAGTCTTTGTTGTCAACGAGAGAATGGGTCAGTAATAATGACCTAATTTCAAAAATGCAATATAGTTTATGACTGACATAGGAAAGTGATCTTTGTGTGCTTGGTTGTGGTATGTCTCCAATCAAATCCTTTTTCCTTATTGTTGTCGATGCACTTAAAGAAGAAACAATCTCTACCTATTCTAAAGAATGCCACGTATTTATAGGCTATAGACTATAGTATTTTACTAAGGATTACAGGATTACAGTATATAATATATGGTTTATCATAGTTTATAAAACTATAGTGTATAGTTTGAAAACTATATTAATATAGCTAGAGTTAGGGTTCATAGGTTAGGTTTTAGAAAATTATATGTAATATATATTTTTAAACCATACAAAATAGAAATGAAAGGGGGCAATTTAAGATATAGGTATGCAATTATTATTGGAAAAATAATATTTGGCCCCATTCCATGGGTTTTGCCTCTCGACCAATCAAAAAATAGATGGCTATTTTCGTGGAAGGTTGTCTCCATCCCGGGAGACCTTTCACTTACGTTGGAAAACACATTTAAAACTTGCAAATTTTTTAAAAAATAAAAACTTTAGGGTTGTGAGCAAGTTTTCACTATGGAAGGAGTTTTCTAGAAAGGGTCTTGATGTGGAAGGGGGCCTAGGTGAGTTGGTAGCCCAGCTCTTAAGATGGAGAATTCAAGCTCTCCACCCAGGTTCAAACCCCCTTTGTATCCACGTCTGTGATGTGTGGGGCCCACCTCTTGAAAGGCGATTGAAGTCCCATTCACACCTGGTATTGTAATAGTTGTTTATCAAAGCACACACTACACGAGCTATGCTTCGACACAAACCAATTAAAAAGAAGAAGAAAGGGTCTTGATATATCTATGTAGTGTGTAATATAAACTAACATATTAAATATTTATTAACCAAACATTTAAACATGAAATAAAATTCATAAAATAAATCACACAGAGGCAATATTTAATGTGCATAACCCCGACGGGTAAAAACCATGGAATAAAGATATTTCCATTTAACTCGGGAAACAATTACACCAATCTCCCTCCTCACTTTTCTCCAAAAATTCACCATTGGAATAATCACAATGAGCCACGGTCATATTTATTTGAACCCACGTGTCACGAACCTATGAAGTCATGGGGAGTACCTCGATATAAATAAATATTATTTAATTAATAATCAATCAACATAAAAAAACTAAGTTTATATTAAATAATAAAGAATACAAATATTCTTGATTATTTAATTATAAACTTAGGTTTATATGAACTTAATATTACGTTCTAACAATACCAACCCAACAATCCTCTTTATCTTCCAAGCAAACCTCCATTCCAAGCAACTCCTCAAGATTAGATTACCCCTGTAAAACTATTTTAGTCTTATAATCCTAATGTGGATAGTTCATCTAAGGCCTTGATTCCAATTCTAAATAATTTAGTACAAAATTATGAGTGGTGTTTCTCTTGTAATCTTGCCCATAACAAATCACTTGCCCTAATGGCATTCTTAACCAACATTCGATGGTTTAAAATGCATATTTCTCTCAAGATACATCCATAGAGGATAATCCATAGAAAGAAGTTGTTCAAGAACCGCTAAGTGATACTTCACTTGTTAATTGGAGATTGGATGAGTTATGCGAAGTCAACTAGTGCGGGGGTAATAAGGGACCTTCTTCAAGTATAGTCACAAACACTATGTCTAAAAAAGGTAGATGGAGGCGTTAAGGTTTCCTCTCCGAGACAGAGACAACCCCAGACTTGAGCACATTACAAGCTTACACAAGAAATACGTGGAATATAGTAGACTGCGCAGCGCACTACGGACCAGCGGAACATTGTGGAACCTCCGAGAAAATATATTCCACGTGATAAAGGAAATTCCCCATCCAAGAAGAATCCATAGCTCAAAGGAAATCTATGGAATGTAGAAATTCTACAATCAAAATAAAATCCACAAATTGAAAAAGAAGAAAGGAGAGTTTCGATCCTCTCCTCATGCGTAAATCTACAGTACTCCTTTCAAAATTCTAAAGAAAATGAATAAGACCAATGTGAGTATCTCAATGTTAGAACCCCTATCTATTCCTAGACAAAGAAATATTTTGCAAGCCACCATTACGGATCTTACCATATTGCATGAATCACCCAAGGAGAAAAATAAGGTTGTGCCCACTAACACACTTCAAGTGAAGGATAAACAATGAGGTAAGAACATGAAGTCACTATATTTATATGTATCTCTAGTCATTGGTAATCATTTAATGCACAATTACATGGTTGACTTAGGGAAAGTAGTTCAATGATGCCTAAACAAATTACTGGACAGTTGGGTATTGAATATGATTTACTCTCTACATGAGTGGTGTAATTAGATGAGACTTGGTGGGAACCATTGGAGTTATCACAGGTATAAGCCTCACCCTACAAGCATGTCTTAATTTTTCAATTCCACATGATGTGTTCATCATTGATCTACCACCTTTCTTTGCTTTGTTCCTTTTATGGGGTTTCACTACTAAGATCATAAGATATTTATCTATGGATTGGTCTCACATGATTTTCAGGACCAAATATGACACCAAGGATACCATAATATCTCAACCTATTTCTACACATGTATACATAGAGCCTTATGTGCCTAACCCCATCAATGCAAATTGTGCCATTTTTTATTAGGAGGATCATCCAAGTGTTCAAGAAGCACATACCCAAATGAAGGTATCCTAGATTTGATGTTTGAAAAATGGGGAATTTAATACCATGGTTTTCACCAATATAAAAATATTAAAGAAGTTACTTTAGGAATTTATTTTTTCCATGAGGAAATTTCACTGTTCCTAATGTCATAAATGTGAATCCACAAGATGAGGGAATCGAAAAATGTTCATTGATGGATCGAAAGCAGGGAAAAGATCGGGAGGAGGTGTAGTTATTGATCTCCTATTGTTTTAAGGTAGTACTATGCTTTCAAGTTTCATTTTAGTTTCTCTAAAAACTCAACAAAGTATGAATCTCTCATCCATTGCCTACAATGGGAAAGAAAGAAAATTATCAAGAAATTGCAGACTTTTGGAGATAGTGAGATGATAGTGAATCAAGTGAGAGGGCTAAACGTATTTAATAATGAATTGCTAAGAGCATATAAACACCGAGTGTGGAATATTATGAAGATTTTGAATCTTTGAACATCTATGCCATCCCAAGGAAAGAAAATGAATCCATGGATAGGCTAGTCACAATGGGAGCAAGGTTTGAAATTGTGAAGATATCAAGAGGGACTGCTACAACCACATGTCCGAGTAGTGGTAAGGCATGTTTTCCAGAATATGACACAAATTGGAAATTTTTTTAAAGTGACCAACATATTTTCAACTTCATACGAGAATCTAGGTTGAGTTTTCAACTAGGAGGAACTAGGAGAAAATTGTCTAGCTCTTATCAAACAAACTACCCAAAGTACTATTAACTTTGGAGTCCATTTTTAATTTTGATGATTAGCTCAAAAATAAAATGCAAACATGAAATTCAAAGTAAAATATTATGAGCTCATCCTAGTTGGTAAATCAAAAGCGCTTAAGATTGACAAGGTATATACTTTAGAAAAAACATAAGTTTTTATAAATTCACTAAGAATTCTATAATGTATTTTTCTCGGAGATATAAAGACCTTAGAGGTTTTGATCATGATTTATAACAACACATCATTGATCTAGATCCAATGAACAAGCCCATTAAACAAAAATAGAAGCTTTGTCATAATAAGGGAATTAAATAAGTTTATTGAGACAAACATCATTTCCCCATCAAACATTCATCATGAGTTGTCAACCTATTTCCAATACGAAGAGAAATAGGGAAATAAGACTATGTGTTGATTTCAAGGAATTAAACCAAACATTTATGAAAGATCATTATCTAATGCCTTCTAAGGACAAAATTCTACAAATGGTAGCATGGTTAGAAAGGTTTTCTTTGTTGGATGTCTACTTATGATACAATCATATTATGGTGAAAGAAGAAGACCAAATCAAGACTACATACTCTACCAAGTGGAGAACCTATGCTTACAAGAAAATTTCATTTGATTTATCCAATTATTCGTGAGAAAATTTGTTGATTGGACAAACTTGTGGATTTCTTGCCAACGCTCTGGGAATCTAAGTCCCTTTACTTAACCGGTGCAGTTGCCATATGTGCATGCACGAGAAAGTGTGGATTTATGTGGTGGTATTTTGACTAGAGATCCAATAGGGGCACTCCACTGACCCTACAACAAATCTAGCAATCTATTGCTAGGGAAGTCTTTGTCTCTAGAGTGGGAAAGGGGAGTGAGAAAAGAGGTAGGAGAACTAATGTTGAAGATAGAAAATCAAATTCCTGCACACACACTAGTTAGAAACTTCAACACATGCATTCATGAGAAGAAACAACCCTGCAAATAGCAACAAGACCAAATATAATTTGATGAACACAAAGTATCATGAAACCCCTTAGTCAAAGAAATCTAGAAACTCCTTCTTCTTGTATTGATTGCTTAGACAAAAGTTGTACATAGTGGAGAAATGGAAGAAATTGAGAGGGGGGGGAATAGAATAAAATGGCTATCTCCTTTGTTCTCTCAAGGTGCAATATACTCTTGAGTTTACAAGATCAATCACCAACCCTTTGCAATGGGAATGGCATTACAATTTATAGAATGAGAGGTGACTTATCGTCTTCCTCATGACCTTCCATTATGCCTTAACATGACTTAAGACTATTCATATTCCACTTTAAATATTTAAGTCCCTTTTATAATAGCAAGGCGACTTAATTTACATTATGTTTCTAAAGTCACTTTTGAGTGACTTAAAGGCATATCAAAAGTGCAAACTTCAACGAAGAATTAGAACATTTTAAAGTAAGAGAAAGTTGGGGGAAGAGGAGAGAGAAAGAGAGAGAGAAGAAGAAGAGGAGATGTCGCCCGATGAATTCCGTTGATACTCATTGATGGAAAGCTCCAAATGCAGTGAAACTCGAATCTTCTAACTCCTTGCACACTGTGAAACTCCACCAAATTAGCTCACGAATGCTCGCTAAGTTGAATGAACTAAGGTGGATCTTGAATGCCCTATGAAAAATGACTAGGATGCTCCCAAACAATGATGTCCTCCTGAATGATTATCCTTGTACATCTCATTGTGCCAAAACTTCTCTTTGAGCGTAACTTACTATTTTTAGTAAGTTTAAAAAAAAGGCAACTCCCTCGATCCTTTCTTTGAGTGTTGTGACCTTGATTCCCCTTTCTCCTCGCGTTCCTCACTCCTTTGGATCAAATTTTTATTTTTAGTAGGTGCTTTAGGGCCCACTTACTATTTTTAGTAAGTGCCAAAAATTTCCATTCGGTGAATTCTTAGTGTAGTGCACCTCCAATGTATTCATCTCCTTAGTGGGTTCTTGTGATTAATTTGGTTCCTGACCACATGTTGCATAATATTGTTGTGCATTCCTCTCGCCCATGGTGGACAGACTGGAAGTGGTATGCAGATACCCCATTCTATAATTACAAAGCCAACAAAGGCTATCATTGGCTCTCACCTCATTTACCCATGGTAGATAAACTTAATACATGTTGGGGAATTCATTCCACACTGTCTACCTGGAATAGGTGATTTGAAACTGTTTGGAATCAATGTGTGGAGCCCAAGATTGCTCATTTCCTCTAGTGTATTCTTCACCAAGGACTTCCTATCGAGGCTCGTCTTGTTCAAATTGGGATCCCAGCTGGGTAAGTGCAGCAAGTTGGGGGACAAATAAGGGGTCATAAGTGGACGTCATATTGAAAATAACAACATAATATCAACTTGTAGGGATTATTAGCAATGCATACACTAAAAATTAGAAAAACTTATATTAATATGAATCGTAGCATCCAAAATCTAGTTTCTAAACTACTAATTTTTTTAAAAATGGACAAGTTTAGGTATATTAAACACGTAATTTTAATCCACATGAGGATTTTATTGATTATTTCCGGTAGGTTTAGAAGTTGCACTAGTAGTATGAGGAATGAATTTATTAGTTTGAAGAAGTATATTGTTAGTTTTAGGAAATGAATTGTTTCTCTTAGGAACTATATCTATAATAATAACACCCACAATTGTTGAATAAGAAGGATGATTTTGGGATTAAAAGATGGGGAAAGACATGCTTTGGCTTTCTAATAATAGTGGAAAATATGTTTTTGGATAATATTATTTTCATTGAAACACACATCCATACATTGTTGTATGGATTCATGGCCATATTAAGAAAATTTAAGAAATATTTTGATAAATATTTTAATGGTGGGTATGTATTTGGGATATTTTTAATCCTTTGGCTCATGCTCCTATACTATTTCTTCCTCACGGATAGGTTTTGGCAAGTGGTATATAGTAAAGATCCTATTAGTAGATGTATTGGACACAAATTGCTTAGAGTTACTACTGGTCATGTTACAATCTATATAAAATAGTTATGGTAAAATAAAATAATCTCAATCTATGTTTTGAGGAATATC